>OX123205.2:26491134-26893790 GCA_944739405.2 Euclidia mi
GCCACTATTTGCGCAGTTTGGACGTTGTAGCCGATGTACCAGCAGTCCCTTCGCCAATCCTGCTAGCTGCCGAGGCAGCGGGATGCTTCTGCTTGAGGGCGTTGAACTGATCCAAAGTCGTAATTTTGTGGCGGGTTCCGTCAGCGGTTTTCACCACGATTGTGCCGTCCTGAGTCCAACATCCCCTCATTCCAAAATGCTGGCGTGACTTAAAGAAGATCGACTGCCGGGTCTTCGTCAGAAACTCCTTGATGGCGACCGATGTATTCCTCAGCTTCGTCTTGTGCCTCCACACAGAAGACCTGACATCCTGCGTAGTGAACCTCACTAATAATGGCCTGTGATGTTCTGTGTTGCGCACTCCAATCCGATGACAATAACGGATGTTGGTGGCTGTGATGTCTCAGGGCTCCATTTTATGGATTATACCAACAACAGCAGCTGAGCAGTCCTCTCCATCCGTCTCTTCAATGCCGAGGAAGATGAGGGCCTTACGGCGTTGCCTTGTCTCCAGTTCGTCAACGGCAGCTGAGCATTCACGGATCTGTTTTCTGAGCAGGCTGAGCATAGAGAAAACAAGCTCTGAAGGTCCGGAACTCCTCTGCTACCTTAGCCACTGTGTCCTTGGCCGGACCCCCAGAATGCAGCTGGGCTTCAAGCTCTGCCATCCGCTTTGAAACACTCTCCTCCAGGTTACTATGTGCCATTTGGATATCAGCGAGTTGTGACATTGTGTTGTGAAGTGAAAAAGTTGGTGAAGATGTTGTGCGATGTGCTGGCAGGTGGTGTATAAGGTAGATTATATTTTACATTAACCTGTTGTTTTGTTCCACAAACGATAGTATGTCTGAATTATGCACTAAAAAGCTCAGTAAACAGAATATTTCAAATTAAACTTGGCTATATTTATTTTCCGAAAAATTCGAAAATTTCTGTGTGTGTTGACTTTTCTACACCTACCGCCGAAAAAAAAGGCATACATATAGTATACACCAATATTTGAGTTTGCTTGCACGTTTCTCTTACTTCTGTAGTTACATATTCTGTGACTGCATTTCAAAAAGAAATCAAATTAAAAATATTTAGGATAAATAAAATCAAACGTCCATTGAGTGTCCAAATAACAAAATATTTATGTAAATGAGTACTGAATGGATTTATTTTTACATTCATTGGAATCGTATTAGTACGGCTTTGCTGTATTCTTGATTAGACGTAACCCTTCGAACACACGCTAACTGCGATTAACGTATTTTGCTATAAGGAACCAAGCACAATTGTAGATTAAAAAATATTGAGGATAAATAAAATCAAACGTCCATTGAGTGTACAAATAACAAAATATTTATGTAAATGAGTACTGAATGGATTTATTTTTACATTAATTGGAATCGTATTAGTACGGCTTTGCTGTATTCTTGATTAGACGTAACCCTTCGAACACACGCTAACTGCGATTAACGTATTATGCTATAAGGAACCAAGCACAATTGTAGATTAATTTTTAAATAAGAAGACAATCTGGTGCCAGCTTTTGCTTTTAGTCTTACGAGATCTGACAAAATATTCCACAACCCAATGTGCTAGTCATATCGTTGCGGCGAAGACGGACATGTATACTGAGAGAACAAAAAATACCTATCTTCACTACTGACTGGTTGACTTATCTCCCTGTGCGTAGTTGTGATTGGTGATTAATAAAAATATATAAATAAATAATTTATTTATTTTTAATTTAATTACACCAGGGTCGGATGATCGATTTCGATTCCACGTGACAACTATCAATGACTTGCATGACAACTAGGACCGGCAGAATCACATGCTCTCTAAAGCCTGCAATACATGTTGGTCAAGCTTAGGCCAACGCGAACGTAGGCAAATTAATACAAGGCAAGTGTTACTGTCTACACGTTGGGCTAAGTCAGTTTGTACCTATTGTGAATTGAAACAAGATGGATGACGATTGGCGTTCACTCGGCGACGCTCGGCCAACGCGAGCGTAGGCAAATTAATACAAGGCAAGTGTTACTGCCTACACGTTCGGCAAGTATATTGAAAACCAATGCAAATGGCCAATACAGACGAATTTTGAAGAGATGCCCATACGTTGGGCTACGTCAGTTTGTATTGTGAATTGAAACAAGACGGATGACGACGACGTAGAAGTTATTGCAGCTGCTGCTTTTATTTAATGAGCGCTTATAATTATTATGTCAGTGTATACCGCACTAAAGTTGAGAAAAAGAAAAGATGAAAAAGAAGGTGGTGGATGTAGAGTATTCACAAAAATAGAACAAGGGCGTAATGGCGCGCTGACAAACATGTGGACGCTATTGGCCGAGTGCGCGCGAACGCCTTTGATTTGTGCAGAAAAACCGACAGCGCTCCGAAGTGCGGCAAGTGGTCGCGCGCGACCGCAAGTTGTGACAAGCTACGCCAAATGAGTTCTATACACGTTGGCGCTTGATTTTGGGGCCTGGTCACGAGATCGGTCTAAGCGGCGAGCGGCGCGGCAGGGGCGATGTACATGACGCGTTTACTCTGAGGCGGCCACGCGCCGCGTCACAGTAAACACGCCATGAACATCGATAACGCTTGCCGCTGCCGCCCGCCGCTGTAGGCCGTGACCAGGCCCTTACTCGGCTAACTAGGCGAGCAACACCGAGCGATGGCAAGACTATGCAAATATACTGTCTATACGTTGGTATTGGCGTTCACTCGGCGACGCTCGGCCAACATGTATTCCAGGCTTAAGGCACGGAGGGCCAAACTATTGCAGTCGTACTTAACCTCGTAATCAATAATGTGTCACCATTTTGTCGCTAGTATTTCTAATTATAAGCCAATATACCATTGACTTTCCCTACAATTCCAACAAAGTCATACCCTATCCCTATAATCCTAACCAAAGTCACGCACGTTTAGTAAAACCACTGTAAAATTTGACCCATGCCAGTCCAGTTGCCTATTATCTTTGTAATTACTACCGTCCTTTCAACCCCTCGCGCTAAACACTAGGCCAGTACATCATTGCTATGAGCTAAATTTGCACCTGCAAGCCTCTAATCACATTTGCCGGTGCTAATCATTAAAATAGATTTATGAAGGAATTAGAAGGACGTTGACATGCAGTGTACAATGAAAATTTGACCTTATTTTATGTAGATTAAGAGTTATATTTGGTTGTGTATTATGCGTAGACACTTGGTATTTTAATTTAGTATCAAAATCAATGTGGTCTCTAAAATGTTGCGATTAAGTTATAAAAGGAATGGAAATATTTTATTGCCATCTAGTAGTTTCAATAAAATTAAGGTAAGGAAAAAATTTACTTACTTAATTTAATTTTTCTAATTCTAATTTCTTAAATCACTCCATATTATAAATAATCACACAGCACATTCACACATATCTGTTTGTATAACTCAAAACCTACTGAACGGCTTTTCAAGCGATTTTCACTATACATAGAAGGAGTAATTCATAAGAAAGATTTTGGTGTATAAATCTAGTGACCTGTCCCAGCTTCGCAGGGCAGAAATATATGAAGTACTCAGATAGTGAATGCTAGTAAAAACGTAGACTTTAAATATAAGCTGTCATAAAAGGTAAAGACATAATAAGTAAAGTGGTGAGACCAGAGGAACAATTTACCAACCAAATAAAATAATTTACCAAATAAAATAATATGTCCTTTCCTCGAAAGAGTGACGCGTCTATTACTTAAAAGAATGACGTAGTTATTTCAAAAAGAAACTACGTTGTCATTCGGCAAATATATTTTTGTAATAGCCCAAGCATCCAGCCTAAGAGCCGAAGCTTAAGACACGAATAAAATAAATAATTCGAATGTTTGCGCGAAATTATCTGCCATCCTTGAAACACGACGGCTAAAACGACTTGGTTGACTGCGCCGAGTGTTGTGGGTTCGATTCCCACACGAGACAACACTTTGTGTGATCCGCAAATTGTTGTTTCGAGTCTGGGTGTTCATTGTGTCCGTTAGTTGTATGTTTGTAAAGTCCCCCGCGACACAGGATTTATTCCTAGTGCGGGAGTTTTCTTTTTAAGAGAAAATAAAATATATACAAGCTTTTAATTTCGTTATATCTGACGTTTATAATTATAGTAGATAATAAGAATAATTATACGTCTCCTTTCAAGTTATTAGAGTTGGCTCTTAAGTTTTATTTGTTTGGTGAATTTTGATTTGGTCTTAAAGCACTCGAAGATTTCTCTTGGATGATGCCTGGTTTCCGAAATGGGACGGCTTAGCTCTTGTTTCTTCGTCCTTAAAGGTAAAAAGGTCCTTAAATTAGCCTGGGACCTGATATTATCCTTACCATCCACCACTAAAAGTACGTGTAAAATAGAAATCAAGGTATTGCCGATATAAGGCAAGATAGATTAGAAAGAAATATTGAGCAACAGTAATTTAATGAAAACAGTAACTGCGGCCAGTCAGTTGAAAAGCCTATCTTAATGTATAAAATCCTTGCGTTACTGACTGACTGACAGACACGCTACAGCCGAAACATTTGGGCGCAGGAAGCTGAAATTTGGCATGTACGTTCCTTGGGGACCGTAGGGGTGCACTAAGAAGAGATTTCCCGAAATTCCCACGGGATCGGCAAAAACGGGTAAATTAAAAAAATTGCAGGCGTAGCTGCTGGCGTCCTCTAGTAGTCTAATAAATCTAGGAATTTAAACTTTCGTGGTCATTTAAACTTGATTTAAATTGTCTTTCGGGATATATACCACGTACCTTTGTTTGGAGTAACCGATATTTCGCCACTGTTGAAACTGAAATCAAAAAGTTTAATAATTTCAATAGAGAGGATGGGTTTCAACTGTCGAGTATCTGGCATCCAGTGGTGCGTCTATGTAAAACCCGTGAAACGGAAAAACTCAATACGCGAGCTGACATAGTGAGTGTAGTATGTCGTGATCGGGTACAGTGCGATAGTAAAAACAGTGGCAGAGGTGTTGTACGCAAAAAACGAGTAAGAAAGCGGGTAGACCGTTATACTTGCTCGTAACATTCATCCACCCGCAATACCCTCAGTACATCTGTGAACATGGCGCTTGCAACAGACAGTGCCGAAATATCGGTTACTCCAAACAAAGGTACGTGGTATATATCCCGAAAGACAATTTAAATCAAGTCTAATATATCTGCTTAGAAACGAAAGCGAATTAAAGCCTCCAGAGCGAAAGCCCTGCTTATGTTAGCATGATGATGACGCTGAGATCAGAAACAAATATAGAACACTTCCACATTGATGTTGAAAAAGTAAACAACAAGCAAAATATTAACGCTTGGAAAATTTTGGAGCATGTTGTATATAGGATAATTACTGATATCAAGAAGACAGTGTATGATATCGATGAGCTCAGAAAAACCATCAATTCAATAAAGTTTTCTCACATAACAAAAATGTTTTGTGAGAGTTTTCTTACAAGTCTTGGGGCTTCTTCAAGTAGGTACTTGATATCACCAAGATAACCCTTTTGTCTGCCTACTATTACCGAGAATTTTGACAGCTTAGCAATATTATTGGTCGGACAGAAAAGCCTTATCACTTGAGCAAAATTTCTTAAGAATAGTAATTAAGACAAACTTAATTCCTTTTCCAATATCCATTCTTGATGGAAATTAGATGTAGGAAAATTCTAAAAACACGAGTAATTAACAAAGTTCAAGACCAAATATTCTAAAAGCACTTGCGTTACTTACTGGCTGATAGATAACGCACAGCCACTCACTAACTCTTCTTCTTCTTTCTCTTAGCGTTATCTAAGTTTCAATCTGGGGTCCGCTTTCTAGTCTAACCGGATTTAGCTGAATATTAGCTTTTCCACGGAGCGACTGCCTGTCTGACCTCCGCAACCCGAAGGGATAGCGATATTCCATGGTTTAGACTAGTGTCAGTTTATTTAGAAGTTACTCACGCCCTGTAACGACTGTCAAAGATCTTCATGACAACCGGGACCGACGGCTTAACGTGCTCTCCGAGGCACGGGACAAGCGATAATTAACAATTCAATACGCACATAACTCCGAAAAGTCATTGGTGCGCGCCGTGTATTCGAACCCGATACCCTCTGCATGGCAGTCTGTTGGTATATCCACTCGGCTATCGCTGCCTTTTTTTAACGCACAGCCGAAACTATTGGGTACTATTAGTTACGATGCTTAAGCAAGCAAAGGGATTTCTCATAAATGAGAAGAAACCGTTAAATTAAAAATAAGGCCGCTCTCACATTCAAAACAAGGCACCTCGGCGTCGACGCTACGTAGACGCTGCGTCAGCCCAGCGTTCTCCAAAGGATGAAAGCGTTCGCAAAGAACGATCGGCTGACGCGACGTAGACGCGGCGGCAACTGACGCCCAATGTGAGGGCGTAGCTGCGGGTATGTGACTCTCGATTTTTTCCATCTCATATACTTAGATACTATTCGCATACTCTTTTGTTCGGAAGGCTTTTTTAACTCGAAGTGCATGAAATTCCAATGATCAAGATACACGTCATCGTGACGATCGGTGGTCCCGGGTTCGATTCCCGGCTCGCGTGTTACTGGGTTTTTCCAAATACTCAGTAGCAGCCCGGAGTCTGTTGATGTGCCCGGTAACGGCAATAGGCTCGCCCCCTATTATGTGGGACCTAAAAATTCATGGCGAAATGTGGGTGTAATATTTACACTTCTGCCTACCTACCTACCTCTCTGGGGATACAGGCGTGAGACTATAAAAAAATATAAATAAATCTTTCTAATCTATCTTGTCTTATATCGGCAATAACTTGATTTCTATTTTACACGTACTTTTAGTAGTGGAAAGTAATGATACTAACAGGTCACAGGCTAATTTACCTTCAAGGACGAAGAAACAAGAGCTAAGCCGTCCCAGTCCGGAAACCAGGCATCATCCAAGAGTAATCTTCGAGTGCTAAATGCTTCGACCAAATCAAAATTCACCAAACAAATAAAACTTAAGAGCCAACTCTAATAACTTGAAAGGAGACGTATAATTATTCTTATTCTCTACTTTAATTATAAACGTCAGATAGAACCAAATTAAAAGCTTCAAGTTTCAAGGATGGCAGATAATTTCGCGCAAACATTCGAATTATTTATTTTATTCGTGTCTTAAGCTTCGGCTCTTAGGCTGGATGCTTGAGCTATTACAAAAATATATTTGCTGAATGACAACGTAGTTTCTTTTTGAAATAAGTACGTCATTCTGTTAAGTAATAGACGCGTCACTCTTTCGAGGAAAGGAAATATTATTTTATTTGGTTGGCCAATTGTTCCTCTGGTATCTCCACTTTACTTATTATGTCTTTACTTTTTATGACAGCTTATATTTAAAGTCAACGTTTTTACAAGCATTCACTATCTGAGTAATTCATATATTTCTGCCGTGCGAAGCTGGGACAGGTCACTAGATATATTATATACACCAAAATCTTTCTTATGAATTACTCTTTCTGTACCTAGTGAAAATCGCTTGAAAATCCGTTCAGTAGGTTTTGAGTTTTACAAACAGATATGTGTGAATGTGCTGTGCGATTCTTTATAATATGGAGTGATTTAAGAAATCAGAATTAGAAAAATGAAATTAAGTAAGTAAGTAAATTTTTTCCTTACCTTAATTTTATCGAAACTACTAGATGGCAATAAAATATTTCCATTCCTTCTATAACTTAATCTTAACATTTTAGAGACTACATTGATTTTGACTACATAAAATAAGGTCAAATTTTCATTGTACACTGCATGTCACCGTCCCTCTAATTCCTTCATAAATCTATTTTAATTAGTAGTACCGGCAAATGTGATTAGAGGCTTGCAGGTGCGAATTCAGCTCGTAGCAATGATGTACTGGCCTAGTGTTTAGCGCGAGGGGTTGAAAGGACGGTAGTAATTACAAAGATTATAGGTAACTGGACTGGCATGGGTCAAATTTTAAAGTGGCTTTACTAAACGTGCGTGACTTTGGTTGACTCGTGAGCCTGACCAGGTCACTAGCGTCCAATCTAACAACTCGGCCTAGTCGAGTAAGCTCTCACCTCTATAATATTAATTATTAATATCTATCAGACTTTTCCTTCCTTTCAGTTATGCTCTATGACAAACAAAAACATACCTACGTGGATATATACAGGGTGTCACAAGACCCATCACCAAGCCGAAGTCTACCTCGTTGTGGACATCATGCCAAGTCATACTAACCAAAAATAATACCTGGGAAACGATTTTTTTTAAGTTTTCACATTTTTTAAACCGCAATTAAAAGCGCGCGCGTCCAATGCTCGAAATACCTACTTATCCATGGGGTCATAGGGCATCTAAAGAACATATTGGCGGGGTAAATGCATCAATTTCGTACCTAATTAGAAAAATTTCATACTAACTTTGAGCCTCAATATCTCCTGAACCAGTAATTTCCAGGCATGGTGGCAAAGTAAAAAATGTTCACAGTGATTGGTACAACATGGAATTTCAGTTTTCGTTAAGGGTATTTTTAAATATATGGATATATATGGATATTTTGTGCGTATATTTTCAACGGCCGGCTTACTTTTACTACCGTCCTCCATATTGCATAACCCCAACCATCCTAATACTGTCAGCATGTACATACCTTTGAAACGAGTACTGCGCACGCAAAACGAACATTCGATACAACAAAATACCGTGGCTTCACTTATTCGAAGAACGCTGTATTTTTAATTTATTTCTATAAATTCGCGATCTAATGGGTAATTTTGAATTTCTAAGTAGTCGGTTGAATTCAAGAAATGTGGTACAATAGAAAAAGCAGATTAACTTAGGTCGTTAACGATAGTCATGATAAAGCTGAAAAATATTTAAAAGTTAAAGATAAGTAAACTTATTTGCCAAAACACGTCTACTTAACTACATACTTAATAAAAGCATTTTAGAACATAGATCTTAAAGATGTTAAGTAATCTTATTGAAGTTCTTTTGGGATGAATGACAATCATCGTAATTTATTTTATTTTATTTCCTGCTTATTTAACTTGTCAATCCCTTCTAAATGTCAAGAACATCTGTGGCGATTGGCACAAAATAAGCAAAAAATAAGTGAGCAAAATTGAGTGCGTAATAAAAATAGAAAAGAAATCAGACTATATATATATATATATTTTTATTTGAGGCGGCGATAGCCCAGTGGTGTACGTAACGGACTGCCGAGACGATGGTCTCGGGTTCGATCCCCAGTTACCCCGGGCACACACCTATGACTTTTCGAAGTTATGTGTGTATTAAAATAAAAATATTAATTATCGCTCGCTTAAAAATGTGCCCGGTAGATGGCAATAGGCTCGCCCCCTATTACATTGGGACCGAAACATATCTGGCGAAGTGTGGGTGTGTAATGCACCTCTGCCTACCCCTTCGGGGATAAAAGGCGTGAAGATATGTTATGTTATGTTATGTTTTATTACACCTGTAAGACCCTGATTTTGGTTACTCCAGAAATGACAAATATGTAGTGATGATAAAGAGACGGAAAAAGCCCAGTTATTTCGTACAAAAATATGCTAAGACAAGGTAACTATTTAAAAACGTTTATTATGATTTATAGTGATGGGCAAATATCGTCACGTAATGGGTTCCGCACGATAGACAGACGAATAGAGGCAGACCTCGAAAACGATGGTGTGAAGATCAAGATGACTTTCACGGAAACTGCCCAACCTGACACAGGACAGAGACACTTGGAGGAGTGTTAGGGAGACCTTTGCCCAGCAGTGGAACAGTATATAATAGGTTAATAAAACATTTTTTTACTTACCCTACTGAGTGTAATTACTCTAATATACTGTAGGTATTACTTTCAACTAACCTTATATCAATGAAGTTCATCCATCTTCAATCCTCGACATTTGATTCACACCCGTCTTCAAAACATGAACTTCACGAACACAGACACAAACACTTAAAAACACACAAACTCTGCATTCACCCCCTACAAAAAGACAACTGAATAAGCGATGCCTCAAGTAGTACCTGAAACAAACAACAATATACATGAACAAAACAAAGCGTTCGACCAAAACCTTAATTTGTAAATCACTTTAAACGCCTTGTTGATCGTAAAGTAATACATCACAACGAACAGAGTAGTCACATGCAAGAGGAAAATGGCGTCTTGTCACGGCAACCGATATCAGGGACAAGTAAATCTTAATAAAAATCGACATGAATTACCTACCGTAGGTCGAGCTCTAAAAGGTAGTAGCGGTTAATATTTTTAAGTTACATTAGAACAATATCGAAATTCGATTAGCAATTAGTCAAAGTTGGACTTTACGTTAGGACAAATATAATTTTATAGGAATAACTATGGATTCGCAAGGAAGAATGCATGAATTTTGTTTACTTGTATACATGTTCTTATGTAGGTTACGTCAAGGATCTAAAGCGTATTTGAACGAGTGTCGACACGGTTTACATGGGATGACTCATATCTTTACCTATAATTCTTTTATAGTTTTAGAGACTTTTGGGAGTGTCACACACCACCACCAAGCACTGGTGGAAAAAGGGCACTGGCCAAAAACTGGCGGCAATGGCGTTTTCACCGCAACACGAGGAAACATTATTTTAAAGACTACAAACTGATTGTAACTACACTAATGACCCACCACCTTTTCAACTACCCAAATTGAAACAGCAATTTTGACTAAAGCCGGAAATGTGAAATCCATACTCAAATTCAAATCTTTGATTGAAATTTAATAAAACAATTAAATTTCAATCAAATAATTTCGCCACCAGATCAAATTTCTTATTTTTTAAATAAGATAATCTTAATCTCGAGAACAAAAAAGTTGCTTGAGATAATTCAAAATCATTTCCAAAAACCGAAATATTCAGGTTTGTGATATATTTTAACAGCCGCTTCCTAAGGAATCTTATTTACAGGGAGGTTTCAAATGTCATTATAAGCATTAAGGAAGACATTTTGGACAATCTGTATATTTAAAATTATTGCGTTACTGACAGACAACATACAGCCAAAACTATGGTGCGCAAGAAGCTGAACTTTCTTTGCGGACTGTAGCGATGCACAAGGAAGGGATTGCCCGAAATTCCCACGAGATCGGGAATAAATGGTTAAATTAAGGAATAAATAGTGCGGGCGTAGCTGCGGGCATCGTCTAGTCTTAAATAAAATCGGAGGAGCGATACGTCACAAACATGCGATTACCGAGTCGCATCGACGCAATGCCCGAAGGGTGCATTTTTGCTAAAGTAAATTTGTTTTCGATTGTTGTATTTTTTTGGGATTGTCTAGAAAAAGACAACTTTTGAAATCAGTTCCAATAAAGTTTTTTGAAATATTCATTCCTCCATTTAAATATGTGGACTAATACAAAAACCTTTCTCTTAAAAAATACTAGTACCCAAATTTTGCTTATTTGCATTTTCCCATTTGCAGCTGGGAATCTTCGAGGTCAGTGTCTTCAACCGATATAAATAAAGTTAAGGTATAGGACATCTGTATAAAAAGGAATATAACTTGTGCCTCTACCTACAATATGTTCTATAATAACATAAAGGCTTAACATAACTTGTGAAAACAAAATTTTCCTGGAAGGCGTTTTTCGGTCAGCTGGAAATTTGTTCCAAGAGGGTAACGTTATCGATGTTTTCACTCTATTTGTTCCAGCCTTCAAATAACAGGGCAGGTAAAAAAACAGGGCTTCAAATAAAGTGTGGGGGACAAACAAAGGGTGATAAGTTGTCATATTCAAATTGGGCAATATTTGCTCTTTTTGCAAATTAGATAATGCGCATTGGACTTTTTTTTGTCTGAATCTTTGATTTTACTACCTGGCAATTTTGCTTGAGCTATCGGTGTTACTCAATTAAATATATGCTCAAATGTCTTACGTTATTTATTTTCTTAAAATAAGTTATTTCATGAGAGAATTTCACTCAATGTTATTAACAGAGGCTGTCAAAGCTTTCTCCGTAAATGGCGTAACGGGAAATACTTCTTGATGAACAAGATTTCTGCTAGTGAATAATTTCGCCCAGTATTATTTACAGTGACTGTCAAAGTTTCCTCCATAAACAAAGTAACGGGCAGTGTGATGCTGTTATTCCTTCGTAAGACCGCCTTCACTTCTCAACTAGACAACATTTAACCACCTTAAAGTTTTTAATTAAACCACGTCTGATAATTCCTACCGATACAGTGGCATAGTTAATAAACTATGCCATTGTATGCCAAAAATAAACTCAGCAGTTTATCTATTAAAAGCGAAAAATCTTTTCTGTCAAACGACACATAGAATATTTTTACCTAAATAGTGTGTAGTCAATGTTCTTACTTAATTGTGGCTCTTTTGTAGTTTTTATTGGATGAACTCACACCGAGGATACCGAAAAAAGTTATGGGCGCACACTAGTGTTCAGCAATTTCGGCCCTTCCAGCAATTTGACGCAACAACTGAACTAACCCTGTGTGCTTTCAGTGGTTCAGTCGATTTTTGAGTAACAAAAGTTATGCCCTGCACCTGAACTGCCAGCCGCAGCCAGTCTCGCTTCTCGTTCATTTATAATATTAAAGTTAACCAGAATTAGATTTCTCCACACTGAGGCATCTATAGTCTAGTGAAGACTACTTGCTACACGGTCTAAAAGAGTAAATGATTTTGACTTTGACACAGAGGGTCTAGAATTCAAACCGAAGGAAGTAAAGTGACAATCAAATTGCTAATTATTATCGCTTGCTAAACGGTAAAGGATGTGGAGAGCCTTGGGGGTGGCGTATATCTAGCAGTAGACGTCTTTCGGCTGATATGATGAAACGGTAAAGGAAAACATCATAAGGAAACCTTCAGTCTCGATACATAACATACTGATGGTAAAGATGATGATGAGATTTAGATCAGTGTTTAGACTCGATACCAATGTTAAAAGTTGTGTGATAGCAGCATGCCAGGTGCCACAATTTTAATTTTTCATCAGTACTCCAACTTTAAAACTACACAACTGGTCAACGCTTGCATTTATATCTTGAATGACACTTGTATATCGATTAGCAGTTGTCTACAACCTTCAGAAGGTAACCTTTTGGTGTGACCATTACATCACTCCGCAGATGTTTCAAATTCTAACAAACGCAAGCAAATTAAGACTAATTAATTAGGCATATTGATTACTTTAGGTCATTATTTTTAGCATCGTCAGAATGTCTGAGAACTTTTACTCATTGTAGATGCAACCACTTGTCGCAGGTTCAGACGCGGACGAAAAGTAGTTCATCAAAGAACTAAGTTTAATGTAGTACATAACGCATGAATATTAACATCCCTATATGATAGGGGAACGCTACCCCAACTCCCTGTTTCAACGCTTCAAATTTTAATATCGCAACGAAAAAACCTTTATCCGGCTGCAATCTATTTGCATTCTAAATTGCGCCGAATTCAGTCCAGCCCTTATGACGTCAGCCCGGAATATACATACACACTTTTGCGTTTTTAATATTTATAGTGGATTGCTAACGTGGATTGGGCTTACATGAAAATGCAATATCCGATTGCGTCTCATAGCATGCAGCATGTTTCACGAAAGTTATCGCGGTTTACCTTGCTTAATGGCCTTTGCAATTTTAATTGAGTCTATCAATGGCTTGTTGATGTTCCTAATAATCAGAATTTAATGCTGTTGATAAAGTGTCCATAAGCATGCAGAACCAAGATAACGCTTGATAATTACTCGCATAGAAATAATGCCTTTTATATGATAATCAGCTTTTGAGAATTTACATATCCTCTCATTTTAAAACTGGCAGTTAAACCAATACACTGCATCGCATCCACTGATCAGCCGGCACCGGCAGCATAAATCAAACGAAAACATTACATAGATAAATTATTTTTCCTTATCCGTATAGCACCAACGTTTTCTCATTAGAACCACTCAGATTGTACAGAAAATTTTCAACACTGACCAAATGCATACCTACAAAAACAAAACGACTGTCACTCCAACAGTATATAAAAAGGTTTATTGCATAAAAATGAAGCCATCACCGCCAAATCAGACTCCAGAATTAATTACTCGTAGCCTGGCAAAGTAAATTTCTGACTGTACCCATGTCAAACGGCCCTAGCAATGTCAATATCAACACATCGGGATTCCATAAATTTTGCTTTCGTTAGAAAACAAGGGTTGGTGACAAAAAGGGTAGGTGTAGGTAAGTAAAGAACGCTATTCGGGCGTTAAGTTGGACATATTGGTGATTTCTGAGCACGAATTGTATAAATCATGCTTAATATAAGAAATACTTAAATAATTATCTATTAGTATGAAGTTTGGATGTGATGGCCGGACCAAGTAAAGGCTGCTGTCGGGGATGGCATGCTGTCGTGTAGCAAATCATATCTCCCCATAAAAGTCCTAGAACATGTCAAGAGCGCAACGGATAAGAAGTGTGACGTTTGATACGTAGCGCTGCCGCAGAGAATGACAGATTTAATCAGCAAGGATTTGAGTTTCTATCAACGCAATCCTCACTCGACGAAAATCTCCTCATAGCTTACAGCGGCAAATATGGTTTAAGATGATAGAATACGAATTGTCGATGCAGCACTTAACGCAGTATACGCGCGTGGCCCACCCCCACCGCAGTTTCATGCCTAAGCTAGAAATCCAAGTAATTTTTAATTAATTGACTTCTATAATTTGGTGGCGGATTTATCAAATAACCAAAGAGATGAAAATGAGAAAAATGTTGAAAGAACCTTTAAAAAACGAACAGCAACCTACAGAGAAAATAAAACACAATTCCCTAAGACTAAGGAGTGAAATAAATACATCGCTCTTCTACCTCAGTACAATCGTTCTTGATATGGATCGTTCATTTATTCGTTCCGTTCGCGAACTATAATTGGATCAGTCATTCAAACTCGTTCGATTCTCACATTGTGCAAGCAGGGTTGTATTGTAAGTAAATAACGGATATTCAAACGAATTTCTGTATGAACCACTCGAATTGAGCTTTTTTATAAGATGGACTGATGTGATTAGCCGTGTGGTTGACGGCATAGAATACAAGTGTCACCACCCCCTATCTTCCCGTGGGTGTCGTAAGAGGCGACTAAAAGATAACACGATGCAAATACCATCTTTGCGTAGAGACGGAAAACTCGACATCAAACCCTATACGACTGCCTCGTTGGCCTCGCACAATAAATGTACGCGTGGGATCGGGAGGTCCCGGGTTCGATTCATGGGTCGGGCAGTGTTATTGGGTTTTTCTGTCACGAAATTCTCAGTAGCAGCACGGAGTCTGGAACTGTGCCCGGTACGACAATAGGCTCGCCCCTTATTACGTGGGACTAAAGTATATCTGGCGAAAAGTGGGTGTAGAAATACACCTCTGCCTACCTTTTCGGGGTTATAGGCGTGAGACTATGTATGTATGTATCTGGGCTGATGTCCACTGTCGGTCAGGTTATTGGAGAAACTTATTTGAGTTTTATTCGTAATGAAAGCTGGATTTTGGAAGAAAGTCTGAATAAGAGTACCGAAACTTTTTCTATGTAATGGTTGATCTACGAGTAGCTAGATTACGGAGTTTACCTACAAGAGGATTCTTAAATAAATATTTTTGTACGAAAAATATGTTGTGCGAGTTTGTCAACCAACTTTAAAAAAGGAGGAGGTTTTCATTTAGATGTGTTTTGGTTACAGCATGTATTAACCGAATTTAACATTTATTTTTTGTTTGGAGGTATGCATATAGTTCGCATCTGGTATCATCTTAATGTGAAGCAAGAAGTTTGAAGACGTTTTTCCGGTAAGTACGTACTCGTAATTATAAAATAAATATAGCATGGATATAATACGTAGACTACCATTTGCCACAAATAACCGATTCCCACAAGGGCGAAACAGCAGGGTTAAACTAGTATATCAACACAGAAACACACGATATTAGAAATTATTTTTAGCGCCAAATAATTCCACGAACCAAACTCAAACGGTTTTCTAATGGAGTAGAGGAAATAATTATTATAGTTCAATATTGGCAGAACAAAAGAGGCGCAAGTACGACAATTCTCATTATTTGTTCCCGAGTCCAACGACCGATTAATAATATTATTGGTAAATATTTAAACGGTATAAAGTTGAGCTTTTGTGTTGGGGCGTTTTAAAAGATTTGGTTAATGTGGTCATCAAAGCGAAAGCAAAGGTAAAATGTTTATATCGCGTCATTTTGGGAACGGTTGAAGCAAATTCGATGAAATTTTCCCTCACAATAGCATCGTGGTTAGTACCGAGGACGATATTGCCTAGGTACCTAGTGTACCACGCTGGCCAGACGTTTTGGTATATGGTTTGATGACCAATTTATCGTCTCTTGCCAAATAAGCTTCGTGTATTTGCCTTAGTTCTGTCTCTTGCGACAACCACAGAATAGAATAGGGTAGTGACACATGTATTCTTAATCCATCCAAAATATTGAATAATCGTCAAAAATCCTGTAAAATTAGAGGACATAACTAAGACCATCTCTTAGCGTATTGAGAAAACTTTCACTGTATTACAACGAGGCTATAAGCTGAACTAAAAGAATGTAAAGCTATTTCTCTGTTGGCTGTGTTACGGACACAGTTTTATCAAGTTGTTCGGAGTTACTACGCGGAATGGCATTGTGTCCCACTAGTATTCCTTGTGTTGGTGCCTAGATAGTTGGTTAGCAATAGATGAGTTGAAGCGATGGGTGAATTGTGAACTTGCTATGGAGAGGGCGTGAGTTCGAGTTTGAGTCACATCTATTGAACTTTGGACATTAATTAATTGGTAACATAGGTATTTAGCATCTTTATTATCAGCTTAGCTTTTTTAGAACCTGTCTCACAGCTGAGCACCTTTTCTTATATTTAGAAGTATTATTCCACCGTGCTGGCTAAACGCGGGTTGACAGACTTCACATGTCTTTCGAGAGCATTATGGAGAACTCACAGATATATGCAGATTTCCTCACGATGATTTCTTTCAAAATTTAGACAATAATAATTTAAGATTTAATAAGTACGTAAGTAGTTATGTATTGTGACTGGCTACTAAAAATGTGATTAATAAAAATAAAATTAATGATGAATCTCACGAGTTGTCCTTGCTTCCAGAATAAAATATATTATAATATTTCTTCTTTCTTTCTACAACAATACAATCCCACATATAATACGGAAGTCGTAATACGGAAGTAGTTTAGGTCGTCAGTCACCCAAATGTTAACATCATTTGATAAACATTGAGGACAATTTCAGCTTCACTTGTTATCAATTGCCTTCTCATTATTTGGTATGGCCTAAACTAGAAGCGAACGCGACGAATAAGGAAAATATAAATTCTGTGACTAGCTTCTATGTCGCGGGAACCTTGCAAACATTTGACAGACACCCTGACTCCGAACAACAATTTATGGATCACACAGTGTTGTATCGTGTGAAATAAAACCAACAATGGTCAGAGGAATTAGCGAGGTGATCTCTTGAACCATTACGCCATACGTGCAGTCAAAACTTAACTGGTCTGAACTTGCTATCAGTTTTATTTTTAGCCAGCATACCCGAGAGACGTGAATCTACCATTCCTATAAATCAAATTTAATGACAAGAAATTTGGTGACACACTTCACAAAATTTCTCGTCACCGGATCTAATGATATTTTGAAACCATTAAGAATTTCATATAAATATACACACAAATTCATACAAATACGTCCTGCCGTTTAGGAGGAGTAAGGTGACAAACTAGTCTTTGACCGAAACAGACAGCCACTTAGAATTGGATGCCTGCTTTGCATAATTCGCATAGACTAGCTTGGAACACTAAACGGAGAGGCCTTGAAAATACATGTGCTACAAATAAGACCCTCTTGATGTAAAATTATGCTAATTTAGTGCCAGGCAGACATTTTAGGCTGAAATGTCTACTATTCTGAATGTGAAACTTAACATGTAACAAAATATCCAAATATAAACGAAAATGGAGCTGTCTGAAAAGTTTAACTTACAAGTCAAGTACAGCTAGCATTCGCGGGATCGCACGTCAAGCGATATAAGTATTTTATTAAAATAAATTAGTTTTAAAATTTTTTGACATCAAATTCTTCGACGGCTACTGCTTTCTGTGTGATTGTAGTTTAGTTTAAAATTTTAAAGGGACCGTGATTTTCTTGACACTTTTCTTCTCATCGTAAGCTGTTAAGGGCCTGGCCGTAAATTTATTTGAATGACGTGTTAAACTTAACAAGACACTAGGTAGTTTATGAATTTAAAGTTGTAGAAGTGTACTATCCGTAGGTGTTACACGTATTTAAAAATCTCATGATTGGTGCGCTACTTTTATGCAGGGCGAGAAAAAGCTTTTCTCAAGGCCATCCAAGTTCCTACTTGGATGGCCATCATGTCATTATTATTAATGTTTTATTGATGACTTTTGCTATGGGACTCCATGAATGCTTAAAATCAGGCGGCATGGAGTTATTAGGATAGGCTATAAAATAGAAAGACACATACCTACTCGTTAACATTTTGAATAGGTACACTGAGAACCAGCGGCGAGGCTGTGTAATTCGCTAAAGATAAGTTTTGCAAAAGTTTTCAATTGCCTGCAAAAAGTAAAATCCTTTTATTAATGAACGTCTCCAATTCAGTTGCAGCTGATCTGTTTTAAAGGTTATATGTGTGTAGTTGTAACAATCCTATCCCATAAAAACAATACTTTTCAAAAATACCAAGTCTCGCGACCGTAAAAAGTTGTGCGATCCATGTAATACCAAGTCGGTTAATTAAAACTCTTTAATGTTTTAAATAAATATATTGACTCGACCATCGCATGGAAACACAATATATCTCATAAGTAACACATATATAAATTAGATTGTTTAATGCGATTGCCAAGTCAATATATTTATTGAAAACATTAAAGATTTTTAATTAACCGACTTGGTATTACATGGATCGCACAACTTTTTACGGTCGCGAGACTTGGTATTTTTGACAAGTATTGTTTTTATGGGATCTCATTTCTTTTTGTAGATAGTCTACTTTTGTCCTTTCTACTTCTTGTACACCAACAACGAATTTTCTTAATTAAAGCTTTAACTGCAAATGTAATTTTGTAATCCCTTATATTCATATAGGATTACAAACTTATTTATGCAGTTGATGTATCTCGAAAACTGGACCAAAATTGAAATATATTTTAGTTCTTCCTTGGTTCATACACTAAACACTAATTGTTTCCTAAATTTGAAGCTTCTATGTTTGCTAGAAGTGCCTTAGACTTTTGATGATCGGTCAGTGAGTGACAAAATTAAAAATTTTGACTCGTCATAATTTGTGTTTCGGCGGTAGGTGCTAAAAACTGATAGACGTGCGCGATTTTTTAAAACTCTTATTTAATTATGAAATTACATAGTTAAGTAAAAAGTTTACTTTATTTAAGCTTTTAAACATATAAATTACTGGTACTCACAGTTGTACGGTCTATGTAGCATAATATATTGCTAATTTAATACCACCTGCCAGCACAAGCACTTTCACATATTGAAATCAACGTTCACACACTATGTCTCAACTGAGTAACATTGAAGCAGCACAGAGGAGCTTGGAATAATCGTTCACGAGGAGAATGGCCGATTTGGAGAGCCAGATCCAGTCCGCGGGTCCCGCCAAGGACACGGTAGCGAAGGTGGCTGAGGAGTTTCGCACATTCCGGGAACTCATGTTTGGTTTGCTTGGTCTCCTCCGCAAGCAGATCGATGAGTGCTCCAATATGCTGGATGACATGGAGACGAGGCACAGGCGAAAGGACCTTTTATTCCTGGGAGTCCCAGAATCTGAGAAGGAGGACTGCCGCACGCTGGTCATGGACATCCTCAAAACCAAGATGTCTCTGAAGGATGTAGCCGACACTTCCATCACCAATTGTCACAGGCTCGGGGCACCCAGCAAAGAGCATCACAGGCCTATTCTGGTAAGATTTTCCCGAATTGATCTCAGGACAGCTGTTTGGAGGGCGAAGACGGCGTTAAAGGGCTCAAAAATTTCGGTCAAAGAGTTCTTGACCAAAGCCAGACAGTCGTTATTCGTTAAGGCTCGACAGCATTTTGGGATGCGCTCCTGCTGGACTCTGGATGGGTCTATCGTCGTCAAGGCTCCGGATGGAACGCGCAGTAAGATTACATCCTCCCACGAACTGCAGCAGTTGATGTCTGTGCATAAAAAGGTGACGGGCGACGATTCTTCTGCGTCCAAGAAGATACCGGCCGGCGCCGGTAATGTAAAAACTGTGCCACGCAAAATTTAACTGTTTGTGTAATGTTTTAAGTAACAGTTCATGTTATGCTGTATTTGTTTGTACTTGTGTTTACTTTTGTGTCGGTGGCTCATTAATTTAACTTTGAATTGATAAATCAAACTTTTACCCGCAGTTTAAAATGTAAAATGTATTCACTCACTTAATTTCACTTCACACTTAAGTTGTTTATCTGTCAGAAACGTCATGCATGTCATTATAATAACGTCATACGTCAAAATATTATTTCTCGATGCTACGTTCCATTTCACATAATTATTTCTGTGTAAAATATATTATGTACTGGGTGAATATTTCCAACTCAAATGTTTAGTTAATTAAACTGTTTCATTGTTTTTATTTTACGGTCGTCTGTGCTAACTTTTTATTTTAGTTAGACTTTCTTTTTTGCAAAGATTTCGAAAGTTAATTATGTTATGTTTAGTGATTTGCTTGACTTGATATTACTTACCTATTAGTGATTTATAATGTATGTATTGTAGCTTTTTTTGCTGTCATATGCGTTTAGTTACACTTAACTTTTCTTTTTTTTACTTTTCGGTACAGGTACAATGGGTACAAGCAATCTTATTTTAGTGTTTTAGTGATTAATTTTGTTCATCTTTCGCTTTAAAATATTTATTTTGTGTGTAAGCTGGCGGGTGGTACAGAGATAAATAGCTTTGTACTTGGGTACATATATTGCTTCAGTTTTCTTCTTATCTTAAATTTATTTTTAATTGTGTATATAATATATATTATTTTTAATTTTAGTATAATTCTATATTTATAATAGTATTCATATTTAGTATATATATATTTTTTATTTTTTTTGCAAATGAGTTCCGATGATGATATATCGTTTTGTTCTGCCAATGAATCATTTAATGAGAGTTTTTGTTCGGTGCCCGATAGAACTCTTGGTGAATTTGTGAGTGACACATTTAACGTTAAGTCTAATCAGTCGCTAAATTTTAATGTATGTCATTTAAACGCTCAAAGCGTGCCAAGCCACTATAGCGACCTGTTAGAAGCCTTCAGTAATGTCAATGTTCACGCTGTTCTGATCTCCGAGACTTGGTTTAAGCCACAGCTGCTCTCCACTACTTATCCTCTGCCTGGATTTATTCTTATCCGGAATGATCGGGTTGACAGGAGGGGTGGTGGTGTTGCAATCTACATTCGTAGCGACTTTCCTTTCAAAATTGTTGCTTCATCTTCTACCTCCTTTACCTCGATGGAATATCTGTTTTTGGAGGTTATTGTCAAGGGTGTAAAAACTATTTTGGGTGCTGTCTTTTGTCCCCCCGCTGTTGACTACTTCTCCAGTTTCGAAGCGATTCTGGAATCTTTAGGGTCGGAATATACACATCACATAATAATGGGTGACTTTAATACAGATCTCCTCACTCCCCACTCTCCTCGTTCACGTAAGCTCCTCCAAATTATTGAATCAGCCAGTCTTCATAATTCACCACTTCAAGCTACTCACCAAAACAACAATGGGGAAGACACCTGGCTTGATTTAATTCTTACCTCCAACCCTTCCCTCATATCCTGTCATGGCCAATATCCTGCTCCCGGTTTTTCCCACCATGACCTCATATTCCTGTCGTATATCCTCAAACCACCCAAACCCAAGCCTAAAGTGTTGCACCTGCGTAACTTTGCCCGGATGGATGTAAATAAGTTGGTAGAAGATGCTTCGCATATTAATTGGGAGCCTTTGCTGGCGGCTGGCACTATAGATGACAAGGTTGATATCTTCAATAATGTACTAGTCAACTTGTATAATGTCCATGCCCCAGTTAGAAGGGTTAAATTGAAACGCCCTCCAGCCCCGTGGATGACCATAGGGGTAAGAATGGCAATGAGACGCAGGGACCGAGCATTCCGCAAATATAAAAGAGATCATTCGGACGACAATTGGGCCTCTTTCAAAGCTGCAAGGAATCGGTGTAACCAGATGGTACGTAACGCCAAACGCCGCCATATTCTTGAAAACATTGTTCCCAGCTCTCCAGCTGCTACTTGGAAGTTCCTTGGAACACTTGGCATCGGCAAACAGCAGCAATTCGACCTTCCGAATAATATCGGCTTGGATGATATTAATTGTCATTTCGCCACTACTCCTTCAATTTGTCATCTAACCCGGGATCGGACGGTCGAATACGTGGCAAATTTGCACCAGGTTAACATAGATCCATTTCAGTTTTCTCCAGTTGCACCGGGTGAGATCAAGAAGATTATCCTGTCCATCAAAACAAAGGCTGTGGGATACGATGGCATTGGTCGACAAATGGTTATGCCAATTTTAGACCAACTCTTACCTGCAGTATCCCACATTATTAACTTTTCCTTAAATTCTTGTGTCTTTCCCTCCTTATGGCGTAAAGCCTTTATCCGACCCTTACCTAAGATCCCCAATCCGTCATTACCCAGCCACTTCCGTCCCATTTCCATACTTCCATACCTCTCCAAAGTGCTGGAAGCCTGTGTCCATAAACAATTAACTCACTTTGTACATGTCAACAATTTTTTAAGTCCTCTTCAGTCAGGGTTTAGGCCAGGACACAGCACTACCTCTGCCCCGTTAAAAGTGACTGACGATATTAGGGCGGGCGTTGAGGATTCCAAGGTTACTGTGTTAGTCTTGGTTGACTTTTCGAACGCCTTTAATACCGTCAGTCACGATATTCTCCTATCCATCCTCTCCCATCTTATGGTCTCATCTGATGCACTGGATTGGTTTTCTTCTTATCTTCGGGAGCGTCAGCAGGCGGTTCGCATTGATGAATCATTATCATCTTGGCGAGTTCTCGACTCTGGCGTTCCACAGGGCGGTATTTTATCTCCTCTTCTTTTTGCTCTTTTCATTAATCTCCTGACCCTTGACCTTCGGTGTACGTATCATTTATATGCTGATGACTTGCAGTTATACTCTCAGGCCACGGTAGATAATCTAACTGCTGCCATTGACGCTGTGAATAATGATTTGACTGCTATTACACATTGGTCCGATAGGTTTGGACTTCATGTCAACCCTTCAAAATGCCAGGCTATTATTATAGGAAGTAATCGTATGATGAGCAGAGTTAAGGCACTATCTCTTCCATCGATTTTATTTGATGGAACTGTAATAAAGGTAACTTCGAGTGTCAAAAACCTAGGATTGCATATCGACGAATCTCTTAGTTGGCAAGCTCAAGTCACGAACGTGAGTAAGCGAATTACTGGGTCCCTGCGAACTCTCTATCGCTTAAGACATTTTCTTCCCGTCAGGACAAAGGTAACGCTGGTGCAAACTTTACTCTTCCCGGTCATCGATTATGGTGATGTTTGTTATTTCGACCTGAATGCAGACCTTCTCGATAAACTTGACCGTCTTCTCAATAACTGCATTCGATTTATTTTTAATCTTCGCAAGTATGACCATGTGTCTGCTTTCCGTTCCGAACTTCGCTGGTTGCCCATTCGTCAGCGCCGAAGGTTGCGCGCTCTCACGACTCTTTTTTCTCTTCTTCATTCCCCAAGTCCTCCCGTATACCTAATGTCTAATATTCAATACTTAAGCTCGATTCATTCAAAAGATCTTCGCTCTTCTAACAATCTCTTACTTTCATGCCCCGCTCACACTTCTGGCCTTGTCCACTCTTCCTTCACTGTCCAATCAGTTCATTTTTGGAATTCCCTGCCTCTGGAGATCAGGATAGCTGCTAATCGTTGGACGTTCAAGGTTAAGGCACGCGAGCATATTCGCAAAGAGTTATTGGCACAATCATCATAATTTTTCACATAAACAAAACTGTATATATTATATATATTTATATATAGGTGATTATTTATATGATTTAAATATATATTTATCTTGAATGTATAGGTATATGTAGTCATATTGTATAAAATATTTATGTATTGTATATTATCATATTTATGTTACTTGTCATATACATTTATTAAGCTCTTTAAACTAATTTGTACACCTACCACAATTATCTCTGTATCACCCTATGGTTGACTGGGAGAAAATGCCTCGATGGCATTAAGTCCGCCATTGTACTTATATTGTGTATCGTACATAAAGTTTAAATAAATAAATAAATAAATAATTCTTAAACTACTGGTTCAAATTGAATGAAATTTGAAATACACCATCTTTATACAATGCCTGCATGGGTACCTAACAATCAGGCTTCTAGTTGTAGATTGAGATGATAGCCTCTTATTTCGATTTTAGAGTTACGCACAAATAGGACAACTAACAATATTTCTCAAAACAGCACTCGATGCAATGAAGTGCCAGGATATATATACATATCGCTATAATAGGGATGTTTCCAGCTAGTCAAATCAGAAACTTTTCTCGTTGTACGGATTTTGTATGAAATTTTATTTATATGAAACAACAATTATAAATAAGATGTCATAAAGATATTTCAATTTGAAGGATATTAAATCTGTGAAAGCATTGGGCTAGGGGTCGAAATATTCGCATACACAACACATCGGTGGGCAACGCGTATACGGAATACCTTTACCTTGTTACTAGTGGCGCCACACAACCATTCCGATTATGGATAAGTCTCGATATACTATTTTTAATTCAGAATACATGAACAAAGAATATCGAATATGATTTAGGTACAAATCATGTATTAACAAAACATGTGTTGTCTAAACATTCATGGATAAAATTCTTATCTGTAATAAAATAACTGATACATTTATTAGTATACCGGTTTATGTGTGCCATAAGTACGAAAGAGCTGATTATTGCAAAACTATATAGAGTTACTCAGCAAATTCTACTAAACTTTAAACACATTTTCGGGGCAACCGAAAACACTTAGCGCAGTGTTTAACGGCCAGTCATCCGCTTAAACCACTCTCCAACACAGAACTAATTGGTGAAACTCAAAGAAAAAATATAGTGACAAGGAGATTGCTTTTCCAATTATCGGCTCCATTTAGACTTATAACTAGTAGCACAAAGTTCTTTTACTTAATAGACTGGGAGAATGACATAATGATTTAAGTGGCCGCTGCTCCATCAAACACCATACAAGAGCACTCGACGATCTTAAAACCAGGCTGCACTTTGTGAAATCAACAAATTGTTATGCAGTTGATAAAACTAGTTAATAGATAGATATAATAGTTATAAAAATGTTCATATCATATTTACTTTATTCAACAGTCCAACGATGATTTAAGTATGTGATCCGAGGAAAATTAACTTGCTACATTCATTCACATCACGTTCTGGCGGAATGTTATTTATGAATGCACAGTGTGCATTTCTAATCGGGGTCCCGATGCAAAACGATCAGTTGGCTCATAGCTATTTATAACAATCATTCGTGAAGTTATATTTGGTTACTAGTTGGTTTCGTAATAAATAGTTACATCAAATTGAAAAGTTGATATCCCGCACTAAAAACTTTTATTTTGTACAATGAACATTTATTGAAACAATAGAAAACTGAGATACGATTCTGAATCGCATCGATGCTTTGAAAATGCAAGATCTTCTTATCAGTAGATATTATTTGCCTTATATTTTATAGATCAACAGAGTAAACCAAGATTATTCTTACAGCCCAACAATTAATCAAATTAACGTCAACACAAAATTATTACGTGGGACTAAAGTATATCTGGCGAAAAGTGGATGTAGAAATACACCTCTGCCTACCCCTTCGGGGATAAAAGGCGTGAAGTTATGTATGTATGTACATACAAAATATTAAGCTGGATTTGAATACCGAATGTACATTTTAATTTTACTTCCATTAAACGTTCATAATTGGTTTTTAATTACCAATATTGACACGAGTAAACTATTAAAACTTAATTTTCATGAAACAAACATTTTGAATAAATATTTATATTTTCGGAACTATCCCCAAAATAATAAACCATGGTAAACCTACCCGATGGAGTTTTCTGTGCGTGCACCTTTTTTATGACACATCCCAAATAATGGCAAGTGGTCGCCAAGGCTCAGAGGGTTATGGGGGATATTTCCACGGGAAAAGAGGGAAAACTCCGGGCAGACTGAGAATATAAATAATGAGTTAAGGGGCAACAATAGGCTGTTATATGACGTTTGACGCCAAGGGGCCATTCTGTTTGGTGTAAAGTAAATTAAATTATAGGAAGAATGTAGATTAAGGGTTGGTTTTGTATTTAATTTATAAAGTGGACTAACAAATGGGCACTTTAAGATTGATTGATGAGATGTTTCACAGTTCACTTAATACAATTCAACATAATTGTTATCCAAAACCTACATTTGATATCATCTTTGGTCAAAAAACTCGTGTTTAACACTAAAAATAAATCCAGCCTCGCTTACAAAAATCTGGGGGCACGGCAGTGCCCCCACCAAGTCAAGCAAAAAAAGCGGCACGGCCGTACCATCCTTTTCTCGAAGCAATTCAGGCCATTTTCGACCCCCTATAACTTCGTTGTGGATAAAACTAGAAACCTGATTGTTTAGTAACCATGCAGGCATTGTATAAAGATGGTGTATTTCAAATTTCATTCAATTTGAACCAGTAGTTTAAGAATTATAACGAGTCAAAATTCTTAATGTTGTCACTCACTGACCGATCATCAAAAGTCTAAGGCACTTCTATCAAACATAGAGGCTTCAAATTTAGGAAACAATTAGTGTTTGGTGTATGAACCAAGGAAAAATATAATATATTTCAATTTCGTTCTAGTTTTCGAGATACATCAACTGCATTAATAACTTTGTAATCCCATATGAATATAAAGGATTACAAAATTACATTTGCAGTAGAGCTTTAATTAAGGAAATTCGTTGTTGGTGTACAAGAAGTAGAAGGTAACGGAAAGGACAAAAGTAAGACTTCTACAAAAAGAAATGAGATCCCATAAAAATAATACTTGTCAAAAATACCAAGTCTCGCGACCGTAAAAAGTTGTGAGATCCATGTAATACCAAGTCGGTTAATTAAAAATCTTTAATGTTTTAAATAAATATATTGACTTGGCAATCGCATTAAACAATCTAATTTATATATGTATTACTTATGAGATATATTGTGTTTCCATGCGATGGCCGAGTCAATATATTTATTTAAAACATTAAATGTTTTTAATTACTTAACCGAGTTGGTATTACATGGATCTCACAACTTTTTACGGTCGCAAGACTTGGTATTTTTGACAAGTATTGTTTTTATGGGATTCCATTAACGGACGCAAAGTTTATCCAGACTCAAATGAACTATTTGTGGCTAACACAAAGTGTTGTCCCATCGAGCACACAAAATACGACACAGTATGGAGAGTAGCTGATATCATTACACCATTGATTGGACGGCCAATCGAGTTTTATTTTCGGATCGGCAATTCGGATCTGATAGAGATGATTGCCCTCTTGCGAAATTTTTTATCGAAGCACCAATGCATTTGGTAGAAAAATGTATATTTCATGTTTAATGTAAGATTTGACACAATGCGTTTTTGATACATAAATAATAATAGCACTGTCTTTTTATTTATCTTCACAAATTACACTCGTTACATAACTAAATTATATTTGTAAGGAATACAGTTGACGGGGCTAGAAAAATGTCATTTGTGGGAGATCTGGAATCTAAACTAAGCCTAGGCCTGTATTTTAAATATGTCTTGAGTTCAAACCCAGAGGCATCACAGTCTCTTCGGAATTGATTACCGCTTGCCAAACTGTTAAGGAACTATAAAGAGCTAACCTGCATGTCTGAGAATTCTCAATAATGTTTTTGGAAGACATGTGCCTGCCATTTTACACTTGAGCAGTGTCTTAGATCATGTTTAAGCCTTCTCAGAATGAGAAGAGGCCTGTTCCTAGCAGATTGTAA
This sequence comes from Euclidia mi, assembly GCA_944739405.2. Classification (NCBI taxonomy): domain Eukaryota; kingdom Metazoa; phylum Arthropoda; class Insecta; order Lepidoptera; family Erebidae; genus Euclidia; species Euclidia mi. The sequence continues at coordinate 26,519,382 of OX123205.2, forward strand.
ATAAGACTAATGTAGATAAATCTTTACCTTACCTTATTTAGCTAGATTACCTTATTTCGGTACTGTGGAAGTGTTCGCGTAGGGACCCTGCCATTCTGTTTGGCCATCAGGCGGTCTAAATGTAAAAATCTTTTTGCACTTCAGTTACCGGTTACGATACTTTTATGAAATTCTCCATGCAATAGTTTCCACTATTTTCTATGGTAAACAAGATGGTACTAGAGTGTAAGAAAAGTAATAATAATTAGTTTTGTAGTGGCATCCTAATAAGTGTGGACGCAGATTTTGTACATGTTTGCTTTTATTTTAAAGCTGGGACAGAACCAGGATAAATAAAAATATAAATAGGAACTGGCCCTGAAATCCTTTTAATTCTTACGGAAATAAATGTAATCAAGGCAATGTAAATGTAACTTATAGTTTTCATGGAATTTGGAAGATATTATCTGATATACTTAATACTTGAATGCCTTAATTTATTAGACTTTGCGATATTTCTATAAAAAAAATATATATGACCCTTGGGCCGACCCGAGGCTTTGATAGGATATTAAGTACATTTGGTGTTTCATTTGGACTCCCTCCTGATTCCGTGACACTATCTTAACGACAGATATAATCCATGGTTAAGACTAGTGTCTGAATATTTGAGGACACTGCCTGGCAGCTATCACATGGTAACAGTTGGCATAAACCTTCAGCTGAAATTCAACGCTGCGATAACTAACGGGTAGGTATACTATATGCTGAGATGTGGCCTGATGGGCATTTTGAGTAGCATAAATTTATTTTTGTATTTAACTTGTCATCAACATTCTTTGTTTGTAATTTGTATTATTTATTATGTACCAAATAAATGTATTTTCTTTCATTCATAACAACTGAGACGGATGGCCCTACGAGCTCTCAATGCACAGAGGGGTGAGTATTTTACGGGCCGGTCACCCTCTATACACATAAGAGTGACAAGCGCACTTATTCTCCCAAATCGATAATTTCGTGCGAACTCCACTTTGCTATAAGCTCTTCAATGCCGCTACACATAAAACTATCTATAAGTACATACTTATCGTAGAATATTCTCAGTAAAAACTGAACCTGTATATAAACGGTAGTCGAAAATATAGTCCTTATTGCAATTAGCACATACACAGTTCACGAAATGCATTTTTTTATTTACTCACGCCTGTATCCCCGGAGTCATAGGCAGAGGTATAATGTTACATCCACACTTCGCCATGTTGTGAATTTATAGGCCCCAGGTAATAGGGGCGAGCCTATTTCTTTTACCACTTTACCAGGCACTTTGCCAGACTCCGTTTTGCTACTGAGAAGTTGGAAAACCCCAATAATACTTTTGTCCGACCTGGGAATCAAGCCCGGGACGCCCTGATCGGTAGACGAATACGCTGGTCACGTCGTGCATTTTACAGAATAATATTTAGTTCTTATCTTTCAATCGTTTTGGAAAATGCGTAAGAATATAAAATAATATTTCTAAATAATATCACGCATATTAAAACGCTACCAGCTTACTTTTTATACCAAAACGGCGCACCCAAATTGAAGGTAATTTAGTAGCATTGTGGAAATTAAATTATTGAGTAATTCACTGTATTCGTCCATTTTCGTTTGATTAAATGTTGTATGTACACAAGTTTTGTTAAAACATCAAATAATGAGACATCAAAGTAAACCATTTTACTTGGATCAAAAGTACTGACGGATTTTCTTAAAGGTTGTTGTCAGGAGAGCTCAAAGATCTTATTATACTTATGTTAATATTATTGACTTTACAGAGGTTACTATTTATGATGGGTCTTTTTCTCTTGGAAACGTCAAATATCCTTCGTTATCGAATAATTTTTTGCAAATATTTTCCTCTAGTAACAATGCCGGGGTATTTTTACTTGAGGAAAATATTTGCAGCGGGCTAATTCTCGTAAACAATTACTTTTGTTCAAAATGCAATTTCGATCTAGTGTCATACTTTACATACTTATGTCATAAATGGTATTCTCCTAAATTAACTAATACTTGAATGATATCGCGACTAGGTCGAAAATTTAACAAAGTGCAGTTAGCTTTGCTAATCTATGACAAAAAAAAAGGTAAACAAGTCACGTTAGGAACGCTAAAAAAGTCATTTGATAAAAACCAAGCTCTCATACTAAATACTTAACATTGATGGATGTTCACACCTATAAAATGACCTTACACCATCTACTACAGAACAAACAATTAGTAATTGTTTATTATAGTGTAGTAATCAATTTTCATTACTCAGTACCTTGCCGTCGGTAATGGCCCGTTTGCTAACTAGATAGTGGAGTTGCGATAACAAGTTTATAATAGTCTAAGATCCGTAGAAGAGCGACCTTCACCGATCTGATACCTAATTGGATGAAAAGTATTTTATATCAAATTTTGCATATTGAAAAATATATTGCGAATGGATTGGCAAAAAAAACCTGTTCAGGCTAAAAAAACTAACCAACCGCTTTCCCAGGCAGCTTTGTCGCAGACAACCCTATATCATTGTGTTCGCAGCGACGTAGCGCGCATTTTAATATAAGATTTGTCTATTAAAGATTTTATTTTGCTTTTCCTTGTCTGGGCAGGATTTTTTTTGCCAATCCATACGCGATATATTTTTAACATTCAAAATTTGATATAAAATACTTTTCATCCAATTATCAGATTACCGCGTTTGGGGATCTTGCGAAATGTGACAATTTTGATTTAAACAATTGTAACTTGGGACTTTGGGTGGGGCAGACTGGTAACCCGTTGTTGGGAGTTTTAGCAACAAATGCGATTCTAGTCTATTGACGATGCTCGTTGCTGCTCGTTGCGTCGCTTTGTTTTGCATCACACTGCAAACATATTTTGTCATTATTTACCTACTAAATCAAATGTATTAATTACGCATTTGAAACAAAATTGTTTAGAATAACTGTAAAACGTAGATATTATTAAATTTTGATATGAAATATTAATTCAATAAATAAAATAATTATTTAGGTAACATACCTAACTCTTTTACTGCTTTCAATCTCTAAGCACTTCTACTTAGGTTTACAACAATTCTTGTTATCTGTTATCCTATTTTGAACTCATACAATTAAAAATAAAGACCTAAAATTAGAGAAGTACTTCATGTATCGAACATTTGCGAAGCGTTATTATGTACGATAAGCCTAAAAGTTGTAAGTCGCGCTATTTAACGGCAACACAAAGTTGCTCGTCTATACTATTTAATTGTGTTAGCATTCATTATACACAGGGGATTCAATAAATCAATGCTTTCGGTTCGTTTTGTTGCCAAATTTTCTTAAACACGATTACCGCTGTAATATTGTATTTTCTTTTCTAAGGTGAAAGATGTTGATCAATGTATTTTCATTTTGTTTTCTGTTTATTTACTGTTGATGAAAGGAATTGTTATTTTTGCTTTTGAAATCTTTTGAGTATTTTATAAAGAGTAAGTAGTAGTTTTTAAAACATATTAGTCGTAAAAAGTGAGATTGATTCGTTTCAAATTCGCGCTAATACAGTATCTGTCTTTGTCAGTTTTTATTCTTATATCTTTGTTTCGAAATATTTTTGTTGTTATATAATAATACTTAGTAGTAATATTTGTAAACAAGATTATTTTACGAGTATTTAATATTGGGATTGTGTTTGACTTTTGGTTGGCTGTACATATAATATACGGTAGAGACATCCAGTGTGCAATCCACCTGAAAAGCCAAAACCTTTATAATAATTATTTAGTTGCGGTTACGCCTGTGTGAGTGGAGGTTATTACGACAAAAAATTGCCTATAAGTACTGGTATTCTAATGTACTGACGCTGAGCTACATCACTGCAAACTATAAAAATCAGTTCAGTAGTTTTTGCGTGAATTTTGCGTTTATAACTTTGCCTGGTACCTAGCAGAACTGCTCAATCATGTTTCTAGAATCGTCAGTTCACTGTTAAGTCAGTTATGGTCATAATTAATAACTGACACAAGAATGAAGCAATACCTCTGTCACTGACCTTCCCACATCAATGTTTTCAAGTTGCGAACACATGTGTATCATTATCTGAGCATCAAGTCTTCCTTAGTAGAACGTCGGCGCCTTGATACATTGTGTTTATTATTTAAGATGTTTAATTTTTGTTAAGGCGATTTACATATTCTTTAAGTACCTGTAAGACGAAAATCATGTCGAACGTCCATGTTGTACCTGCTCCTATTCAGGTTGGGAACTCTACGCTCGAAGTTGTCGACAAGTACATCTACCTGGGACAAGTAGTCCAATTAGGTAGGTCCAACTTCGAGAAGGAGGTCAATCGTCGAATCCAACTTGGTTGGGCAGCGTTCGGGAAGCTACGACATATCTTCTCGTCCGATATCCCGCAGTGTCTCAAGACGAAAGTCTTTGACCAGTGTGTGTTGCCAGTGATGACTTACGGATCAGAGACGTAGTCGCTCACTATGGGCCTTATCAGAAGGCTCAAGGTCACTCAGAGGGCGATGGAGAGAGCTATGCTTGGAGTTTCCCTGCGAGATCGAATCAGAAATGAGGAGATCCGCAGTAGAACCAAAGTCGCCGACATAGCTCTCCGGATAGCCAAGCTGAAGTGGCAGTGGGCAGGGCACATAGCTCGGAGAACCGATGGCCGTTGGAGCAGAAAGGTTCTGGAGTAGCGGCCACGTACCGGACGACGCAGCAGAGGTAGGCCCTCCCAAGGTGGACCGACGATCTCGTCAAGATCGCGGGAGGCGGTTGGATGCGAGCGGCTCAAGACCGGTCTGTGTGGAGAACCTTGGGGGAGGCCTATGTCCAGCAGTGGACGTCGTTTGGCTGATATGATGAAGTACCTTTATTTTTTTTTTATCCTGGAGGGGTAGGCAGAGTTGTAATACAACATTTACGATTTAGAATTCATAACATTTCGCCATGTTATGAATTTTAAATCCCACGTTATAGGGCGCGAGCCTACTGCCCTTTCCAGGCACATGCCAAACGCTGTGCTGCTATTGAGAATTCATAAAAACTCTTTTGCCAGACCCGGTAATCGAACCCGCGACCGTTTAGCAGACACATACTATATCTACTGGACCAAGCAGGCAGTAATTTTTTTGTAGTAATAAGTAAAATAATGACTTTGTATGCTCGCAAGGACCCAAACACAGGGATGGGTCCAATCTTTAGGGACGCCTCAGTGCATCGATTTTTGTAATATTTTTTTGCTTTTGCTAAAATATCGTGTTATTTTCAGATATTTTAAATCACTGATTATTTTACTTACTCAACCTCGATCGCTAATTATTTATTTTCACAGTAGTCATTTGCTATCATCCAAAGACACACTTCCTGAATTTGAGAGATAGCTTTTGTCTAACTAACCAATTAAATATCAAACGGTTTGTTTGTATACTCTAGATCCGACGTATATCACGTCTCGTAATCGTTCTTGTCTGTCCGTCTGTAATCGGTGTTTTTGTATGCGGAGGAATTTTAAGAGCCCTATATTTGCATAGAGCTGTTATTACTTGTGCTTTCTGGAAATGAACAGTAGCTGATGCCAATTTAACACCTTAGCGAAATGATAAAAGTTTTTTAACTATATATCAAATATAAAACTTACAAGGGCAGCAAAATTATACTTACCTATTTTTAGTCGACTAATTACCTCAAAAGGTATTGAATATCCTTAGATACTTATTAAGTAGATTATACGCGTACTAAATATCGCGATTAATATAACAAAAAAATGTAAACGTTCTGCCTGTATAAATAATGCAAATAATAACTCGGTTTTTCAATGCATTAAGTATATTTGGCGAGATTTTCCAAAATTCGCATATCAATAAACATTGTAACTTATCATAACCTAGCCAGAGGGCGTCCTACACTAATACTTATTTACTGCGAATGATTAATAGAATAATATGTGAAATGTTTCAATACTTAAACGTTCACACTTTTCGAAAAATTGCCTGAATAGTATGTCAAACACAGCGTATGTTTTCAGAAAACGTGTGATTGGATTCGTTGTGTGACGCTTTTGGTCTGTACAAATTCTGAAATATCGTCAACAAGTTTCTGCTAAACTAAATAAAGGCAGTTAAAGCCTAGTGGGGAGACCAACAGACTGCTACCTAGAAGGTATTTGGTTCATATCATACAAATTTTTTGTGAGTAACACCTTGTTAAATAATTATTTTACAACCTCTCAAAGTCCACTGCGGGACTTATCCTATCGTATGGCTCAGAGTGATACCATGAAGCAATCATGGTATGAGTGTTAGCCAGTAGAAGGACTTGGTCTACTATACCACGCTGGCCAGACGGGTTGGTATAGGGCTCGCTCTTGAATTTTCCGTCTCTTTGCAAAGACATTATTTGCTTCGTCTCTTTTCACAGTCGCCTCTACCCCATTTCGTAAAATGGGATAGTGTCATTTTGTATTGTTACGTAATTGATATTTATCGGTTTTTGACCCGTTAAGGTAAATATCGAGGGGAAATCTGTACGAGCGAGGTCTTTTTAATAATGTTGTACTAAAATAGGTAAAGTCTGGCGACCCATACTTGCACAGGGCTGAGAACTGTGCCTCTAATCTTTCTCGTATTGAACCTTTTTCAGGCTATGTTTCTGAAGAAATGATACGAACCTTGCATCATCACCTTCTTTTAAATTAACCTCTCAGCAAGATAGACTTAATGAGAAGGGTACAATTAGAAGAGATTAGAGGGACCGTAACCCGTACAAAAAATCAATCAACACGAGTGAATTATTTTGACAGCTGTCTAACGCGACACGCACGTCAGACTAGGGATGTCACGGATACCGTTGTGTTTGTGTACACAAATGTGGAGATAACGACTGAATATTTAACAAATACGGTTGAACAAATAACTGTTCCGCTTTAGATTCTTGATGCACCTTGCGGTTTGGATGTTAATAATAAAAATATTTTACTACTTACAACACCATCTACCTAGTCCCAAACTAAGCAGAGCTTGTAGTATGGGTACTAGAAATAGATAAGCATGCATGTATATATTTTATGTAAAGACATACATACCTAATATACATAGAAATGCAAAGACAAAAATCCTTGTTCACGTATGCAAATGTTAGACTTGAGCGGGAATGGACCTTTGGCGTGGCAGACCTTCAGGGATGAATGACTCTTGTAAATACGATTCCACGTATAGCATAGTGATTTAAACGTATCGGCGATTACTACTGCTCTAAGTTTTGCAGCCGGCGTGGATTCAGGATCAATGGGTATTACAGTTAGAACGATTCACAAATTATTGTGCCGAATTTTGGTGTCCTTAGTCTCCGCCAGCGACATGTTAGTAAAGTGCTCTGCGATACATTATTATTTACTATTGCGTTGCGGAAGTAGTAATCAAAGTATTTCTTATATTTTAAGACGACGAAAGACATAGTGAACGAAAGATATAGACCTAGCAGGAAAGTTGTGAGCTAATAATCTAGAATTGGATTTTTGTTGATCAGAGTGTTGAAGAGCTTGTTTCTTATAAAATTGTAGTAGGTAGTATCACTAAACATTTTTGTCCTTTGACGATAAGAGGAACTACGAAGCCCAGGTTTAAAACAGACCTGACAAGGAAAAGGTAGGGTGTGTTTTAGTTAGCTATATAGCTTTAATTCTAGGTGCATACCTCCTACCTCGGCAAATGTGAGAAATGCATGAGTTGTCTATATATATTCATTTTACCTAGAGTACGTCTGCATTGGGATCTAGAACCATCTGCATCCCGCTACTATATCTCCTTTGTAGCATGTCTATGAAGTCACTGGGTGAGTTTTACCCCTAATGAGTGAACAGGATAGTTTTGCCTCCACATTACTTTAAAAATTTCAATCTAGGCATACTTTTTTGTAATTAGGTAAACCTTACGTCAACGATTTCACCAAAATAACAGTTGCTCAATTTAAAATAATTTGCAACACCAACCGGTCAATATGATGATCAATTATTTACTTTACTCCCTTACCGGTTTACCTTAAAAATAACCGTTATTTTCACGTTAAATTCACGGTTTATTTTTTTCCGCTTTTTCTCTAATGTATTTAAATATTCTTTAATGTTGGAAATTAGGGACGTCGTGTATGTTGTGTGGCGAGTAAAATTAAATTTGAAAATTACGGGTGGTTACTGCTGGTCTCGTGGTATGAGCGTAATGTTTTTGGACGATTGTGCAGGTCTGTCTCAAGGGCACACAGAGGTTGTGATTGCTGGAAATGTTCATGGTATCTGATAGCAAGTTACAAATAATATAAATACGTTTAAGAGAGTAGAGTTCATAGCGAGACTTGTCTGGTCTTTCTTTATACATAGATCGGCAAGGTTAAGCGACGTTCACAGAGGACCCCATTTGAATGGGTGACTATTTGTGTGGCATTTCTATTGGAGCGCTCCGTGCTTGGAATGGGCATGTTGAGCGATTGGTCCTAGTTCTTGTCTTAGGATATGAAACGTTAGGTCATGCCGCACACCTTCAGGCGGCATATGAACTCGGACACCATAGTTGGTCACAAATGAAGCTCAACGGAAATATAAATAAAAACTCCCCCGCTAATAAGTTATTTATAGTTCCCTGTTTTTATATCAGTTCTATTTAATTTTTCTATGACCAATTTTTCTTAGTCTAGGTCTCATTTTGAGACATTCGTCACATAAATGTTGTCACTGCAATTTGCATAATCCACAAAATGCCATGCGGGCGGCGCGCCCCATTACAATTATGCAAATTTAAAAATAAAACACGCATAAAATATATAAATTCAAAATGTTTTTAATCCTGTGTATTTATGCTTTTAAAATACATATTAAAATACGATTTATATTTTAAGTATGTACTGGATTGGGTCCGTGGTTCTCTAACTGCAAGCACAGCTCTGATTCCTTGTTATTGTTTATCAACAAATTGGTTCCTGGATCGCCTGCTATAAACAGCAATAAAAAAGCCAATCCTTCGCACAGGATGTCAAGTTCCAAAAAAACCTTTCGAACGTATTCTGCGCATAATCCCATAAAACTGTTAACATAGTATGTAAATGTTTGGTCCCAAGATACAGGTTTGCTATCAAAACATCTGCCTACGTTTCCTGTCGTTATCTAAGTTATCCTCAACGAAACCTGTCAAGCCAATGTGCCCTTTAATCCTTATAGTGTAACGACCGAAATCGCTTGTCGAGATAATATCGAGTTCACGTAGAACGCGGTCGCGGGTACGACTTGATTTATTTTATTTATTGATAAATTCATGCACAATTTCATTTGCTTGGCTTCATAAGAAGTATGGTACAAACATCTAGTGTAAGATGATATGTTGGTGTGTAGACTTGTGACCTATAGAGAGATCAAGCAATACTGGTTTAGTATGCACTTCAACGAGTTTGATGCTAAAGACTAAATCTTAGGTATTTTGGACTTAATTTCCTTTGCAGATTTAAGGAGTGACTTAGTCTTGCCTGGGTTGGTTCTCAGGTCAGCATAAAAGGGCTGTATCGACCTATAAAAATTAATGAATATCGACGTAAAGTAATAGTATAGTAAACTGTTGCATTTCGTTCGATGAGTGACAGTATTGCTACTCCCACACCCCGCTCCTCCTACTTTCTTCAACTCTATTACTATGCTTTTACCCCATCATCGCGATAGATAGCGACTTGGTTTTGTGTATTCGCACACAGCTTTGTTTATAAATTACTAGCATCTGGTGGCTTCGTCTGACATCATAAGCACTTTTTGTAAGCAATAAAAAAGTTTGACGTCCATAAAATCATCGAATTACCTTTCTGCATTGAGAAATATGACGTATATTTACATACATACATACATACATAACGTCACGCCTTTTATCCCCGAAGGGGTAGGCAGAGGTGTATTTCTACACCCACTTTTCGCCAGATATACTTTAGTCCCACGTAATAAGGGGCGAGCCTATTGCCGTACCGGGCACATTTCCAGACTCCGTGCTGCTACTGAGAATTTCGTGAAAGAAAAACCCAATAATACTGCCCGACCCAGGAATCGAACCCGGGACCTCCCGATCCCACGCGCACATTTATGCCGCGAGACCAATGAGGCAGTCTCATAGGGTTTGATGTCGAGTTTTCCGTCTCTACGCAAAGATGGTATTTGCATCGTGTTATCCCTTAGTCGCCTCTTACGACACCCACGGGAAGATAGGGGGTGGTGACACTTGTATTCTATGCCGTCAACCACACGGATATATTTAAATATAAATATACTTAGTCAAAATCAGCAATAAACAAATTTTACTTTCCATAATCCTGCATGAGAATTCAGGTCCAATATTTACTAATTTATATTTTTGACTGATGATTTATGATGTTGCTTTTATTCTATTATTTATGAGAATTTTTAGGCAGGTAACCCAATTATCGACAGGTATCGTATCAGTTTACCTGCACAAGTAATTGATTACCGTTTCTTGAAGAATGCGTGCTAAATTGCTTTCGAGGCTTTCGTTCTTATTTTGACGATAATAAAGGTCTTATAACATTAGTTTGTCATCGTATGTATCGAATTCTTATAATAGGTATATGTACATATATTGCATCGCAAATTTTAAGACAATAATCTGTTTTAATTTAGAACATCATAGCAAGCAAAAGCTCACTGGAGATATCAACAGACTTCCCCGCAGATGGTATCGGGTTTGCATCCACGGCGCACACCACTGAACTTTCGGAGTTACAGACATACATAGACTCACGCCTGTTTCCCGGAGGGGTAGGCAGAGACCACGGAACGCCATTTGCAACAATCCTGACATATCTCTCTTGCTTCATTCACACCCATCATTTCGGAGTTATATGCGTGCATAGAATAAAATTGTTATTTATCGCTTGCCTCATGCCTAGAAAACCACGTTTAGCCGTCGCGCGTCGGTCTCGGCTGTTATCTATTACAACTGTAAAAGATCTGCATTCTTGATAGTCTTTATACGTATTTATAGTCAGTACCTCTATATATGACACTGCTCTTACCCATGAAATACCGCTATCCCTTTTGCTTAACAAGGTTAGACAGGCAGTCGCTCTGTATAAGAGTTAATATTTAGTACTAGTAAGCGGTCGGTTTGAAACTGGAATAACGCTATGAGGATGATGAATTTTGAACGTCACAGTCACCTTTAGCGAAATCCATATTTAGAGTTTTCTCTTAGGTTATTACTTTACTTTCAAGTTTATTCTGTACATCGCTGGTATTGGATTTGCACCTGGTTTGTTACGTGTATAACTTATTTGTTTTATAGGAATTGGATATAATACAATCATTTGTAGTCCTACAAGATTACATTACGTCCAAGCTGGCCACATTGCCGCATCGCTAGGAATCTACCTTGATATTTGGCATCAACCTTCAGCTAATTTGGTTTTCTACCACGTAGGTACGCGGGATTACGCAAGCTTACTTATTTAGTAATACGTACGCCAGGAATTACCTGCCTTTGCGTGCTGTCTGTCTAATCGAATCAACTTACGCTGACATTTTTGTTATTTATCTATAGGTACATATTTACATTAAATAAACATAATTTTATAATTTAAATAAAGCTTAGTCTAATCTAAATGCCTAAGTTAGTATATATGTACAAAATCTGCACAAATAAAATTAAAACTGAAAATATTTAGACGCTAAAAATACTTACGCTTGATTTTTTTGCGACTAAGTTTGTGATTTGTTTTTGCACCTATTCGCGTCGTATTGCGTCCGAATAGCGCAATCGGTGGGTCTAATTTATGCATTTTGGTTCGATCGCTAAAGGCATATTAGTAAGAACTTTAAATCTTGATCACTGAGACTGTCATTCTCAATGCGGATAGAGGGGTAAAGTATGATTAGAGTACGCTTCTAAACCAAATTCTGAGTGTAAAGAAACACTTTTGCTTCTGTCTGTATTTCTGTTTGTCCGGGACAACTCTGGAATTTCTGAACACATTTTAATGGGACTTTTGTTGCAAGATAGAGGACTTGGTAGGGCATCTATATATTCCTCATTATCTGTGCTGTAACACCTGTGTAGCAGAGCTGAGCAGCTTTGATACTAGTTATGGGAAATTTCTTACAACTAACGTAAATCGTTTAATGCATTAGTACTTAGTTGTTCCATTTTTAGAGTTCCGTACCTCGAATGAAAAAACGGAACCCTTATAGGATCTCTTTGTTGTCCGTCCGTCTGTCAAGACCCTTTTTTACAAAATACAGTCACAATATAGTTTTTTTTTACTATAATTCCATTCTGGTAGCAATCGTCGTGTTACTAAGAGCACAAAGCTTCGAAAGCATTTTCTGTACCTTATAGTCAGGCTGAGCAGTTTCTTCCAACTAGCGTAAATCGTAATTGCTAAATGCTGTTGGTACTTATTCTATTTTTACACAACACCATGTTGTTGTACTATCATTATATTCCGCTGCTAGTAATTTGTGCGTTGTTTTGCTACTACAACTATTGACATGTTGATTGCTATCGCATTATCCACAAGAACATATTATTAAACGATTTTTACTAACTATTTTCTTGTTGATGTGGGAATTATGGGTTGTGTAGCTTTGGCTCTGTTGGCAATGTGTTTTATAAAATCTATTTATATGTTGACTTACATGCTGTGCTCATGATAATATTCAGTAAATTTTGGTTAATTTATTTTGTATTAAGTACTTAGCTGGTTTTATCCAACAGTGAATAAGTGTTGATTCAATCTGTATACAATATAAAATCCTTGCGCTACTGACTGACAGACAAGCTATAGCCAAAACTATTAAGCACAGGAAGCTGAAATTTTCTTATGTATGTTCCTTGGGGTCAGTAAGGCACTAAGAAGGGATTTCGCGCAATTCCCACGGGAATAATGCATCGGTTTAATGGTTTAGGCATTTCATCATACACAAGCAAGACAAGCAATAATACAAGACATACAAAAGTCACTTTTGCATTTTTCTTTGTTCATTTATTAGTTTAAATTTAAATTCAGCCCGTGTACCGAATGTAGCCTGGTGACACACAAGCGCACCTTTCTGCTTGTCTTCGGGCACAAACGTACAGTTATGCATATTGTCCTATAAGTAAGCCACAAGATATACGTCCGATTTTAGATATTTATATTAATTGTACTTACTTTGAGTGCTAACTATGCCCTAAATATTGCCAAAGCTACCTATCATCACCCTTTAACAGTCCACTGCTGGACTAGGCCTCTCCTTTGGAAGGAGGAATTGGCCTTCTAAACGACGCTGGCCAGACGGTTTGGTATAGGGTTTGTATCAAGTTTTCCTTCTATCACAGTGCTGTTCTCTGCATAATATGCTCCATCTGTCGGCTCTTACGACCCCCATGGGATAAAATGGGGTGGTGGCATTCCGTTTTCTAAATCCGTCACGACACCAAGTTACTATTTAGTAATCTGTGACCACAAAGAATAAAGTTAAAAGTTACCCGCTCCGCTTATATCCAAAACCGCTACCTAACATTAACGTCACTCCTAGTTATAAACACGTACCAAGTTCAAATTGCAATTGACCATCAAACTTCGTTACATTTTAAGCTTTATTACTATGACGTTAAAGTGTAGATTAGCTTTACAAGATCCTTTACTACAATTTGCTACTTTATTCGCAGTATCAATAAAAGTATTCGTAGTGGTGTTATCAATGAAGGTTATCGATATCGATGAAATAAATCTAGACGATGTTTTTTGCGAATATTTATACCTATAGGTTATGTAAGATTGGTAGATAGGCTTCAGAGCGTCTTAGTGTCCTTAATCAAAGTTTATTAACGGGTCTCGATACTTATTTTAAGGATTACTAAGTATATTTTAACTGGGCCTATTTTACATTTGCCTTATGGACCTGCCAAGCAGACGCCTCCACGTACAAAAGCCAGTAAGCTTTTGTACGTGGAGGTGTCGGCGTGGCAGGTCGACAAGAATATATAATACCTATTAAGTAATATAATTACTTGTATAACCACACCAGGGTTGTTGCGAATATTCGCATCCGCATCCGCAATTGCGGAACATCCGCTTCAATTCAGACATCTGCATTCGCATCCGCATAAATCGATGCGGAGCATCAGCGAATGCGGATGTCAGTCACGGTGCAGGACGTCAGTCCTGTCCTCATTCATCAAGTGAAGATGAGACACAAGCAACATCAGAAATTGTCAGCCCTAGCGCAATTCTAAGAAGTTACTTGCTTTCCGCAATAAAAAGCGACTCGGTTTAATTGAGAATCCACTTAAGTGGTGGAGTATTAATCGAAGCGACTTCAAGCTTTTATCTAAAATAGTATGCAAATTTTTGTCAGCCCCACCAGCTAGTGTTCCAAGTGAACAGTTATTTAGTAGCGTAGGATTAATATACGAACCCGCGTCGTGGAATAACCCTACTCTACTACGGAGTACTACCCTCTCACAGAAAATCGATGTAAAGTAACAGTACCTAAACTGTTGCGTTTCGTTCGGTGAGTGAGAGTGTCGGAGACACTATCCCCTATTCCTTCTCCCTCATCCCACTCCTCATCCTATCCCTTTTCCCAACCCCAAGGGGCGGCAACGGGCTAGTGACTCTTGTGATGTTGCTTGTGTCCACTGGCGGCGATAATTGCTTACCATCAGGCGATCCGTCTGCTCGTTTGCCGCCTATTACTATAAAAAAAGCTAATTTTGCATGGGTATTTTGTTCACATCCACATCCGCATCCGCATCCGCGGATGTGAGTCTGCAAAAATCCGCATCCGCGGATGTGAAAAAATGTGCATCCGCAACATCCCTGAACCACACTACAAATTGTCATAGCCAAATTACTTACATAGAAACTTACATCACACTTTTCAGCTACTTAGTCTATGTCCTCATGAAGTCGTCTAGTTTTTTGTTTGACTTCAACTTCACCATTCAAAATTTCATCAAATCTGTTCAGCGGTTAAGCCATGAAAGCGTAACAGACGGACAAGTACACTTTTATATTTACCTACAATACAATAACTTTATATAAATAACGTTTTAATTAGTTTGCAACATTGTTTTTTTATTAGAAGAAGCAAGGAAGCCTTTGCGACTGTCATTGTATAGAAAAATCACCTAAGTTGGTACTTACCTAAAATGTTATATTACTCTTTATGGATTTCTCTTGCTTAGTCCACCAAACCATTTTGACAGTTTGCTTTATAGAAACACTTGGCTAGGTATCAAGAATTTACCAGAATACGATAAACCCGGGTCACCTAGCAAGTTAATAACGGGTTGCGCAAAAGTAATGACCCTACTTGTATGTTGTTTGTTAAAATGATGCTCAATTGTATAAAAAAAAAACAGAAAAAGGTAAAAATGACAGATTCCAAATTCAAATGTAATATATGTTTTTTTATTGTAAGAGTATTTATGGCCAGACTAAGTAATTCACGCGGGCAGCTCCGGGTAAGTCTAGTAGATATGCAGGTACATTATTGGAATTTGGAATTGGATTGGAAATTAATTCGATGTTTCCATATTAATTTTATGGCCACCCTAGCAAGCGCCGGTAAGTACTAACTTGTCGCGAGAAATGCATGTAGGGTAAACAGTATAATGATTGGCACCCTAAGCGGTTTCTACTACTAAGTAACCAATTTTCAGGAAAATACAAATACAATAATATTTTCTATGGTTTTCTCGGAATTGTGTTTACATGGGTATTAATAAAAATAAAACATCGTATTTAATAAAGCCATTTTATTAGTATAAAAATGTGCTCAAACTTATTTCTTAAGAAAAGTACAATCATTGGCACCTTGGTATAGTTATTGGCAGTACCCAAAAGGTACAATCATTGGCACTGTTGGCCTAAGGCCGTGATACCCAGACAGCCTTAAGACTTGATATCCGGATCTTTATACATGTATTCTACGTAATCAAAATATATATTTATGCATGTTTATGTAACCTTCTAATATTTCTGACATAAGTCTATATTTGAGAGAAGTTTAGTTCATTTACCACGTTTTATATCTTTCTTTCGGCATATTTTTCTAATGTAGCTCATCTTGTCTCTTAGATACAAAGTAGCAAATGAGCCCTGTTTCAGTTTCTCACAAGCATTTTATTCGTAATATTTTTGTCTATACTGAATTCTTTGTTTTAAGGGATATTTGTCCTGATTTCTGGGTACTTTGTAGAGAAAGGTTGCTATCTCTGTACGACCGTACCATAGTAAGTTGGGTGTAAATGCGAAGAAATATACAATCTAAAGTTGTTTTTATGCGAATTTGACGGAAAACAAATAAAAATCACAAAAAAAATATGATTCTAAAATGTGCCAATGACTATGTTGTTGAACAATTTTTAAGTATAGTCATTGGCACTATCGAAAAAGACGATTCATCTATTTAATAGCGCAAAACTAACGTTTATTAAGCTTTAATGAAGATAACAGATACAAATAAATAGGTACTTTTGTGTAAAATTAATTAAAAATATATTTTGTCGCTTCGGAAAGTAACTACCTAACCTAAACATTTCATTAATTTTTTAGGCAATTTTTCTAACATTTTTTTAAAATAGTTGTTAAATAAAAATGATTCATAGTTCAGATTTAAATATTTGTTCTGTGTATAAGAAATAGGTTAATCCTGCTTATGAATGTATTTCTGTGACATAATAATATAAGATTTTCCTAATATTCAGGATAATTCAGCAGAGTGCCAATCATTGGGGGGGTGCCAACATTACTATAGTTTACCCTACCTAGTGATTCCTGCGCGATCCTTAAATAGCGGTATCCGGCCTAAGTTTGCTTTGTTAGGTACAAAGTACACTGATTTGCGTTTTAAACATACAACTATACCTTTAGGTTATGCCCCGAAATTACTCCGCTTATGGAGTAGACGCGAAATTTCTAATGTAACTTGTTTTCTGAAGCTCAAAAAGCGTAGGACATGTCTACCTAGTTTATAAGTACGTGAATGATGTCACATACGAAAGATTTCGTGTATTAAAATTGGTCAAGCTATTTCCAAAGAAAAATATATGTACATATAGGAAGCTTTGATATAGGTACCTACAGGAAGCTTTGATATAGGTACCTACGTTTTATTGTAGGTACTTACTGTTGATATGCAGAAGATCAAGCTTTTATGAAGAAGGTGTTATCGGATCCATATTCATTAGATACGGGTATGCGCAAATTTCGACCTCTAAGTAATATTACTAAGTACTACTTACTACTAGATGAAGTTTTCCGTATAAGAGCTCCCTTTAAAACCTAGCAAGGTCGTTCAGATCTCTTGTAACAAAGAAGACAGTTAGCGTTTCTCAATGGTGCTTCTGTAGGCGTCTTAAAATGTCGATAAAACTGACACCCAGTGGCTTATAGTAATATAAGTTCAATTGTTTAGAGTTTTGCCCGGTTATTTGAATTATGTATGATTTAATGTTGACGAGAAAAAAAATGTCTCCACTAGCTTTCAGAAGTTAATTTCCGACTAGGTAGGTACTGTATTTTTGGATCTCCCTGTGATAAATGATTTAGCAAACAAAGTATCACTACTAACCCCATTTCATTCCGTGGGTACGTACGAAGTTATTAAGAGAATAAGACGAAGCAAATTGTATCTTCGGGAAGAAATGGAATATTCGACACGAAATTGTATAGCCTGGCTAGCGTGTTATAGAAAACTACATCCTCTTATTGACATACATTGCTATTGTGACGCACATTAGGGGAGACCTATGTCCAGAAGTGAACTATGGGAGAATGTATGATGCAATTGCTAATGAATAAAATCAATGTAAGTTCGGTGCGTCGCGAGTCACCGAATTCTGTCTATCAGTATGATTTAATACAAAAGTACTTTAACGTTTTGTTACATTTTCTATCATCAGCACCTATAAACCTTTACATCACAGCCTCCTTTATCTTTACTCCATCCTTTCATACACAAACAAATGAATATTTCCACAAAATAATCTTACCTACAATCACATCCAAAATCCGGGGGGTTTAGACCCTTCAGAGCAAATCCTTATAACCATCCATACCGACGGGAGTTAAGTTCGGGTTGTCAACCCTTGAAAACATTTTTCCCTTAATTTTGATATCTAAAGCACGAATTTTAGTTTTAATAAAGATTAAAACAACAATAAAAAACAAAACCTCATGATTTACTCGTTGACTGCCGATTCACAGATCAGTGCGAGACATAATAGATGTTTTATTGTGTCTGGTATTGCAGCATTAAAGAACATTAAAATTTTAATGTACTTAGTCATTTAATTGCAGGGCATACTGTCCATGAGCAGGCCTTTGCGCTTTGATATCCGCATAATATGCCTGCAATACATCCAAAGCACATATAATTTCAAGATAAATAACTAAATAGGCCCATAAAACACACAATTACTTACTTATAAACTTATTTAAATGTTAACGATTTTGTGAAATTTTTAATTTCAATCATTTTATTGTGATTTCACAATATTCGTAGTTAATAACAGTTAGATATTCAATGAAGTTACATAATTAAATACTCCTAAAATTACTCACCACTTTCTCCCCAAAATTGCGTGTAAACGCCAAAGTTGGTAACCCTGACTGAAATATAAATAAGTCACTTCATATATAATTCTCCTTGTTTAATCTTTATTTGTTTTGCTGCAATTACAACTTTGAGTCGGCCGTCAATCACTCAGATTATTTCTTTCAATTGTTCTCTATAGAGAAATTTAAGATTATAATTATTGAGAATTCGCGAGCCTTCGAATAATTGAAACCTTTCTGAAACGTAGGTTTGCTTGAAAAGATAAGTATGAAGGAGCATTTTATGTGTATAATATTAGTTAGAATAATAATTATACTTACATAACACAAAAACAATAAAGAACATAACCCAACGACGTCCATTCTATAACTCATATTTTTAAGATGCCTCCCGCTCTAAGAATAGATCCTGTATCGCGGCGGACTTTACAAACTACAACCAACGGCCACAAAGTACACCTAGACTCAAAACAGCAATCTGTGGATCACACAAGGTGTTCTCCCCTGAGGGAATCGACCCCACAACACTCAACACAGTGGCAAGCGACGAGGCGGCCGCTTAAAACACTACGCCAACCGTGCTTTCAAAGAGACAAAATGTTGACTTTAATATAAATACGTTGTATATGCGTCAAAATTTACGTAGCTATATCCGAGCATTTGTTCGACATACATTGTTTTTTTCGACATACATTATTTTTGTTTCCGACTGGGCAAATGCCCAACAAAAAACTATGTATTTCACCTTTCATCACTATCACCAGCTTGCCAAAGTCCTATGCTGGATAGGCTTCTCCAATGGCACGCCACTGAGTCCGATTTTCGGCTTTTCGTGTCTAGCCGCTGCCAGCCACTTTGCGTATATCTTCACGCCATCTAGCCATGATTTTACCTTTGTTTTCAATTTATAATTTTGATTGAGGTCCGTCATATGAACAAATTCCTCTACGTTATATTTGTACTAATAGCGAAGGTGTAGAAGTACGAATCTAGCTTTCTATAACTAATATTTATATACTAATAAATACTAATATAATAATTTCTGAGATTTCTTGCGTTTTTTATGGGAAAACTAGTTATGGATGTCCATGTATACAGTAGGTAATTCTATAGATGTAATATTGTTGAGAGATCCTCAATGTTACACTAGTCTTCTTGGTGGCAAAAGTATATTACCTACGTTGCGACATTTTAATGGACGAAGTTGGCAGGTGGAACCTCGGGACGCATTTAGATATCATACATACTTTGTTAGACATGACAGACATATCTTTGTTACCTTCAGGTAACATAGATGCCTGCCTAATTTGTTGGTAATACATATATCTACGTCAGTTGGCTAAGATGCTTACTTTATGAGAGTTGAAGAGCAAATCTGGCACGTCAGCTCTTACTGATTTTATTATAAACAGTTTTTATTTATTGCTACTAAGTTTAATTTAGACTTAAGTACATCACGTTGACTTATTACGATTCAACTAGCTTAGGGCTAGCGCATACATATAATGTTTAATTGAACAACTATTTGGTTGTGTATCATATGTTTAACAGAATATTATATTGAAGCGCACATACTGTCAACTCGATAGTTGCTCGACAAAAAAGTCAAAAATGCTTATTGATTTGCTTTTGATTTAAAAGTTGGACAACTATCCAAGCGATAACAAGCGCTCAATTTGTATTGCATTGTATTGATGTGCGCAGACCATATCCGCGACTAACCACGACTACCAATCTCGTATAAGGATTTGAAGCGGGCCACGTCTCTATCTTTGTAAACACCTTGATTCAAGCGTTGCTGAATAAAGACTGGTCGATTTGAGGAGATAAAAAAATCGATTGTATGCGCACTTCCATCAACTAAACTGTTTGGTTGAGTAGAAATCACGAAAAGTACACAACTCGACGAAACAGTTTTCCGTCCCTTCGCAAGGATGCGTGTATTTCTAGTGACATTTTGTATTCTAAATTCGTCCCCACTCGGCTAATAGGCGAAATGGTTATAGGTTTGTTATTTCTTTCAATTTCATGAAGGTGATGGAACTTTCAGACAGATCTCGCTATCAAAATATATTGGTTTCTAAATTTACACAACACTTTTTTTTATACTATTTTAGGCGCGAGGGTGTGTGATATATGCATGTGAATGATTGTTATTCTTCCAAGCAAATGCTACAACAGGGATTGTAATAAAATAATATGAAATATTTTTGTTCTGAAATAAAAAAAATTGACACATGCTTAAGTACTTACCATCAATCAAAGCCATGAGCTGAGGGTTCTTGTTCTGGGAAAAGAATCGAACCCACGGCTTTACGTGCCTGCCAAAGTACATAAACTTTAAATACTTAAATTAGTAAATAGTAACTCGATTACTTAATTCAGAATATAACATAACATAACTTCACGCCATTTATCCCCGATGGGGTTGGCAGAGGTGGATTACACACCCACCCCATTCAGAATATAACATTTCTATTAACATTTATGACCACTCTACTTAGGTACCTACATCATATTCCAATGTAAACACGAGAATGCTTATAGTAAGAGATCCGTAGAAGAGCGACCTTCACTAATCTGATAATTGGATGAAAAGTATTTTATATAAAATTTTGCATGTTAAAAATATATCGCGTAAGGATTGGCAAAAAAATCCTGCCCAGACAAGGAAAAGCAAAAAAAAAACTTTAATAGACAAATCTTATATTAAAATGCGCGCTACGTCGCTGCGAACACAATGATATAGGGTTGTCTGGGACAAACCTGCCTGGGAAAGCGGTTGGCAAGTGTTTTAGCCTGAACAGGTTTTTTTTGCCAATCCATTCGCAATATACTTTTTAATATGCAAAATTTGATATAAAATACTTTTCATCCAATTAGGTATCAGATCGGTGAAGGTCGCTCTTCTACGGATCTTAGACTATTATAAACTTGTTATCGCAACTCCACTATCTAGTTAGCAAACGGGCCATTACCGACGGCAGGGTACTGAGTAATGAAAATTGATTACTACACTATAATAAACTATTACTAATTGTTTGTTCTGTAGTAGATGGTGTAAGGCCATTTTATAGGTGTGAACATCCATCAATGTTAAGTATTTAGTATGAGAGCTTGGTTTTTATCAAATGACTTTTTTAGCGTTCCTAACGTGACTTGTTTACCTTTTTTTTGTCATAGATTAGCAAAGTTAACTGCACTTTGTTCAATTTTCGACCTAGTCGCGATATCATTCAAGTATTAGTTAATTTAGGAGAATACCATTTATGACATAAGTATGTAAAGTATGACACTAGATCGAAATTGCATTTTGTACAAAAGTAATTGTTTACGAGAATTAGCCCGCTGCAAATATTTTCCTCAAGTAAAAATACCCCGGCATTGTTACTTGAGGAAAATATTTGCAAAACATTATTCGATAACGAAGGATATTCGACGTTTCCAACAGAAAAAGACCCATCATAAATAGTAACCTCTGCAAAGTCATTATTGACTATTAACATATACATATAATATTAACATATAATAAGATCTTTGAGCTCTCCTGACAACAACCTTTAAGAAAATCCGTCAGTACTTTTGATCCAAGTAAAATGGTTTACTTTGATGTCATTATTTGATGTTGTAACAAAACTTGTGTACATACAACATTTAATCAAACGAAAATGGACGAATACAGTGAATTACCCAATAATTTAATTTCTACAATGCTACTAAATTACCTTCAATTTGGGTGCGCCGTTTTGGTATAAAAAGTAAGCTGGTAGCGTTTTGATATGCGTGATATTATTCAGAAATATTATTTTATATTCTTACGCATTATCCAAAACGATTGAAAGATAAGAACTAAATATTATTCTGTAAAATGTACGACGTGACCAGCGTATACGTCCGATGAGGGCGTCCCGGGCTTGATTCCCAGGTCGGACAAAAGTATTACTGGGGTTTTCCAACTTCTCAGTAGCAGAACGGAGTCTGGCAAAGTGGTAAAAGGAATAGGCTAGGCCCTATTACGTGGGACCTATAAATTCACAACATGACGAAGTGTGGATGTAACATTATACCTCTGCCTATGATTCCGGGGATACAGGCGTGAGTAAATAAAAAAATGCATTTCGTGAACTGTGTATGTGCTTATTAAGGACTACATTTTCGACTACCGGTTATATATAGGTTCGGTTTTTACTGAGAATATTCTACGATAAGTATGTATAGATAGTATTATGTGTAGCGGCATTGAAGAGCTCATAGCAAAGTGGAGTTCGCACGAAAATATCGATTTGGGAAAATGAGTGCGCTTGTCACTCTTTTGTGTTTAGAGGGTGACTGGCCCCAAAATACTCACCCCTCTGTGCATTGAGAGCACGTAGGGCCATCCGTCTCAGTTGTTATGAATGAAAGAAAATACATTTATTTGATACATTATAAATAATAAAAATTACAAACAAAGAATGTTGATGACAAGTTAAATACAAAAATTCATTTATGCTACACAAAATGCCTTTCAGGCCACATCTCAGCATATACCTACCCGTTAGCGATCGTAGCGCTGAATTTCAGCCAACTGTTACCATGTGATAGCTGCCAGGCAGTGTCCTCAAATATCCAGATACTAGTCTTAACCATAGATTATATCTGTCGTTAAGATAGTGTCACGGAATGAGGAGGGAGTCCAAATGAAACACCAAATATACTTAATATCCTATCAAAGCCTCGGGTCGGCCAAAGGGTCTAATATATATTTTTTTTCTAGAAATATCGCAACGTCTAATAAATTAATGCATTCAAGTATTAAGTCTATCAGATAATATCTTCCAAATTCCATGAAAACTATAAGTTACATTTAGCATGCCTTGATTATATTTATTTCTGTAAGAATTAAAAGGATTTCAGGATTTGATTGGCCGTCCAATCAATGGTATAATGATATCAGCTACTCTCCATACTGCGTCGAATTTTGTGTGCTCGATGGGACAACACTTTGTGTTAGCCACAAATAGTTCATTTGAGTCTGGATAATCTTTGCGTCCGTTAATGGAATTTTTGTAAGCGAGGCTGGATTTATTCTTAGTGTTAAACACGAGTTTTTTGACCAAAGATGATATCAAATGTATGTTTTGGATAAAAATTATGTTGAACTGTGTATTAGGTGAACTGTGAAACATCTCATCAATCATTCTTAAAGTGTCCATTTGTTAGTCCACTTTATAACTTAAATACAAAACCAACTCTTAATCTACATTCTTCCTATTATTTAATTTACTTTACACCAAACAGAATGGCCCCTTGGCGTCAAACGTCATATAACAGCTTATTTTTGCCCCTAAACTCATAATTTAAATTTTCAGTCTGCCCGGAGTTTTCCCTTTTTTTCGTGGAAATATCCCCCATTACCCTCTGAGCCATGGCGACCACTTACCATTATTTGGGATGTGTCATAAAAAAGGTGCACGCACAGAAAACTCCATCGGGTAGGTTTACCATGGTTTATTATTTTGGGGATAGTTCCGGAAATATAAATAATTATTCAAAATGTTTGTTTCATGAAAATTAAGTTTTAATAGTTTACTCGTGTCAATACTGGTAATTAAAAACCAATTATGAACGTTTAATGGAAGTAAAATTAAAATGTACATTCGGTATGTATTCAAACCCAGCTTTTTTATTTTGTGTTGACGTTAATTTGATTAATTGGTGTGCTGTAAGAATAATCTTGGTTTACTCTGCTGATCTATAAAATATAAGGCAAATAATATCTACTGATAAGAAGCTCTTGCATTTTCAAGGCATCGATGCGATTCAGAATCGTATCTCAGTTTTCTAATGTTTCAATAAATGTTTATTGTACAAAATAAAAGTTTTTAGTACGGGATATTAACTTTTCAATTTGATGTAACTATTTATTACGAAACCAACTAGTAACCAAATATAACTTCACGAATTATTGTTATAAATAGCTATGAGCCAACTGATCGTTTTGCATCGGGACCCCGATTAGAAATGTCTGTCGGTTGTCTCTTTTTGTCGCCGGTTGACGCGACGTAGACTCCGCCCCAATGCTGCCCGCGCCGCTCGCACCCGCGCTGCTAATGCGTGATGTTGTTTGTTATTGTTACTCTGTACACATTTAAGAATATCTATAAATAGGTAATTATTGTATTTGTCCAGCGTAGGTATCCACTGCTTTGCGCCTTCGTGAGTCACTAGCAGGGCCCCGTAGAATATCAGTGCCAGCGGGTCTGGTGTTATGCTGAACGGGGTCCCATTACTGCCACGACCTGGCCTTAGCGTGTTGTTAATGTTATTGTGTAGCTTTTTAACGATGTTTTATCCAAAGTTCAATAGGTGTGACTCAAACTCAAACTCAAGCCCTCTCGATAGCAAGTTCACAATTCCCGCATCGCTTCAACTCATCTATTGTTAGCTCACTACCCAGACACCAACAAGGAATACTAGTGGGACACAATGTCACTCCGCGTAGTAACTCGGAACAACTTGACAATAAAACTTAATAAAACTGCGTCCGTAACACATTCAACAGAGAAATAGCTTTATATTCTTTGAGGAGTTTAGCTTATATGTATAGCATTGTTGTAAGACATTGAAAATTGTCAATACATAGAAGCAATATAAAAATCTGTAATTTGGTCAGCTATATAATGCCTACTACTAGCTGTTATTAACGAGAAGGTTGTGAGGATGGATGGTTTCTTTTTACCCTTTCCCGCTAAAACTATTGAACCATACTAAGCAGTCAATCCTTTTCTTGAACTTTTTTGACGTCGCGTGAAGATACGCAAACCATGTTATAATATGTTTTTGATGTGATGATTGTGTTTTCATATTTTCAAACAAATAACCTTGGAGTTTTTAGCAAGCTAGTGTTTCTCCAGAAGCTTAATCTTTTTAGGAACTGGCCTTCTAGAGTAAGTGACTTTTCTGAAGAGTATGTAGTACTCATTTAAAATAGAAGTATTTGAACTTATACTTAGGTAAAATCGGTTCAGCGGTTCCCAAAATTACGCGTTATAAACCAAACATTTTAACTCTGCTTCCACTTTGATGAGCACCTTAATAACCAAACCTTTTAAAACGTCCCATCACAATGGCTCAACTTTATACCGTTTAAATATTTACCAATAACATTGTTAATCATCGATCGTTGAACTCTGGAACAAATAATGAGAATCGTCGTACTTCCGCCTCTTCTACAAATACTGAACTATAATAATTATTTCCTCTACTCCTTTGGGAAAGCCTTTGAGTTTAGTTCGTGGAATTATTTGGCGCTGAAAATAATTTCTAATATCGTGTGTTTCTGTGTTGATATGCTAGCTTTTGCCCGCGGTTTCGCCCATTTGGGAGTCGGTTATTGTGACAAATGTTAGTCTACGTATTATTCTGATGCTATATTAATTTTTTACCTAGTTACGTAGTATCTTAAATAATTAAGTTTTAACAAAAATACTTCAATCTTCTTGCTTCATACTAAGATGCGGATGCAAAATGTCAATAATATACTGTCAAGCAAAAAATAATTATTGTACTCGGTTAATTAATTATGAAACAAAAAAATACGACCGAATGAGAACCTCCTCCTTTTTGTGGTTGGTTAACAAACTAGCGCAGCATATCTTTCTAAGAAAAATATTTATTTAAGAACCCTCTTGTAGATAAACTCCATAATCTAGCTAGACCAACTAGAAAAAGTTTCGGTAGTTTTGTGCGCGTTTTCTTCCAAAACCAGCTTTTATTACGAATAAAACTCAAATAAGTTTCTCCAATAACATGACCGATAGTGGACACCGGTCCATCTTATGAAAATACTCCATCCGAGTGGTTAACACAGAAATTCTCCCTTATTTACTTACAATACAACCCTGCCTGAACAATGGCAGAATCGAACGAGTTTGAATGACTGATCCAATTATAGTTCGCGAACGGAACGAATAAATGAACGGCCCATATTAAGAACGATTGTACTGAGGTAGAAGAGCGATGTATTTATTTCACTGCCTTGTGCTCTTAGGGAATTGTGTTTTATTTTCTCTGTGGAATGCTGTCCGTTTTTAAAGGTTCTGTCCATTTATTCATCTCTTAAGCCTTTTGCGAGATTTGTGCCTGGACTTTGATAATTTGGAGAATAATGGATAAGAAAATTCAGGCCTGAAACTGCGGACGACGCGGGCCTCTTGATGTTTAAAATGACTAGGTACTGAAGTTAGAAATATAAAATTTAGATAGTGGGTTCCTTTTATAATGGAAGTACTCAGTAATTAAATATCCTTAACATGCCACTCCTAGGGTAATTAGTAAGGTAAGTAATTATGCACTGAATATTTAGGTTTAAAATATTTATAATATTTAAAACCGTAGCAGGAAAGAATTGGTTACAAACTGCACAGGATAGAAAACAATGGAAGAAGTTGAAGGAGGCCTTCACTGCAAAAATAGTCGACAATGGCTGAAAGAAGAAGAAGAAGAAGATTTAGGGCGGGAAAAACTGCAGGTGACTACGAGTACATCTATACTGCATATACAATTCGGATATCCTTTTAAAGCATATTTGCCGCTTTAGGCAATGCAGAGTTCGTTGTGGACAGAGACTAGCGTTGATTGTCCCGCTTCGAAATCATCATAGTCATCATAGCCAGAGCTGTAAAATCTTTTTGATCAAACCTGTCATACATCTCTGCGGTAGCACTTTGAACTAAACTTCAAATACCTACTTGAGTTAGGTTTTGTCATGAAAGCGTGACATATTTACTACTAGGCAGTTATTCTCGTATTTCTAAATATATTTGCGATGATTTAGTAAAATTTCTGCTCAGAAATCACCAATCTGTCCAACTTAACGCCCCAACAGCGTTCTTTACTTACCTACACCCTTTTTGTCTTCTTGTCACCAACCCTTGTTTTCTAACGAAAGCAAAATTTATGGATCCCGATACGTTGATATTGACATTGCTAGGACCGTTTGACATGGGTAGAGTCAGAAATTTAATTTGCTGCGAGTACTTAATTAAATCTGGAGCACGATTTGCCAGTGATGGCTTCATTTTTATGTAATAAACCTTTTTATAAACCTTTTTATACATACATAGTCTCACGCCTATATCCCCGAAGAGGTAGGCAGAGGTATATTGCTACACCCATTTTTCGCCAGTTTTATTTTAGTCCCACGTAATGGGGGCGAGCCTATTGCCGTACCGGGCACATTACCAAACTCTGAGCTGCTACTGAGAATTTCCTAACGGAAAACCCAATTACACTATGCTCGACCCGGGGATTGAACCCGAGACCTCCCAATCCCACGAGCACATTTATGCCGCGAGACCAACGAGGCAGTCAAACCTTTTTATATACTGTTGAAGTGACTGTCGTTTTGCTTTGTGTAGGTGTTCGTTTGGTCAGCGCTGGAAATTCTCTGAACAATCTGAGTGGGT
This sequence comes from Euclidia mi, assembly GCA_944739405.2. Lineage (NCBI taxonomy): Eukaryota > Metazoa > Arthropoda > Insecta > Lepidoptera > Erebidae > Euclidia > Euclidia mi. The sequence goes on from OX123205.2 coordinate 26,547,418, forward strand.
CTTGGATAACGTTGTTGCTATAGGCATAATGGAATGTATCTATGTAATGTTTTCGTTTGATTTATGATGCCGACGCGTAAAGTGTATTGGTTTAACTGCCATTTTTAAAATGAAAGACTACAAAATTCGCAAAAGCGGATATTTAAATAAAAGGCAGTATTCCGACAGAAGAATCAGATATTCAGATATCCTGACGATGCTCAAAATAATGACTTAAAGCAATCAATATGCCTAATTACTTAATCGTAAGTTGCTTGGATTAGTTAGGATTTGAGATATCTGCGTAGTGGTGTAATGTCACACCAATAGTTTACTCTATTAAAGGTTGTAGACAATTATTAATCGATATAATACAAGTGTCTAGAAATATGGATGGAAGCCTTAGCCAGTTACGTAGTCTCAAAATAGGAGTATTGCTGGAAACAAATTTACCTAGTATGCTTCTATCACACAACTTTAAAACTGGAATAGGATCTGAATAGCTGATCTAAATCTCATCATCATCATTATCACCAGTCTTGTTATATAGACTCAAGGTGCCCTTATGATGTTTTCCTTTACCGCTTAGCAAGCTATTATTAACCATCAAATTGTCACTTAAGGGCGAAAAGTCGTATTGGGTTTGAATTCGAGATATTCTTAGTAAAGGTCAAAATCATTTACTCACTTAGGTCGTGTAGCAAGTTGTCTATAGATGCTTCACTGTGGAGAAATCTAATATTGTTTATATAAATGAGTCGAGAAGCGAGACTAGCTGCGGCTGGCAGTTCAATATATGTGGGCATAACGTTGGTTCCTCATAAATCGTCTGAACCACCGAAACCACACCGGGTTAGCCGTTCAGTTATTGCGTCAAATTGCTGAAAGGCCCTAAATTGCTGAACACTAGTGTGCACCATAACTTTTTTGGTATCCACCGGAGTGAGTTTGATCCAATAAAAACTACAAAAGAGCTACAATTAAGTAAAGAAATTACACTAAACACTATATAGGGTAAAAGTATTCTGATTGTAATACAGAAAAATAATCGTTTATAATAAACAAAATAAAAGTACGCCACTGTAGCAGTAGTAATTATCGGATGTGGTTTTATTAAAAACTTATACTTAGGTGCTTGTATATGTTCTAGGTGCCTTTTTCTGTACTAGCGAGGGCCTTGTGACCGAAAGTCTTGATTAGGGCATTTACGGAAAATGCTTTGCGAGCCACAAAATCAAAGAATAACGTGAGATACCTTTATTTTACTTAAGTATTATCGGTGCAATCTGAATTGAAAAACCGGCCAAGTGCGTGTCGGGCCACGCGCAATGTAGGGTTCCGTAGTTGCCCATAATGACTTGCTGCAAAGGGTATTAATGTACAACAAATCCGACTGTTTATTTTGCTGAAAAAATAATTTTAATAACACTATTATAAGAACCTAAGTTTTGTTTAGAAAAATACTAGGTATGTATCCAGTTATGTATTGTAAACATAAAATGTGTTTTCCAAGATATACTACTACTATACATACGTAGTACCGTAGTACATTACATACCATAGTACGTATATCTTTAAGATTAAGCCAGCGCGCCCAATGTAAACTCACAGAAATAGGTATTTATAAGTTAACCGACGATTACTCGTAAACTAGTGATATCTACTTAGCCGTGATAGTTTTCCTTTTAAATTCGTAGTTTTAGTTTAGTTATGTACTACATTTGTGATTTTTTTCACCTCTTCTAAATTAATAGTTTAGCCGGCAGAAGGGGGGGGGGGGGCGCTTGAGTCTAACAATTTTTTTTACTTCAAGGCTTGATATTTTACAAACCAATCACTTGATCGAAAAATGTTTTGACCACGCATTTCACATAAAATCAAGTTTATACTTTCGATAAAAAACAATGTTTAGGCTAATAAAAAAAAATTTCAATTCATGCATTATGATTAGAAGGTTTCCTAATTGGGGTGTCTGAGGATGTGCGTTATTTCCGTTACACGTTGTATATGTATATATGATTACTATAGCATATTTTAACAGTTGCAATGTTGGTATATATTGATTGATAAAAATATAAGTTAATAATAATAAAGTAGAAGTACAAACCTCAGTATTAGATATCTGGTTACTAAAAATAGTAGGCACAGCATAAGAATGCAAAACTTTTCTTTGAAATCCTTCTTGATAACAAGCAGACACAAAATCAAGCGAATAAAGTTTAGAAGAATTAGACTGATGCCATTCTCCCTTTCTCATATTTCAGACCCAATTTAGTTTCAAACCTTCATTCTTTGGAAATCTACAAAAATCACAATTAATAACAAATTATTCAAATTATAATTATTCAAGTATTTTCTATTTTTATGCCGTTATAAAAATAGAAAATACTTTGAGCGTTAATACGCTCAGAGTAGTTTTTATTTTTAACCGACTTCAACAAAAAAGGAGGAGGTTCTCATTATTAAGTACGTCTAGGTAGTAAAAATAGAAAATACTCTGATCTTTTTTATTTTTGTTACGCACTCAATTTTGCTCCCCTTTTTTCTGCCTATTTTGTGCCAATTGACACTGATAATCGTGACATGAACGGCCATTTTCAATATTCGATCCATACATGAATTTTGAGATTCGAGATTCGTGTTAGACATATTTTGTATGGAGCTAATGTCAAAAACGAATCTAAAATCTACAGATCTATCCGTAGATCGAACATTGAATTTCGTAGTTAGACTGACGTTTAGTTAAATAAGCAGGAAATACTACGGGGATTGTCACCCATCCCGAAAGAACTTAATAAGATTAATTAAGATCTTTGTAATAGACAATTCTTAAATGATTTTATTATGTAGTTAAGTAGACATTTCGTGGCTAGTTTACTTATCTTCTTGGGTTTACGCGAATGTTACACATTGAAATTAAACTACAGTTTACGGATTTTATCAGGTTATATTGGTTTCACTAAGTTATTACATTTTTTCAGCTTTATCATGAATCGTTAACTACTTAAGTTAATCTGCTTTTTCTATCGTACCACATTTCTTGAATTTAACCAACTACTTAGAAATTCAAAATTACAATACAATGTTTCCCTAATGCCTCAGATCGCGGGTTTATTGAAATAAATAAAAATACAGCGGTCTTCGAATAAGTGAAGCAACGGTATTTTGTTGTATCGAATGTTCGTTTTGCGTGCGCAGTACTCGTTTCAAGGTGGTGTACATGCTGACAGTACTAGGATGGGGTTATGCAATATGGGAGAGGGTAGTAAAAGTAGCCTGCCGTTGAAAATATACGCAGAAATATCCACGTAGGTATTTTGTTTGTTTGTCATGAAGCGTAATTGATGGAAAGGAAAAGTCTGATAGATGTATTAACTAAAATTATTCTAGAGCTGAGTCGATCAAAATTGATCAAATTATTCTTATTTGAACAACTAACTGATTTGATTTAATTGGACAAGAGAAATCTGGCCACCTATCTTTTGTTTCTTGATTCATGAAGTTTCGTGCACTTCCAGTGAAAACAGCTTTCGTTTGAAAGAGTATGCGAATAAGTAAATTTATCATCGTCTTAGCACTATCCCAGTTGCATCTAACACTTGCCTTGAAACAAGGGACCGGCTTACTAGACTAACCAGATATGCGACTGACGGCTGACCTCCGCAACCCAAAGGGTTAGCGACGTTCGTGAATAGATACATAATCACATGAAATAATAATGTTCGATCTTGAACTTTATAAATTTATCGTATTCTTCAAGTAGAAAGGCTTTTCTGCCCGACCAATTATATTGCTAAGCTGTCAAAATTCTCGGTAATAGTAGGCAGACAAAAGGGTATTCTTGGCAACATCAAGTACTTGAAGAAGGAGCAAGACTTGTAAGAAAACACTCACAAAACATTTTTGTTATGTGAGAAAATATTATTATTGAATTGGAGGTTTTTTTCTGAGCTCATCGACATCATACACTGTTTTCTTGATATCAGTAATTCAAATCAATATTCACCAAACAAATAAAACCTAAGAGCCAAGTCTAATAACTTGAAGGGAGACTTATAATTATTCTTATTCTCTACTTTAATTATAAACGTCAGATAGAATGAAAAGCTTGTATATTTTAGCCGTCGTGTTTCAAGGATGGCAGATAATTTCGCACAAACAATCGAATTATTTATTTTATTCGTGTTTTAAGCTTCGGCTCTTAACCTGGATGCTTGAGTTATTTATTTATTTATTTATTTAAACTTTATGCACATAAATTGTACAGAGGCGGACTTAATGCCGTAGGCATTATCTGCCAGTCAACCTTTGGGTGATGCAGAGATACAAGTAATAGGTGCAATTCATAAATTTGCATTGAATCTTAGATAGAAACCTAATTAATACATAATTATATATATATACATTAATATAGTACTTACATACCTTATCTATATACATATATATTATACATATACCTATATAATACAAAATACTTTACATATATACAATATAACTATATACATACATAATAAATAGACGATAATTCCACCCAAATATAATAATTTTATTTGGTAAATTATTATATTTGGGTGGCCAATTGTTCCGCTGGTTCCTCCTCATCTCTAGTACTTACATGCAAATGCCTCTCATCCATCTTCTGTCCCAACACTCAGCGTCATACAACACTTATATATATATATATATATACTACTTCTTAGTGCTTTGCAGAAGACTGATACGTGTTTTACCTACTGTTACACACGCTGTACCTAAATCAGCTGTTGACCTCGCTGCGCGACTTCAACAGCTGTTTTAAATACCTACAGCGCGCCGACGTGCTAGATCTCACTTGTTGTGTCGTGCGTTACTACGTAATTTCTAGAGTTATTGACTTTTATAACTTTTTTAATTTACGTGGTAGGTAAATTTTGATTTTGAATATGAATAGCAGATATATTTTCCAACGTGAGGTTTCTTTTTCTAAACCAATAAAAAATCTGCGTGTATATATATAGATTAGTAGCACAGTAGCACCGGCAGGTGCGAATTCAGCTCGTGGCAATGATGTACTGGCCTAGTGTTTATCGCGAGGGGTTAAAAGGACGGCAGTAATTACAAAGATTATAAGCAACTGGTCTACAATGCGTCGAATTTTACAGTGTCTTTAACGTGCGTGACTCTGGTTTATACGAAATACTAGTATTATAAGGCTTAGGTATATCGCCTTATAATTAGTAATACTAAGTGCGACAAAGTGGCGACCACATCTATTGATTTGTGAGCTTGATTACGACTCCAATAATTTGGCTTACTTATAGATGGGTGACCGGACACAAATTATAGACCTCCATGCCTTAGAGAGCATGAGAAGCTGTCGATCCCGGCTGTTATGAATATCTATATAGTCGTCACGTGGAATGTCTGCCAACATTGAACTGTTGTACTTAATTCATAAAATATATTTCTGTACATCTATTTTTAATCACCACTTACAACTAGGTACAGGTAGATAAATTAATCTTGCGCGATAGCACATATTATAATAAGCAATGGTGAATCCACAGTCGTATTTCTTTTTGTTATTTCACTCAGTGTAAATGTCCGTTGTGGACGTTACACTGACAGTTGATTTGGGGCAAAACTAATATTTTGTTATACCTCTTTAGATTAAAAACGTAGAAAAACCTCAAATAAAGCAAAAGTTGTCACCAGACTATCTGTCTTTTTAAAAATTAATTAAAATTGTGCTTGGTTCCTTATAGCATAATACGTTAATCGCAGTTAGCGTGTGTTCGAAGGGTTACGTCTAATCAAGAATAAATTAAAGCCGTACTAATACGATTCCAATGAATGTAAAAATAAACCCATTCAGTACAGATTTACATAATTATTTTGTTATTTGTACAATCGACGGTGGTTTGATTTTATTTATTCAAATATTTTACTTTGATTTCTTTTTGAATTGGAGTCAGAGAATATATTACTACAGAAGTACCTACGAGAAACGCAAAATCAAACTGACATATTGGCTCGTAAAGTTGTTGTTGCGATGGACAGGCATGGAGAGTCGTTGGCTATTAGTCTCGCCATCTCCAAAGCCTTAGATAGAGTCTGGCATCATGCGCTTCTTTCCAGCCTACGGCTTGCCGCCTCGATTGTGCAACTATGTTGCCAGCTTCCTGCATGAGCGCCGTATACGAGTCCTTTGTGACGGTGAGTCATCGAAGTTTCTCCAGGTGAACGCTGGTGTGCCTCAGGGGTCCGTGTTATCGCCCACGCTTTTTCTTCTACATATCAATGATATGCTCACTTTTGGGGGCATACATTGCTATGCAGATGACAGTACTGTACATGGGCGATATCTTGGACACCCTGCGGCTAAGCAAGCTGATACTGAGGAATATAGGCGAACACTTGTTGCTGAGCTTGACCGGGTTCTGAATTGCATCTCGCGTTGGGGTGATGAGAACCTGGTCGAGTTCAATGCCAAGAAAACACAGGTGTGCGCATTCTCAGCCAAGGTATCTCCATTCCTTCCACATCTCTCTCTTCTGGACACTCCACTACCGATTCAAGACAGCTTCAATATCCTGGGTATGGACATACGCAGAAATCTCAACCAGAAGAACTACATCGAGGGTGTCATCAAATCTGCATCTCGGAAACTCGGAGTCCTGAACAAGGTGAGGAGGTTTTTCACGCCGGAGCAGTTGTGTCTGTTATACAAGACCCAGGTTCGCTCCTGCGTGGAATACTGCTCTCACCTTTGGAATGGCTCCGCTCAGTACTTATTGGACGCCCTCGATAGGTTGCAGCGGCGTGCTGTCCGTATCATCGGGGATCCAGAGGCCACTAAGACTCTTGAGTCACTGCATTTACGCAGAGACGTGGCCTCAATGGCTGACTTCTACCGCATCTATCACGGTGAGTGCTTCGAAGAGCTCTTTCAACTAATCCCACCCTCTCCTTTCCTATCCCGAACGACACGTGCTGGGTTCAGGTGCCACTCTTACACGGTAGAACAGATACCGTCACGCACCAAACGGTTCGGCGCCTCTTATCTCTGCCGTACCATTAATATGTGGAACTCTTTACCAGTCTACGTATTTCCCTCCACCTTGATCCCGGGTCCTTTAAGCGGGGCGTGAAAAAGCTTTACTCAAGGCCGTCAAGGTGAGGGCCATCATGCCATAATGCCATGCTGGCTGCTGGGATGATGTCCATCACTATGGGACTTCACTGACTGCTTAACATCAGGCAGCATGGAGTCAATTTGTTCGGCAGAAATAAAAAAATAAAAAAAACAAAAGATGCTGTTATTAAAACTCTGTCAACTTGATTCAAGAGCAACAGAACGAAGACAAAAGAGACGAATTTATATTTTATACTAATACTAGAGGTTAAGTGCAGGTTGCTGGCGGCTATGCCTGCACATTTTTTGAACTTAACTCTTTCTGCCCTTAACTCTTTTTCCACCCTTCTTATTGCACCCTACGGTCTCCAAGGAACATATGCCAAATATCTTTGTAATAGTATCTAGTTTGTTTGCTTGGCTGAACTTGTTTACCTCAGGGACTAGAGGTCCGATTTTTTTTTTTATTTATTAAGAAAAAAAGAAAATGAATCCAACCGAATCAAATACTAATTTTTATGTTCGATAGCTCATTACTCCGGGAATTTTATTTTTTTTACCCACCGTGGGAAGCGAGCTTTATAAGCAGGCCTACAGCTACGCTCTGGTTGCTTAGCATGTATTATAATTTTATTATTCTTGTTATTTTTTGTACTAAGTAGCTGAGTCACGACCTAAGTTGAGGTGCCACTTACCTATGCCAAGTACAACAAAGATCTTGGTAAAAACATTTTATGCTATTACTATATATATATTACTAAATACCTATTTGTTACCGACGTTTCGCTCGTCTTGCACCGAGCGTGGTCGCGGAGAGACTGATGAGAGCTCAGCGACGTCTTGTGGAAGTGCGGGTTTCAGCACCTACGCTCACTTGGTCTTTATTTAAGTTCGCAATGTCGGTACTCCCACACACTACACTAATGACGTCTACACACTGGTGAGATTTATCACTGCGGCGGTGTTTACACTTGCTGATGACTGGATTCCAAGTGGCCGATAATCTATATCCATCCTCCCGGTTGAAATTGTTATATTTCTTGATTTCTGCCGCTTCACGTACTAATTGTTTTGCGATCTTTATCGCCTTATGGAAGGAGTTTTCAAAAATCCTCTTTTAGAGATCCCATGCGCTTCCCAAGGAACATACATGCCAAATGTAATGTTCTTAGGCCTGGTAGAGCCGGCTGTGCGTTGTCTGTCAGCCAGTCTGTAACACAAGAATATAATATAATATTATGTACCTACTAGCTGAGCCTGCGATTACACCCGCGTTATTTTAGGTCACTGCTCCACACCCGTCGCTCACAATGTTATGTCATAGAGTCTATAGTAGGGCTTTTAGTCTCGATGCATTTTCGAGTCCCGGGACTAAAAATTTGAGACTCAGACCGGTCTCGAAATTCCCGGTAAAAATGGGACTTTCGAGACTCTTTCGAAAACAGTTTCATTCTCATAGTTAAGGCATTTAGACAGTAAATAAAAAAATATATATATTAATAGGCACGTAAAAAGCAAAGCAAAGAGCATTCAATGTGTTTTCAGACAGAAAGAATCTGAAGATGATGTAATCGAATTAACAAAATTGTGGTAGTCAACGAGATTTCTGAATGATATCTTTCTGCATTATAAAATAAAGTTTACGGATTTTAACGTGATATATTGGATTAACTGAGAATAGATTTAAACCGAAAGATCTACTAGTAGAAACAAAATTATTTATTACTATCCGAACTTTCGATTTCTTCACAGAAATTGTAGTCACGGAAGACTGAACTGCTAGAATATGGTTAGAATGTTCCTTCAACTTAGGACCCTATCATCAGGCTAATGAAACCCAAGAAGGACGAAAACACCTGAGAAAGAGCTCATGCTGCATATTTATGCAGCATGAGCTCTTTCTCAGGTGTTTTCGTTCGTTTTGTAGCACCAATAATTGAGCAATGTTCGGATACTTTGAAACTGATATATTAAAAAATATGACAAATATCACCTTAGTCTTCCGTGACCACGACTTCTGTAAAGAAATCAAAACGTCGGATAGTAATAAATAATGTAGTTTCTAGATCATTCGGTTCAAATGTACTCACAGCCAAACCAAGTTAGCGAGATGAATTAATCCGTTAACTGAGTTTTAATTTAATTTTTTGAATAATGGTTATTATTTAAGTCACCAAAGTCTCGATAGTTTCGATAACTGGAGGTAGCAGTCTCGATTCTCGAAAACATAACAAAGTCGCCGAGACACCCGTGGTGAAAGCCTTAGCCTTCCGCGATAAATGGGCTAACCCACACAACAATTATACAAATCGTGGCAGAAGTTTCTGAGATTAGCGCTTTCAACAAAACAAACAAGCAAACTGTTCCGCTTTATAATATTAGCACAGCATCCTTAGATACTGTTTAAGGAGAGCGTATGAAGCGATGGATTTTGATTCTACTCCAGGCGTTCAATGTGACTTGGCTTGTTGATTCAGGGTTTGCTTGCATACGTATGTCTTTGCGAGCATGTTTGTTTGGCTTGATTTCTCTACATCCATCCCTATAACACACTCTGTATTAAGAAAATTTTAAACATACAGACCTGCCAATAAGAACGGCAAAAGGGTATTTGACTTAAAAAAAATTGGTTGCCTGTAAAGTCGGTATACGGGCGAAAGTTTTACGTGACAACGACTTTGAGTGGTAAAATAATTTTAATGTGAATATTCATTCGTATAGTAGGAAGAAGGATGAAAGACGCGTGCCTTTCACTTTTTATGTCTGTCTCTCTCGCTCTTAGGCGGGACGCGTGCCTCTCACTCGCTCTCATTGTGAGCGCATAACGTGAGCGGAGCGTAACGCAGTTTCTTGAAGTGTCACCCGGCAAACCAATTTATAAGACGTTGTCACGTCAAAATCGAATTAGTCCGTCAGTTAGATTATCGAAAAATATTGGATACGTATTTTTTGTATTATCGAATCAGTAAAAAATTACGAAGATAAAACGCATCAAAGATGGAGAAACGTATAATAGTGGGGGCTTGTAACGTCACTAGCCAGTAAAAAGTGTACTGGCAAGTGACGTCACACGAGTTTTCAGCGAAGTTTGTTGTCTTAATTTTTTAGTTATTTTAATAGTCATAATCTACTCCACGAGAAACATTTCGGATTTACGAGGGGTCGTTCGACTACTGACGCAGGAGTTGAGTTACTCAAAAGTATATTTGCTGCTTGGGAGAAGTCGCAAGATGCATTAGGTATTTTTTGCGACTTGTCAAAAGCATTTGATTGTGTACATCATGACACTCTGGTCAGGAAATTGTATCATTACGGCGTTAGGAACAAAGCTCTCGATCTCCTGGTTTCTTACTTGGGCAACCGAATCCAGAAGGTCCAGATCAATGACAAGACATCTCCAGGTTCTGCCTTAAAAATGGGAGTCCCGCAGGGTTCAATCCTCGGACCATTTCTTTTTTTGATTTATATTAATGATCTACCCTATTACGTAAAGAAGAATCATGAGATTGTGTTGTTCGCGGATGATACCTCCTTAATTTTTAATATTAGACGACAGCAGAGAAATGTTGACGAAGTAAACAATGCACTCTCTAAAGTTGTTAATTGGTTTAATGTAAATAATTTATTACTTAATGATAAGAAAACCAAACTATTAAAATTCTCAATGTCCAATGTTAAACAGGTGGAAACCAATGTACAACTTAAAGAATCCAGAATTGAGCCCGTCGGGACAACTATGTTTCTAGGTATTATGCTTGATACCAAGCTTCAATGGGGTCCGCATATAGAAAGACTTTCGGGCAAACTTAGTCCTGCAGCTTATGCAGTTAAGACAATTAGACGCCTTACAGATATAGATACAGCTAGAATGGTTTATTTCAGTTACTTTCATAGTATTATGTCTTATGGGATTCTTCTCTGGGGGAATGCTGCAGACCTTAACACAATATTTGTTCTGCAGAAAAGAGCAATAAGGGGAATTTACAGCCTCGGTCCTCGTGTTTCTCTAAGAGAAAAGTTCAGTGAGATAGGCATTCTAACTGTTGTATCGCAATATATATACGATAATCTGTTATATGTCCACAAGAATATTGACAAATTTAGTAAAAAAAGTGATCTTCACACTGTAAATACTAGACATAAGTATAATCTTGTAGTTCATAGCACCCGCCTCCACAAAATAAGTAACTGTTTTATGGGGCAGTGTATACGCTTTTATAACAAGCTCCCTCTTAATATAAGAAATTTAACATTAAATAAATTTAAGATTGTTGTTAAAACTAAATTGTGTTTAAAAGCATATTATAAAATTTCCGATTATATAGACGACAAAAATGCTTGGGATTGAGCTGCTCTAATTCAACATAAAAATACATACTTGTACAAACTGATAAATTTAAAATTGACGTTTCGTAAGCACTTTAAACAAAGTTTACACGAAATAAAGACTAAATTAGTCTTTATTTCATTTCATTTCATTTCATAACCGACTTCAAAAAAAAGGAGGTTCTCAGTTTGACCTGTATGTATGTATGTTTGTCCGCGATTATCTCACGTTTGGCTGAACCGATTTTGATGCGGTTTTCAGAAAAGTATTTGTTCCTTTTAGGAGAAGGTTTTAGGCCCTTAACCGACTTCAAAAAAAGAAGATTCTGAGTTTGACCCGTATATATGTAAGTTTGCCCACGATTAACTCGAGTTTGGCTGAACCGATTTTCATGCGCTTTTCAGAAAAAAAGTATTTGTTACACTTAGGAGAAAGTTTTAGTATTTTAACCGACTTCAAAAAAAGAAGGTTCTCAGTTTGACCCGTATACATATATTGGTTCTTAATATGTTTGTATGTATTATGTGTGTGTGTTTGTACGTGTTTGCGCGCGCGCGCGCGCGTGTCTGTATTTGTATGTGTATGTGTGTGTACGTGTGTGTGTGTGTGTGTGTGTGTGTGTGTGTGTGTGTGTGTGTGTACGTGTGTACGTGTCTATGTCTCTGCGATTAACAAAAAACAAAGAATGGCGGTGAAAAATCTAATGCGAGAGCATATTTCTTATTCCTGTCATTTCAGATAAGGCTCTGTTGTCGTGGGAATGGTTGAGTGATTTGTTCGAGTCAATATCACTTAAGAGCGTTTATTCCGGCCGCACCGATTTCATGGATTTTCATTGTAAGATTACGGTGAAGATAAATAACACTGAATAATAAAAACTTAAAAATCTGAAAGTTCATTCTATAACTTAGAAAGTGTATTAGAAAAATATATGACCTTTCATAATAAATATTTGAAAACTGACGAATTTAAATTGCACGTTTTCGTAAAATCTGTAGATCAAACTAGATTCATTGCTGGATTGTGCAAAAAAGGCAAGTTGTTTTTGAATCCTCTAAATGCAATCTATATAATCATAAGACGTTCCTGAATATGTATTAACAAAATTGTGTTCTTTCATTCAATTTTTTAAAGAAAACCGTCGTTCAAAACAGAGTTATAGCTCAATTTTGGCGCTCAATCCTGCTATTAGTTCTAATAAACCACTGTGATAATCATATAAATACAAACACATATCTAAAGTTTCGCTTGCATATTACATCATATAAAAAAAATGGAATCTAAACATTTGATTTGGAATTTATATGATTTTTTTAAAGTGACCTATAAATCTTGAAACGCAATGCCCGTCTCAGCCACTCCGCGCCAAGCGCTCTCAAGGGGTGGACGTATCGCTCGTCGCCGCGCACGCCATATTACGTAAATATAATATTTTACTACGTTTATAGCACGACCGAACCTTCTTGATCCGTAAGATTTTTTTTACTCATATAAATAAGTACTTCATGTATTAACTGTTCATGTTATTATTATGTTACTTGACTGACCTGTTGGTTTAGTCTAACGATTAGTATTACCAGACTGCTAAGTCATATCTATATTCTATGATTTGATTCCCATCATTAAATAATATTTGTATGGATTATGGTTCTTTACAATTAGACTTTACACGCACATGTATATAGGTACCTAAGACGTAGTTATGTATTATTTTCAGATTACAGGAAATATGGGTAAAGGACAAAACCCTGGGCACATCCCTATGGGAACGTTAAATGAAAAAAAAAAATTGCGGAAAATAATTTGAAAAGGGCAAGAGAGGCTAAAAAGTAGTAACATATGTTTATATTTTTGTTAGAATCAATCTTTTAGAAATTTTGTAACAGTGTTATATCTTACATCAAATTATTGAATTACAGAAAGGTACTCTCTTATGCAGCTAACACAAAGGCACTAGATAACACAGATGCAATTCTGCAAAATCAAGTAATTTTATACTTAATAAATTTGTTTTTCCCTTCATATACGTTCTACTTTGCGATTCTTTCAAAATTGTATTATATTTTATAGAAGATGCATGCATCAGTGGGAACATGTACTTCTGATTCCTCAAAAAATAATCTGGTCGATCAACCTTTTGGCACACCTCCACCTACCACTTCGCTAAGTTCTATTAGTAATAACGACACTGATGATACAATGGTGACTATATTTATTTAATTTAGTTTTGTGATGATAAATTGATGAAGTAAAGCGACGTTTCGGCTGTTTTACATGAACCGTAGTCACGCAGATAGACCACGGGTTAGTTAGTAATGAATTATCAATTCAAGATCTGTCAGTTTAAAAGGAATCACTACAAAACTAAACATAAACAGCATAAAAAGTCCGTAAAAAGGAGTTTAATAACAAGATATTCAGTCAGTTGATTTTGGACTGATTTTCAACCATTGTTTTATTAGAAATTTTATCAATTGGAAGGTAAATTTGCAGTTTGGCACCTTAGTATGGAAACCACACACATGGCGGAAACAAACAAAAATATAGCAGAGTATATTCATCTATGGATCTAATTTACTATGGCATTAGTCGCATTAATATGAGCTGCAGGACACAAAAAAAATCAAATGTTATCTATGTATATATCCATACTCATTAATTTAAAAAAAATCTTTTTGTGTGTGGTAGCCACATTTATGGGAAAGGTCATAGGCTACTTTTTATCGATATTCCCGCGGGATCACTGAATCAGGCCGACGAAGTCGCGGGCATCCGCTAATTAATTGATATAGGTAAGAAAAATTAAATGCTAGATTTAAATGGTCTTTCGGGATATATACCACGTTCCTTTGTTTGGAGTAACCGATATTTCGGCACTGTTGCAAGCGCCATGTTCACGGATGTACTGAGGGTATTGCGGGTGGATGGATGTTACGAGCAAGTATAACGGTCTACCCGCTTTCTTTCTCGTTTTTGCGTACAACACCACTGCCACTGTTTTCACTATCGCACTGTACCCGATCACGACATATTACACTCACTATTTCTCTATTTCTTTATTTCTATTTCCATTTCCTTTTCCCCATACCCCTCACATACAAATTGTCTCAAAATCAAAAACGCGCGAATGTAAAACGTACGGTTATTTCCCATCAAAACGGCCAAGCCGACTGTGTGATGCAAATCGTGAACGGCATTCAAGAGAAATTTATAAAGACACGTACACGGTTGGCGTATTGAGTCGCGCGTACGTTTATAACGTAAGAAATCGGTCAATAATATGGTGAAGTGTAGTGTAAAGCCAGTAGCGAAATGAAACGTGCGTATGTTTGGACTCAGTCAATAATATGAGGAATTGGTACTTAAGGGTATTGCGTACAGAAGTGGGTCTATACTTAGTTGAACTAGTCACATCAGTTACAACTTTGACCGGATCGCGATTGGAAAATATCAACTTTGTTAATGGTGACAATTTTATTTTATTTATTTATTTATAGTCTCACGCCTGTATCCCCGAAGGGGTAGGCAAAGATGTAAATATTACACCCACATTTATTTTATTGTTTCCTACATTTAAAAGAATGTACTTACATACCATTATTCCGTTTTTTTTTCCAGGGGGTCAAATTCTAAAAAGAAACTTTTCTTAGTTTCAATTAACGATTTTACTATACTATATTACGTAATATTATTTTTGCATATTTCAAAAGATATACAGGGTAATTTGTAATTGCTCGTATTCCCTTCGGGAGGTGATTCTAGGGCCAAAATGGAGTATTTTTGCTCCCTACGTATGAGGTCCAAAATGCACCATTTTGGAATAACATACATACAAACATACATACATAGACTCACGCCTGTTTCCCGGAGGGGTAGGCAGAGACTACGGAACGCCATTTGCAACGATCCTGACATACCTCACTTGCTTCACTCACTCCCATCAAGTTTCTCATGCATGCTCTTCTGTTAAGGGTACTTCTGATTTTTCCTTTTTTCAGGATGTCTCCAATCTGGTCATAAAACGTTCTCCTAGGTCTTCCCCTTTGTCCTGTCCCATTCACACTAGCCTGATATATCTTCTTTGTCAGTCTATCGTCATCCATCCTCTCCATGTGCCCAAACCATCTTAACATGCCTTTCTCAATGCTTGTCACTACATCTTCTTTTACCCCACACCACTCTCGTATCACACAATTCTTTACTCTGTCGGTCAAAGACACACCACACATACTTCTCAGTGCTCTCATTTCTACAGCATTTATTCTACTTTCAAATCTCTTCTGCCATACCCAACTTTCACTACCATACATAAGGGTAGGCACTAACACACCTCTATGTACAGCCAAACGTGCCTTTTTGGACACGTTTTGACCGTTCATAAACGCCTTCAGAGCTCCATTCACACAATTACCTGCATTAACTCTCCTTTCAATATCTGCTTCATTCTTACCATCTCTTGTAAACAACGTACCTAAGTAAACAAACTCATTCACTTGTTCCACTCGCTGTCCATCGATCAAAACATTACAAGCCGTAACGCATTCCTCCTTTTCAAAAACCATAACTTTCGTTTTACTTACATTCACTTTCATTCCTTTCCTTTCTAACGCACAATGCATGATTGTTACCATCTCCTGCAACTCCTCCGTTAAAGATGCAAGTATAACCTGATCATCAGCATAAAGGAGGCATTTGACGAGTAACCCATTCATCCTTAATCCGCAGTCACTATGTTTTAAATCTTGCAAACAACTGTCCATGAAGAGGTTAAACAGCCACGGCGACGCTACACATCCCTGTCTAACACCTTTATCGATGGTAAACCAGTCAGTGTATGCCCCGTTTATCCTCACACAAGCTCTAGAATCCTCATAAAGGGATTTCAGAGCTCGAATGAGGCTGCTGTCCACCCCATTCATTGACAGCACCGACCACATTTCATTCCTCACCACTTTATCGTAAGCCTTTTCCAAATCCACGAATGCGCAATAGACCTTTTGACCTTTGGCCAAAAATTTTCCGGCTATGCTTCGCAAGGAAAAGACCTGATCCATGCATCCCATACCCTTTCGGAATCCCGCTTGTACATCCCATATTTTCTTGTCGGTTACTTCCATAACTCTTTCAATAAGTACCTTTGCATACAATTTGCCAAAAATGCTGAGAAGGCTAATGCCTCTATAGTTTTTGCAGTCTTGTTGCGAGCCTTTTCCTTTATAAAGAGGCACAACTACAGCTGTGGTCCAGTCATTAGGTACTCGGCCGGTGTTCCAACACAAGTTATATAACCGCTGCAACTGACCAACTATGATGCCCTGTCCAGCCTTCAGCATTTCGACTGCAATCCTATCATATCCTGCAGCCTTACCTACTTTCATACTTCCCAGTGCCTTCACAATCTCATCCACGCCAATAACGCCTTCATCATTGCTATCATTACAATTCACTTCAGCTATCGGTGTCTCTATCGCCGTTCTTTCAAATAAACTTTCAAAATACTCTTTCCATCTCTTCAGCACGCACAATTCACCATTTACTATACTTCCATTCTCGTCTCTGATGGATGTGTGTTCTGAGGATTGAGTTCTTCCTCGAACTGCACGAACGGATTTCCAGAAAAACTTAATGTTCCTCTGGAAATCGTCAGATAATCTGCTATCAAACTCATCTTTCTTTTTCTCTTTTTTCCTTTTAACCATTTCTTTCACTATTCTTTTTGACCTAACAAACTCCTTTTTTGCTTCATCTATGTCTACACTCGTTGCTTTTCCCATTCTTTCATTTGCTTTGCCAGCCAACCAATCTGACCAAGCTTTTTTCTTCTCTGACACTGCTGATTGTACATCCTTGTCCCACCATGTATTCTTAACCTTTCGTATTTTCCTTCTCTTGATCATACCACATACTTCAGACGCTACACATACTACCTCTTCTTTAAAGGCCTGCAATAATTCTTCCATATCATTTATGCCATCGAATCTCTCAAATCTTGCTATCAATCTTCGTTTATAACCATCTTTCACATCTTTCTCTTGTAGATTTTCTACTTTTATTCTTTCCAAGACCCTATTTTCATTACGTTCTCGGTGTCGCCATCCTTTAAAGAGCCCACTTATCCGGCTCAACACCAAGAAGTGGTCTGTGTGGATGCCGATCCCTCGGTATACTCTTGTATCCAACACATTCTTTCTCAATCGTTCATTTACTATCACAAAATCAATCATACTTCTTCTAACATTTTTCGCCTCTCGCGTATACATATGTATCCTTTTATGATCAAACATGGTGTTTGTCACACAAAGGCTCCACTCCAAACAAATCTCAAGCAGTGCTTTTCCATTTTCGTTCACTCTCATCACCAAATGCACCTAACGCCCTTTCAAATCCATCTCGCTTTACTCCCACCCATCCATTGAAATCCCCTAACAAGATCAATCTTTCATTATTCTTGCAGTTCCTCAAAATCTCTCTTAAACTCTCCCAAAACTCCTGCCTTTCGTCTTGCTCATGTTGTGACATACCCGTAACTATATTGACCGGGGCGTACACCCCCACAATAAAGAGACGAGTAAGTCCTACTTTCATTCTCATCCACAGTAGCCAAGCATTTACACATTCAAACTCTTTTACGCACTCATTCATTCGCGCAGACAGTATTACACCAACTCCCTTACAGGCTCTGGTGGTACTATCTACCCCAGACCAATACGCCGTATATGCACCATGCTTGGTGGTGTCACACTCTTTTCTTTTTGTTTCATTCACACAAAGAACATCAATCTTTCTATCATCCATCATCTGACATACTTCATCCAATTTGCCGTTCATTCCTCCACCAACATTCAATATTGCAAACCTGCTTTCCGTAGGCCGCTTTTCGCGCTCGCGGGAAACGAGACGTGACGGGTTGCGAACCGCGTCGCCGCCGTATGGAGAAGAATAAGTTTTTGTTCCCATAGCGTTCCCACGAGATTTAGGGATCTAGACGGTCCATCCCCGCAGAGCCCTTTACGGGGGTAAGGCGGAATATCAGCTGTGCCCTGTGACCACCAACACAGGCACCCTCCGTTTACGACCAGCTTGCCCTCTGGCCACGAATCCCTTGGCACGGGTCGGTTCACACCTTAGATCGGGGTTTTGTTTCGGGTATGCTCCCTGAAAGTTGGTTTAAATTCGGAGTTTTCCTTCTCCTAGACAGGTTGCCAACCAAGGCTAACGAGGCCCATCTCCCTAATATTGATTTATTATTCTATTCCTATAAACAGTAAATGAGTTGATTAATGTTATATTTTTATTGCAGATTCTGGTAGCACTCAGTTTACGCATCAGGATCTTATCAGACCTTCATTGGACAGGGTGCCCTTTAATTATGTGATGAAAGTAAAATGACGCAAATCGATAAGATGCAAGTAACGATTATTCACATATCGGGTGCAATATTACAATTTATTTTTCTCCACCCCGATAAGTTCTATAGGAATAGTACCGTAGGTACCAGCAAGTTCAGCCTTAACGAAAGAAATATTTTGACTGAGCTTGTAATGATATACAAGCACATCATTGAAAATAAACGTACTGATGCAACTACAAATGCGGCAAAAGTAGCTGGTTGGACTCAACTTACTAGCGAATTTAACAGCATTTCTACAGAATGTTTTCGAAACGCTAATAATTTAAAAACTTGTTGGGAAAACATAAAACGAGCCACAAAAAAGCAAGTTTCAAACCGCAAGAAAGAAACATTTATGACAGGTAAGTTATTACAATCATGTCGACTCATGCGCAGAACAAAGTCCGATCTGCATGGATCGCAATTTTCAGTAGAGGCTGTAGAAGTTCTTGATTTGAGTAACTCCTTATAACTCTTATAACGAGAGACTTAAAAATAAGATTTTTTGGTATGTTATTATAACAGCCCAGCCTAATTAAATGCTCTATAGTGCATATTTCAAGTCCTGATTTTGGAATAAAACGGTATATGGGTCATTCTACGGTAAGAGAGCATCTGATGTTAAGAAACGCGGCGCGACGTAAATGTTTAAAATAATGACTTTTAATTAAACCGAACTATGTAATCAGGTATTGTGTACATTAGTTTAAGATGGCCAGTCAATTATTCTATTTTACAAGAGTTTTTCTCGACCAGGGGAGATAATCTATACAGGGTAGAGACATGAAGGCCAGGGTAGGATACTTAAAAAGAAAACCGTCATTTTCGTAAGAATCAACTTTAATTAAACACTATTTTGTCATAGTTTGCAACTATCAAATTAGGTATTATTGGGTTTACGCCTATATTACATATTGAAATCAAACTACGGCTTACGGATTCTATACATTTAAACCGAATGATCTAGAAATATTTTCTTAATTATTACTAGCCGACGTTTCAGTTTCTTTACAGTTTACAGGATCCGTGATCACGGCAGACTGCGGTGATATTGGTCTTTGACTTGAATTTAAAAGTTATCACAAAGTACCCAAACAAATTTCAACTATTGGTGTTAATATCTATGCAGAATTTGCTCACTGTGTTTTTATGTCTTCTGGTGACTTTGTCCTTCTTGGCTTTCATTAGCCTGATAACAGGGTCCCAAGCTGGAGGAACACTTCAACCATCTTCCCTATTGAAATTAGGGTCTTTTTTAATTTCATTAGATTCACGTATCATCCTTGGAATAAAACGGTGTTCCTTTGTTGGTTTATTGTTGTACATGTTCACGCACAGCAAACTTGTAGAGCATTTGTGTTTAATGTCAGATATGTATATGTTCCTTAAGTCGAATGCCTATGCTTCTCTTGGTTTGTCCAGTGTATGAGAGCCCACTTGGTACTTGGTAGCACGGGCTGTTTCCGCAACTCCCACGTCCTGGCGTGTATTTTACGTGCGGGTGGGAATGGTGTTGTCACTCGAGCCACCCCAGCTCTTCGAGGAAGGCCAGCAGTTCGGGTATCTTTATGCCGTGAAGTGCGTGAAGTTATGTATGTTTGAAGTTATGTAATCAGGTATTTTTAAAAAGATTTCAAAGAGTCCTTATAAGTTAAGTAAGTTGTGCCTAAGTCAAGCGAAGCGCAAAAGGTGTAAACATCTATACATATTAATAAAATTGAAGTGTCTGTCTGTGATTTCAAAATAACTATGCAAGTGCATTTACATAGTTAGTTACACGATTCTAATTCCAAAACAACCCTTTTTAACATTTATGTCTGTCTGTTGGCTACAATTTGACTCGGTAGATTACGCTGTTGTCATGATACCTTCTTCTTTTCAATTTAAAAGCTGTGCGTGTCTTGTCGGTGGAGTGTACGCCATATATTTCGGTCTTTGGCCAATACTTTGAGCTCTTTATACGACATGACCTTTGCCTTTACCTATACCTACCTATGTGTAATAATATATAAAAACAAAGAGTCAGTCGTCATGAAATCTGATAAACCGCCGGCCGTATAAAGATTAGATTTGGCAGAGAAAATTATGAAATGTTACTTTTATCCGCGTGCGAAGCCGAGGGTACCAGCTAGTAGGTATATCATAAAATTAAGACGATTTCACCTCAAATTCACAAGAGCTTTTCGTTTCTGTTTCACCTTTAACCTTAATTTAACCGACTTAATTATATAACGTTTTTTGTTAATTATCTGTTCTTAATGGTTATTGAATTTAACCTTTTAATGATATACGTAATGCCATGGTTCTAAGGTCGATTGTCCTCGAGCAGGCAATGCTTTGCGAAAATGGATTAAGACTTGGCGAAGGAGCTTTTAAGTTATTCTTATTGTAGGTTTTTCGATTTGTTTAGTGCGGGCCAGATGTTTCTGAAAAGGATAGTTGGTTTATTGACTGAATTACCTTAACTTAGATATTTTTATATATTTTAAAATAACAGGCTCTTAGACATTTTATGATTATTATGCATTTACGTGATATCAATCATTGCGTGAGTTGGATTCTCGTACCTAACAGTTCGCAAAATCAAGGAGTTTTTGTATGCAGTATTTAAAACATTAATTATCACATTAAAACATCACCTTGCATTTTTTCACATTACGTATTCGTAAAAAGTGGATTAGCTTTACTATCACTAGCCTATTTCCTTTCGTAGGTGTCGTAAGAGTCGACTAATACACGAAGCAAATAGTATCTTTGGGAAGAGACGAACACTACATAAAATCCTTTACCTACCTTCCTCTTTCATTTTTTCATCCTTTACTTACCTGTTTACATATTTCATCCTTTACTTACCTGTCGCCTCTTTTATAACGTAAATTAAATATAAAATAAAATTGTAACGTAGATAAAGAGAGGCCTATGTCCAGCAGTGGACTGCAAAAGGCTACATGATACTCACTGAAGATAGCAATTTATTTATTTTAATGTACCTACTCTATCCAACAAGCGAAATAGGACGAATAGCTTCGCACAGGTCACCAGGGAGTCACTAACTACAAAATATATGTAAACAGCACACTCAGCTAAACAGGAAGCTAATATACTAAAACATATCCACAAATCCCGGCTTCACGTTTCAAATGGCTAAAATTTTCGCCATTTCAGCGTTGACGCCACTTGCATTGCTTTTCGGCTTATTAAGTGGTTATGCTAAACAGTGCGTTTGGTACTTTGATATTCGACCGCATTGGGTTAAGTAGGGATTGGTTGAATGCAGTTATGAGGTAATAATTCATTACTGTGCCTGGACTTGCCCCGTTTTGCTGTAATGATTATTGTGGGGTAAAGCTAGAATTTGAATGTGTTGGTCGAATAAATGGAGAATAAGCTGTATTGTCAGTTGTTTGGTTGTTGTAATGTAGTCATCATCATCCTCTTAGCGTTATCCCAGTTTCAATCTGGGGTCCGCTTACTAGTCTAACCTGATTTGGCTGAATATTAGCTTTTCCACGGAGCGACTGCCTGTCTGACCTCCGCAACCCGAAGGGATAGCGATATTCCATGGTTTAGACTAGTGTCAGTTTATTAGACGGTACTGACGCCCTGTAACGATTGTCAAAGATCTTCATGACAACCGGGACCGACGGCTTAACGTGCTCTCCGAGGCACGGGACAAGCGATAATTAACAATTCAATACGCACATAACTCCGAAAAGTCATTGGTGCGCGCCGTGGATTCGAACCCGATACCCTCTGCATGGCAGTCTGTTGGTATCTCCACTAGGCTATCGCTGCCTTAATGGTTGGTTGTTGTAATGTAGTATGTAAAAGTAATGAAGTATTTGGCATTTCGCCTAAAATCTGCATTACGACTTTCTATTCTCAGTCATAAGGTTTCTCGTCTAAGTTTCTGCCTAATTGGTAATTTGTTTTTAGACATTTCCTGCGTAGTGTGTTTACTAATCAAAGTATTGTGTGAGTGAGTTGTAAAGGACCATCATTAGAAGCAACGTAAACGATATTTTGACTAAACTTACACTTCGCTATATCAATGTACTTCGCTTATTTTAATAAAATCCTTGCGTTACTGACTGACTGACAGACACGCTACAGCCGAAACTACGCGGCGCAAAAAGCTGAAATTTAGCATGTATGTTCCTTGGGGACCGTAGGGGTGCACTAAGACGGGATTTCCCGAAATTCCCACGGGATCGGGCAAAACGGGAAATTCGAAAATATGTGCGTGCGAAGCCGCTGGCGTCGACTAGTTGTTTAATAAACCGGTTAATACTTTGGTTTCAAAGCCATATGTCATTTCCCTTTCTCTTTAATTCTTAGTAGGTATATTATGATAGTAGCTAATATGTGTTTTAAGTGTCCTTTAGGCCAAGATTATGGCTTGCCTTTTTCGTACAAAATCTGAACGCCCGAGCACAACAAGATAATAAAGATCCTGATCTTTCAAGTACTTATCAGAGAGCTCACATTGGATGCGCTTAGCATAATCCTACTAACTCTCAACCAATAAGAGTGATCTAATAGTACTTGAGCGATCCGAATTCTTCGCATGTACGTACGCGGTGTTCCTAGGGTCAAGTGTCGTCTAAAACAATAGGAATAGTAGGGTCTATGCCACGCTGGCCAGACGAGTTGGTAAAGTTTGGTAGTAGTTAGTGCAGGGTTTGATGTCGAGTTGGCGTCTCTTCACAAAGGTATGATCCGTGTGTTTTCTTAGTCGCTTCTTACAACACCCACGGAATGAAATTGGGTAGTGACCTTTTGTATTCTTAACACAAAGAACTTCTAGAAATTGATCTTTTGTACGCAATGCCGTGCTTTAAAATATGTATTTCTGCTGTTTATCTAATTAAGGTCCTTAAGAATCTGTGTTTATTTATCTTTTTTATAGACGGTAGCTCTTTATAAGTATTCTGTATTCTGTGCCCGCTTACGAAGGAAGTTCAATTTATCTTCTCCAACTGATTAAAACCATTGCGACTTCCAAGTCAGTTAAAGTTTTCTTCAGATCTCCGTTGTGAAATGGGTTTTTTTGATGGCTACCATTGCTACGCCTTAAATGCTCATTGTCGGAATAAAAAAGGGTGCAACTTGAGTTTATTTGGTTCTCCCTGCATACAGGAGTTGTTTGTCTGGTGACAGTGATAGACAAAAATAACACACATGCTACTTTGCTATTGAGTTTAAAAAAAACAGACGTTTTAAAAAAATATCAGAATAAGATAAAGAAAAGTACCTCAGTATTATTATGTGTATATTGGAGAATACTTAATTTTTCTATTTTGTATTGCCTTAAAATAATGGTCGCATTTTAAGGGAAACCTGTCAAGTACCACGAAAATACACATCACCATCCTCCTTGTGATATCTCGGTTAGAACCTGTGGTCCGTATCCTTGTCTAACCGGATTTGACTGAATATTAGCTTTTCCACAGAGCGACTGTCTGTCTGACTTCCGTAACCCAAAGGGATAGCTATAAACGATTTTAAATTTTCGCGATTTGTGTACTTCGTCTTGCACCGATCGTGGTCGCGGAGAGACTGATTCTTTCTCGGTGCAGACGATCGAAACGTCGGCAAGTAATAGGTCTTTATACCTTAACATACATACATAATATCACGCCTATATCCCCGAAGAGGCAGGCAGAGGTATATTGCTACACCCACTTTTCGCCAGCTTTATTTCAGTCCCACGTAATAAGGGGCGAGCTTATGGCCGTACCGAGCACATTACCAGATTCCGTGCTGCTACTGAGAATTTCCTAACGGAAAAACCCAATAACACTTTGCCAGATCCTAGGATCGAACCCTTAAATAAGTAAATTTTACGGGATTAAGACCCGCAAAATTATTTTCTATGAGGGATAGCTACATTCCATGATAATACACAGTCATATGGTAGACAATTCCCCTGTCGAGATCCAGTTCAATCGCCAATTCAACTGCTACACCCCCTCCTATAAAAGTGCATGTAAACACACTGTAAATTTCATGGTACCTTCAACATTCGCCAAGGTTTCCCTAATGCCTTTTAATCCAAATGTATTATAAAAGTCCTTTCTGTGAACAAAGTTTGTTGAGTGTTTACTTAGGCCTGTCAGACGAGGTAAGAGGGGCGCACTACGATATGTTGACATGCAAGGTTTGAGCGGTGACGCTTCGAGTTCGGTTATGGTTTTATTAGGTATTGTAAGTTGGTTTTAGTGGTATCCTTTTAGTAGTGGAATCTCATATCAAGTATAAAATGCTAGATGTTTGCTGGGGTACTTAACTAGTCTAAGCGGATTTGACTGAATATAAGCTTCTCCACAGCACGACTGCCGACTAGCCTCTGCAAACCAAAAAGAAAGCAATATTCCCTGGTTTAGACCAGTGTCAATACATTCAAGAGTCCTGACTTCATGGAACGACTCCAAAAATCGGTATTGACACTGGTCTAAGCCGTGGAAATACCAAGGACAGCCGTTACGAGAAGTCAGTCGGTCTACACCATGGAATGTCGCTATTTCTTTGCGTTGCGGAGTTTCGGCGGCAGTCACTCTGTGGAAAAATTGATATTCTGTCATATCTGGTTGAACTGCTAAGCGGACCTCGGGCTCCTAGGCGTGCAAGTCTTGAATGCAACTGGGATATCGCTAAGAGGATGATGATTTATTACGCACTCTGAATCACATTTAGTTACACAGGCCTTTGACAAAGTCAGAATCATTTATTCATTTAGGTCACAGTGTGACGCTTATGAACGTCAAAATTTTAATGACGTTGCGACAACGCACCGTCCGTGTGGCCTGTCCCTTAGTGGTCGGTATATAGGAACATATGTTTTCCTTGTCAATATTGGCACATACAATATGTAGATTTTTAAGGGATAGGACATGGTGGTGTATATGATTGATCGCAAAGGGTTTTCGTATCAAACATTATTTATGGGAAACGGGTTGTTCTTGACCTTGTGTAACTTTAAGCTAGCAAAATGATTTTGATCAAACTTTTTGATGATGAGATGCAAGGATAGTTGCCTGCCTTTGATTGGTAAAAATTTGGTATAATGATTATGGCTACATGTTACCGGTTAACCTAGTTAGTGTAGAAATAATATTCAAACGTTATACTGCTGTTTATAATGAACATAGTTAATTATGAGGAATGTCACTGCCTTTTTTTTTTTTTTTTTGACTCATGGTGGAAACCAGACAATTTACGGGCTGACCCCCCAGGCTGGGCCCCTAAAGGGGCTCAGTCTAGAGAGAGTGTGGTGACTCCCCGACGAGAAGCGCCGGGACTACCCACTAAAACCACCATGGTGTTCCTCTATCCGATCCCATTGAATGGCGGGGTCACGGGACCTACGTTAGTATAACTGCCGCGATCCCGCCTGAGCTGGCCTGCCAAAGCGGGCCCCGTCCCTCGCATGCATCCATCTGCATCCATCATATTTGTCCTCATACATCCTCTTTCATACTACGAGCGGAAAAGAACGACGTAGTCTACTGACGCTACGAGAGGCGCACGCGGAACACGTGCGCCGCCTCTCGGGCGAGGAATGTCACTGCCTGCTAAGGACTATTCACTTGACGCACATTTGTATTATTTTTTTTTTTTTATATTATAAAAAACATCTTATAAGCGCACAATTCGACTAGTATTTAGTAAGTGTAAGTTACAATTAAGTTTGCTATAAACTCATAGAAAATAAAATTGCTTTTTCTTTATTAATTAAGGGCCCTCTTGTGTACGTGTAGTACGTGTAGGTACTATCTTGGCAAACAAATAAAATAAGTTAAAAATAGCAAACTTACTTAAGTGTATTTATACCATCAAAAACTACAGTGTCACTTTGTCAATCTGACTCGTATCCGCAATACAACAACATAAAGTATTCTAATATAATTACATGACTTGAACTAGCATCTATTTCGAGATCTTTAAAACGTATCTCCCTTGTTTGACCGAAAGGAATTTGAAAAATTGTCACTTCCCAAAAAATGTTTCGCGTAATTTCACTTGCCAAATTAATACTTAGCAAAAAATCTATTCACAAAAAATTATAACGCAAACCTAATGTTTGGGAAATGAACGTTTAAACAATAACTTGTTTACCAACTAGTACTTTTAACATTTTTTATTTAGTCAAATATTTCAGTTGCAATAATAATTATCCTAATCTAAATAGTTCAGTTTCGGGTAACCTACTAAAAACAATCTCTTTTTTATATTAATGCAAGTCGTTTCTGGCACTCGCCGGCCGCTACCGAGGCACCGCTCGCTTCGCTCGCTCGGCTCGTGCATAGGAGGTCACAGTTCTAACCTAACCTTTTTTTTTTTGGTGTCGGGTTGGAAAATCCTCATGGAGTCCCTTCGCCCTGGGGGGGGGGGAAGAAAGAAGGGGACTGTCAGACTCTTACTGACTAAAAACCAACCTGTGCTCTTCATGTACCCATGTGTCGGAGGGTAGGGTTTCACCGAAGCATTCCTCGCTACTCCCCGACGGGTATTGGCCCGCCAGATGGTCAGGCGAGCCCCGAACGAAACCCCCTTGGCGGCGGATGAAGGTGTTGGGCTCCGCCGCCAAAACACCCAGGGGCCGTAGAGGACAGGGAGGACAGCAACGCAACACCGCAACTCCTCTTCCTCTGCGGCCCCACCGCGACGCAACATGGTGCGCCCCCATTTGGTCGCGGGAGATAGGGCGCGCGGCAACGCAACATCGACACGCCTCTCCTCCCGCGACCACCCGACTGCGAGGGACAGACAGAACTGTCCCCCGCACCCGCACCTATGGACGCATCCTACGCAAGCCTCACGCAAGCCCACGTGTAGCGTCCCCTACCGGGATTCCGCTTAGTTTAACCGTGGGCGAAATTCAAATCCACGGTTACCACGACAAGGTGGAGATCCCACGGGGAGACTTCTAACCTAACCTAACCTTACCATTTTTTTCGTTATTAACCTACTCTAACTACTTCTATAAATAAACTAATGTCACCCAAACATTTATTGTCTGAAGATTGTTTGCTGTGATAAATCATATGATTAAAGGCCAAATGCCATAATGACATTATGCTTCGTCATATTTTGCCAAGTAAAAATTTTACCAAATAAAAATCATCATCATCATCATCATCAGCCTTTAACAGTCCACTGCTGGACTAGGCCTCTCCTTTTAAAGGAGGAATTGGCCTACTATACCACGCTGGCCAAACGGGTTGGTATAGGGTTTGTATCAAGTTTTCCTTCTCTTACAGTACTGTTCTCTGCATAATATGCTCCCTCTGTCGGCTCTTACGACACCCATGGTATGATATGGTGGTGACATTCCGTATTCTTAATCCGTCACCACACGGACAACAAATAAAAATATGCGTACTAAAATCATTCGAAATATTGCAATGGTATAAAAAAGGTTGCTAAAATTTGTTTGGGTAATGAAATTTTGTCAAAATGTTTTCGGCAAAACGGCAGGATCCCTTTTAAAACAGATACTCAATAACCATAATTACGTGTCTACTAACATACGACGGCTGCATTTAAAAACGCGTGTTACACACCGGCATACTCACGATCATGCGAGCTCGGGATAAACACCAATTACTTTATTTTCCATTCAGATTACCTTAAAAAGACTCTTGATCGTAATCACAGCATTTCATGCCGATACCTCTACTTTATAAAAATGCAATCTTAATAAAGTAATTACTCCAATGTTTACCCATTCCAGTAAACAAAGGATTTCAGAGTTCCTAATCGATCCCACTTTACCCCACACAAGATAAAATTACATGTATTTGATAGAACTTTTTCAATTTATTTGACGCTTGAGCACTTAAGTTTCAATTACTTTTACGGCTAAGAGGGTCCAAGACGACGGAAAGCCGAAAATGCCAACGCACACTCGGTGTCATTGTATCAGAATTAATCGCCTTCGCAATTAATTGAATCCGTCCCTGTGTAAAATTTTGCAATTGTTGAAATACCTTTTTATAATCGAAAAAGAGATAATTCTGGAGAATCCCTTATACCTAGATATATTTGAATCTGTTCTATCCATTGTTTCATTTTTAATTAATGGCCACTACGAAATTACATTTAATTAGGTACGTAGTTGGAATTCAGGGTGGAATTCAGAGTGTTTCAGATTCGAAATTAAATAAGTCACTGAGATATTTTATCAAAGGTTTTTAAAAGTAAGTGAAATGCCTGTCTGAAAAATAGGATACTTTAATTAAAGGAGACTTTATTGTAGGATTTGAAATTAGGAAAATAGTTTTAGATTAGTATTAGATTACTAAACTTTGATTTGTCTCCCTGTTGGTACTAATCTAGAATTGTATAAGTTTTTAGACACTCAGAAATCTTTTGATTTTAAACAATAGATACTAAGATCATATAGTTCTTGCGATACTTAAAACCTTCTCGCAGGAGTAGGAAACAAGATGATTTTTTTTTGGTTGACTATAACATAGATATCTTCTTTCTCTTAGCGTTATCCCAGTTTCAATATGGGGTCCGCTTACTAGTCTAACCGGATTGGCTGAATATTAGCTTTTCCACAGAGCGACTGCCTGTCTGACCTCCGCAACCCGAAGGGATAGCTATATTCCATGGTTTAGACTAGTGTCAGTTTATTTAGAAGGTACTGACGCCCTCTATCGACTGTCAAAGATCTTCATGACAACCGGGACCGACGGCTTAACGTGCTCTCCGAGGCACGGGACAAGCGATAATAACCAATTCAATACGCACATAACTCCGAAAAGTAATTGGTGCGCGCCGTGGATTCGAACCCGATACCGTCTGCATGGCAGTCTGTTGGTATATGCACTCGGCTATCGCTGCCTTAACATAGATAAAATAACTAAATATCTAAAATTCAAAATGCTGTATACTTTATTTGATGTGTCGCTCAGTTAAAATTAGGAAAAAAAATACGTGGTAATACATTACAGTAGTAGGTAATTATTATTCTCATAATTTTGGGTATTTCTATTTGTATTATAAATTATGAGTGTCGTGTAATAATATGACCACACTTTCTTGTGTCAAACCTCAGCTTTCCCATTACTACAAAATAGTTAATTAGCCGGCCTCGTATTATTGTAATTTAGTTCTGTAATTCGTTTCTAATAGTAGATGACTTTCGTAGGATATTGATAGCAAAATGGATAATACCAATTATACCCAATTTAACTCTAAATTAATTCATTATCTACAGAGTATTGAGTAATTTGGTTATGGTTATGTGTTTTACAAGCCTTTCCTCTTTTTCAACAACGTTAAGCTTGATGTGTATAGTAGGTACTAGTAGTTTCGTTTCGTTTTCGTTACGTGTTTCTCTCATAATCCAACAGGCTATCAAATGAATGGGATCGCAGTTCCCGAGATCCTCACGTGAAAATACTCTCTTTAGCTTTCTATTCTTATGTAATTTATAAACGTTGTCACCTGCTTAGATTATCCTAGCTGCTTGGCATATAATAAAATAATTAACAATGTGATTACATAACAAAGGAATATGCCACTGAGCTTGCAGCTAAATGAGGTAACTTAGTCGCAGGTCGGAATTAATTCAGAATCGCTAACTACAGAAGAAAACTTGTTTTTTTTTCTAACATAATAAAATTTACAAGCGCCATAAAAGACTTTTGTGGTTTTATTTGATATGTAAAAATATCTTCTTGGTAATAGAATAACAAGATTCTTTAGTCATATTTTTGGTTTTGCAAAAGTTCTGACATTTCTTAGATATGCCATCAACTTTAAATTGCTCTCATAATCACAATGAACCAAGCCACCCAAACCAAAATTCTCCCAAAAATCACGACGAAACACACAAACATTCGAAAATATTTTGGGGAAAACCCAGATTTAACCCATTTACGCGGCTTGCCCCATGATAATATGGTAATGTATGCATGTGCATTTGTTGAGGAAACAGCCATACATATGCATGTGATTTCATGAGTTATTTCCGGAATTCCGTTAACAATGTCTACAACTGCATAACTATGTGGTGCGGCCATCATTTTCAGTTATAAGAGGTTAGCTTCCGTTTTTCATTCTGCCGCACTATCTATGGAAAAATAGAGTTATTTCGACCGCTATTTTCCAGCACTTGTGCATACAGGATTTTGTAATTTTTGAGTACTCATGGTAGTGGACCAAATTTTGCTTCAGATTTTCCAAACGTCTGACTGTGGGAATAATTTAGGTGATGTAAAAGACGAGACTATTATTTTTCAACGAGCATTTCCCTCTCGTAACAGGAATTGCAACTTTCGTGGTCACTAATCATCATCCTCATGCCTTGGTCCCAATTTATTTGCTTTTGTAATTAATATTAATTTGAAAATGTGTAGGGGACATGTTCCTCATTTCAAATATGCGATCGCAACCGCCGTGTCCAAGGATAATATCTTGCTGCTTCAAAAGTGTTTGTAATTTCTGTACAATGCGGTTGCGCTTATATCATTGCCAACGTGACTGCTTCCTCTTCAAATGCATATTCCATAAAAGCAAATTATAGTCTATTTATAATATATCAACAGTTAAGACGTAGTTGTTTATTGATCTAATTGTTATAAATTTTGGCAAATCTAAACTTGCCCAAACCGGAAATTAAACTCGTTATTATTCGACGCCGTTATAGATGAAACCTTTGACCAGCTCAGTGTTTCAAAATTGCGCTCCATAATCGTCGTCAATGTAATTACTTCTCTTAGTAATAGTTAATATTTCATTAAAATAGTATAAGTGAACCAAACTGATACACTATAGCATAAATACAACAAGTATGACCCAAAACATAAGTGCCAGTGTTATCTCGCGTGTACAGTGCAAATTTTAACTATTACAATAAACGTAAAATACATAAGCAAAAATCCGACAAACAGTAACCAAAAGCTTAAAAAAAGCAAAACACTAAATACTTACCACTATAAACAATACAAATACATACGTAAAAAGTGTCAATAACATAAATAATTCAATGTGTAAGTGAATCAACTGATAAGTGACATGACCAGCAATAAAGTGGAAAAAATTCCTAACGAATGAGTCATACACCAACTGATTTGCAACTCAAACTCCTTTTTTTTTCAAATACAATAAATATTTCAACACTCTAAGCAACTTCACTCATAGCCTAACGGCTTGCATATGTGGAAGTGAGAGTTGCTTCTAATGACGCCGGTTCAAACCTCAGTACCGTTCGTATTTTTGAGATTTACAAAATGAATTTTCTGGACAACATTACTTTTCGTCGAACACGCACTCGCTCCGATTGTAATGATAAAAGTACACAATCACACGAATCGTCCCTAAACGGCACCACTACTAGCCTTACCGATGACAATTCGGATGACGAAAACCAATGTCAACAAATTCGAAAGCTTAAGGAACAAATTGACAAACTAACAGCCGATCTCAATAGTGCACACAATGAAATAGATATACTGACTATAGAAAATAACAAACTACGACAGCATAATAATGAGTTGACGAAAAAGAATGACATGTATAAAACAATTATAAGTAGCCCGACGAAATTAAAAGTACACACCCCAAAAGGGAAACGAACACCACACAAAACAAAGATGAAAATACACACAGAAATATGTAATAATACTGAAAATAACATTACTAATGGCTCAAAGGATATTATATCACTGGTTGACGACATCGAAAATACTGTACAATTTCAAGGACACCCACAAAATAGAATAACTAAAAACAAGGAAAACATGTCTACCTTGAAATCTACAAACAATAAAATCGCCATCTTTAGCACAAATAAACATAATAAGATATTATCAATAGCACAAACAACACTTCACGACTACAATATCTGTCACTATTTGTTGCCCGAACCCACGTTCGGGCAACAAATAGTAGTAAAAGAACTATTACAAGGACTGAAACATAAACTGGAAAATTACACGACGAACGATTATTGCGTAATTATTATCGGTGATGAGGACTTCACTACTACAAAGGATTATTTACATCACATATTATACATAAGAAATACCCTCAAAGATATCACTAACACAAATCTGATTTTATGTTTACCCACCTTCAAGTTTAACAATAGATCAATGATGCACAACTGCCGAGTAGAAAACTTTAATAACTTACTCTATCTGGACATATTGACCCACGAACATGCATACTTACTGGACTCAAACCTAAATCTTAAATACGACGAAAGTATGTTTAACGCTTGGACAGGACACATAAACAACACAGGCATGAAAAGAATATTTGAAGACCTACGATATCTAATAGAAGACATAAACGTACAACATAAAGAGAACACAACATATCATAACAAAATCACTGACGGCGAATTAGAGAACACTAAGTTTTTTCTGTAATAAACTGCACATAATGCACCAAAACATTGCAGGCTTGTTAAATAAGTGTGATAATCTTGCAGTAAGTTTACAGGTATTAACAGAAAAATCTATAAACGTTGATGTAATTTGTGTAACCGAGCATTTTATTATGTCAGGTATGGAAACGCATCTCTCGTTACCTAACTATCGATTAGCTAGTATATGTTGTAGGAAAGACATGAAAAGAGGTGGTACGTGTATTTTAATAAAAAAAGGCCTTCGGTGGCAAGAGTTATCAGATATTACGAAATTGTCGATACCTGGAGTATTTGAATGTTGCGCCGTAGAATTGTGTAATTGTAATTTAATTATAGTATGTATATATAGGGTCCCAAAATTCAGTTTTATAAATACTTTCTTTGACAGAATGGAAACACTCTTAAAAAAAATATGTAATAAGCGTAATAAAAAAGTTGTGATCGCGGGGGACTTCAACATTGATATGCTAAAGAGAAACAATACCTCATTGGAATTTGAATGTTTGTTGGCTCAATTTAATTTAAAATTAGAAATAAGGCAACCTACCAGAATAATGAGCAAATCGTGTATTGACAACTTTCTGCATAATTTTGGCAAACAATGTAAACATTTTGTGTGCGAATTGTCATTGTCTGACCATACGGCACAAATAATTGAATGTCCGATATGGAAACAAGGGGAAATCACGTCTTGGCGAATAACTCAACGTGATTATTCTGTACATAACTTAGAAAAGTTCAAATCATGTTTAAGCTGTCTATCATTTAATGATATGTATGAACAATCGGATACAAATAGTGCCTACAATACTTTCATTCAGACGTTTAAACTTTTTTATGATCTCTGCTTCCCCTATAAATTACTTACGATAAAGACGATAAACAAACCTAAATGGATATCTAGGGGCATAAAACTATGCAGTAAAAATAAACGAAAATTGCTATGGAAGTATAGATTGCAACCTACCAAAACGAATAAATTAAATTATAAAATATACACAACAAAATATAAAAACATCATTAGACTAACCCAACGTGCCCAAAATATTCACAACATAAAAACATCACAGAATATTGCCAAAACGACATGGCAGATTATAAATAAATCGAATCAGAAACCAATCAAAGAAATGATTAAAAAAATTAGATCGCATCATGACAAAATTATCACAAACCCTCAGGATATATCAAATGCTTTTAACGACTACTTTATTAATAAGATTGTACCTATACCTAGCAATGGTAACAAAATAACACAGTCAATAGATCGAAGACGTAAGTCCATATTTATGCAACCATGTATACCGTCCGATATAATAACTATAATAAGCTCACTAAAAATACCAATAGTGTAGGGTATGACGGTATTTCGACTAAAGTTATTAAATTTGTAGGCGCAACAATATCTAAACATATCAGTCACCTTATAAATTTAAGCATCTGTACTGGGGTATATCCAAACGGGTTAAAAACATCTGTCGTCAAACCTCTGTTTAAAAAACAGGATAGGGAACGAATGGAATTCTATAGACCAATTACGCTCATACCAGTATTTTCGAAAGTTTTTGAAAAATTCATCTACAAGCAAATGTATAATTTTGTTGAAAGAGAAAATATCTTAGCTTCAGAACAAAAAGGATTTCGAGCAAACAAGAGTATAAATAGGGCCATATATGACTTCTTAAATGTAATAATAACAAATGTTGATAGCAAAATACCAGTCTGCGCGATATTCTGTGATATGACGCAGGCATTCGATTACGTAGATCATGATATATTAATAAAAAAGCTAGATATGTATGGAATAAGAGGCAATGTTTTGAATCTTATAAAATCTTATCTGGGAAATAGGAAGCAATATACTGAGCTTCAAAATATCAATCCCAAGAACAAAAGACAAGAATCATACATTTCTCACATCCAAACAGTAAGTTATGGTGTGGGACAAGGCAGTGTTCTAGCTCCATTATTATTTAATTTATACATCAATGATCTGCCTAAAATAACCCCCCATCCGGTAACATTATTCGCGGACGACAGCACAGTCGCCATTCACTGCCACAACAAAAACACATACGAAAATGACATTAATTCTACACTACTTAATATTATAAAATGGATGGACAATAATAACTTAAGGATAAACATTTCTAAAACTAATATAATGCAATTTTCGCAAAGAACCCCTTTAATAAATCTTGACATTAAATATAATAATATTAAAATTAATGAAGTTGACACTGCAAAATTTTTAGGCCTCAAAATTGATAGTAAAATTAATTGGAAAAGTCATACGGAGGACCTATGTAAAAAAATTTGTAATACTGCTTATGCCCTTCGTAAGCTTGCACCTACTCTTAACCACGAGGCATTACTCATGGCATATCATGATACAACTGCCTCAAAACTAAGATATGCCATAATATTCTGGGGTAACTCAACAAACAGGGACATGGTGTTTAAAGCACAAAAACAGTGTATCAGAGCTATGTTTAAATTAAAATCCACGGAAAGCTGCAAACCATATTTTAAAAAATACAACATTTTAACACTGCCATGCTTGTACATATACGAAGTAGCAGTCTTTGTAAAAAGTAATGCTGATTTATTTGAAAAGTTAGGGGATACAGTTTTACGAAACAGGAGAAACAAAACTAGCAATAGACTTCGTATACGTAAAGCCAATACGACCCTAATGCACAAAAGTATATTTTGTATGGCCCCAGTTGTATTTAATAAGATCCCAACCTCAATCACAAATATGAGCTCAAACATGTTCAAAAGACATCTAAACAACTATTTGGTAAAGAAATGTTACTACTCAGTTAATGATTTTTTAACAGAAAATGACATAATATGACAATTGTAACTTTTTTTGACCAATGCTATTGTGACTTTAAATAAAATTATAATATTATTTCTTGACTTTATCTGATTATATAAATTTTATTGACATAAACTAATCTTAATCATAAATTATAACTATATTATTATGAATTGTTGATGATGACTATCGAATTTATTATGCGACATTGTTTTTTTTTTATTAATATGTATAATTGCTAATTTTTTTATTATTATGCAATTGAGTGCATGTGTATGCAATAGTTAGGAATTTTATATCTTTAAATAGCTCAAATTAGTTTTATTATTTATGAAATGTTGCAAAATATATTTGTACGTCTATATGACAGAGCAAAGAGCGCTAATATTTGTATAATTGTAAGACCAATGTATCTACCTTTGTTCAGCAAATAAAATGATGATTATTGATTATTATTATTATTAGTGAGGCCTAATGCTTTAGCATTAAATGTTTGCAAATACCTCGAGTTTTGTTTAATATTAGTAAATTTTATTATTATTATTATTTTTTACAGAAAAATAAAATAAAGAACTTCGATCAACAATAAAGAAAGATCTACCTTGTTATCGGCAATTGTTATTATGATCCAAACTTATGAAGGTATCATTTTACTTGAGCGAACGTCAAACAGTATAACCAATTGCCTAACAAAAAAAAAACACTTTGTAATTATATTTGTTGACTCCTTTAGTCTCATATAAATCCAAATAATAATATGTACGTATATCCTTAATATTACATCTTTGAACTGAGTCTGCCAATTGCCAAATATGACTTTATTTACCTACATTTACTTGCCTGAAAACCTAGCTCCAGTAACACAGATTGACATCACCTAAGTGCCCTGTACGGCTGATAAATAGCCGTCAAAACTAGATGCTAAGCAAAATTGAACCTTATGTAGTGTGAAGTTTCAAGTGGAAGTCCGTGTATTTGATTAATTACGATACGTTTCGAGTGGTATTTGGCTCGTGAGAACAAACCCCATCTGGTGTAATGGGTACTCTTTCAATATGTATACATACTAAGTATAGTTGCGAACATTATATTTTCTTAAGTGGGCATCTGCCCACTTAATAAGTGTTGGTTTGTAAGCGATAATATCGTATGGACCCGAGATTTTAAATCTATTATGGTAGATAAATTATTGAGTATTTTATCCGTTATTTATTCGTGCTTTCAAGCACTTCCGGTGATAGTTCCGTCTACTTCCTGTTTAACTCTAACGTCTTGTTGTTTAAAAACTTGCCAACTATTATGTCGGTATTAAGCGTTTTAATTACTATTGTGAAGCAGGATTTTTTGTGTTTTGGTGTGACAGAAATAAGTCGTGCAATATTTTTAAGAAATATATGTTTTTTTATATTTGCTCTTTAATTAAATGATAATTTAATTAACGATATGTTTGACTTACGAATGACGTAGTAGTTTCAGCTACCGCCTCGATTTTTGACACTGCGCCGATTGTTGCGGGTTCGTTTCCTATGTTAGACAATGACAACAATTTCGTTGATCGACAAATTCTTCTACACATGATATATGTACATGCAGATAGACATAGATATAAGATTTATTCTAATACGGTGGTAGGGCCACGCTGCTTACACCACGAATTAGCCGGCTCGACCGGGGCAGTACCACCCTCCCACAGAAGATCGACGTAAAGTAACAGTATGTTCTATGCTTTTGATTCGGTGAGTGGGAGAGCCGGAGGCCCAACCATACCCTCCCCATCCTCTCTTCATTGCCCATATGGGGAAGGAGGAGAGGATGAGGAGGATTAGCTGAGGGGGCGGTTACCGCAGCATACGTGGGACCAGTAGACTATCCGTGGAGTCATTACGTGGGTAGTGTGGGTCGACCCGCCGGCCAGGGAGACCCGTAGAAACGATGGTGCCGCTGGCCGCCCGCGGCATAGTATAGGGCCCAACTAGGACTAACCATCTCGGGAGGCTGCCCCACCAGGCTGCGCATAATCTCGGGGTGGCTCGTCGTGCCGACGAAAACTTCCGGGAGGGTACGGGGGCACTTCCGTCCGGAGGGTCGGCCACCGCTATACCTCACAGTATAATGGCAATACAATACTCTGTTGTAAAGCTCTGCTGCGATAACTGCCTCCTCTTTTCACGCCCCCTTTTCTTCTTCTATGGCAGCTCCAAGAAATGGTTCCGGTCAAACAGCGGCGTCTTCGTTCCCCACCAACTCACTTTTTGAGGTGGAGTCCGCTAACATCCGCGGACTCCATTCAAACCTCAACGCCGTCCACCATCATTTCGAGACGGCCCGACCGGCAATGCTTTTCTTGACCGAGACTCAAATACGCCGTCCTGACGACACGACTTATTTGCATTATCCCGGTTATGCACTGGAGGATAACTTCCACGCAAAAGCCGGGGTATGCTTGTTCGAGAGACCGGATATTTGCTGTCGACGTCTACGCTGCTTAGAGAACCCGTCCTTTTCTGTCCTATGGGTACACGTAAATCTGGGTTCATTGGCCCGGATTTACGTGTGACTTTACCGTTCCCATACCGGAGATGCCAAGATAAGTCGACTGTTTGACTACTTAAGTCAGGCAGCAGATAATGCGCAGGAGCAGTTCCCGACCGCCAAGTTGGTCTTTTTGGGAGATTTCAATGCCCACCATGAGACCTGGTTGGGCTCCCTCCGCCTCTTCCAAAACGGACCACACGGGACGAGCTGCTCACGCATTCGCTCTCACGCATAACCTGCCTCAACTGGTACTCCAGCCTACCAGGATACCAGATATATCGAGTCAAGCGCCCTCGTTGTTAGACCTTGTGCTGACGAGTAACCCGGCTCAGTGCAGTGTGACGGTACAAGCCCCTTTGGGTTCCTCCGAACACTGCCTGGTTCGCACTACAGTGCCATTCGCTTCACCTCCACAACCAGTGAAGGCAAAGCGACACTTGTGGCACTACTCGTCAGCGGATTGGGATGGCCTGCGAGACTATTATGCGTCCATCCCGTGGTCTCAACGCTCCTTTGGTGGGAGAGATCTGTCGGAGAGTGCGTCTGCTGTTGCTGGGGAAATCATGTTGGGTATGGAATATTATATTCTATCCACTGACGTCTCCAGCAGCAGCGGAGTACGGCCCTGGTTCGATCGCGAGTGCGCCGATGCTGTTAAACAAAAACAGTCGGCTTACCGCGCTTGGATCCGGGCTCGGTTTTGTCACGATCCGAATGTCCATCTCATCAAGGCAGCCTATAATAGAGCCACCAAGGTCTGCAAGGTATGCCCAGCGCATTGCACGGTTTGGTCAAGAACTCTTGTCGCAACTCACGGGCAGCCGGGGTTACTGGCAATTGGCCAAAGCCGTGCAATCTAATTTCTGCCAGCCTTCACTACCGCCGTTGCGATGCCCTGATAGATCACTGGCCCATGGGCCGCATGAGAAAGCTGACCTGCTTGTCAATCTCTTTGCGGACAACTCCCGAATCGATGATCGTAGTGCGCAGCCGCCTTCGATTCCCTACTGCGGCCACTCCATGCCTGATATTAAAATCAGACAATGCGATGTTCGCGCGACTCGATGTCCGGAAAGCCAGTGGACCTGACGGAATTCCAGCGGTTGTGCTTAGGAAATGCGTAGCCGAGTTGTCTCCAATGCTTACACGCCTGTATCGCCTATCATATGTCTCTGGCGTAGTGCCGCAGGCTTGGAAAGAGGCGAACGTACAACCGAATCCCAAGAAAGGGAATCGTTCTGATCCGAGCAACTATCGACCCATTGCTATCACCCCTATCCTCTGCAAGGTGTTTGAACGATTAATCAACAATCAACTCGTTCGCTACCTAAAAGATCACTCTCTCATGAGTGATCGTCAATATGGCTTCAGACCGAAACGATCAACGGGTGATCTTCCAGCGTATGTCACTCACCTTTGGGGTGAAGCGATGGATAGGCATGGGGCGTCGTTGGCTATTGGTCTCGACATCTCCAAAGCCTTCGATAGAGTGGCATCGTGCGCTTCTTTCCAAGCTTCCAACCTACGGCTTGCCGCCTCGATTGTGCAACTGCGTTGCCAGCTTCCTGCATGAGCGCCGTATACGAGTCCTTTGTGACGGTTAGTCATCGAAGTTTCTCCAGGTGAATGCTGGTGTATCTCAGAGGTCCATGTTATCTCCCACGCTTTTTCTTCTGCATATAAATGATATGCTCACTTTTGAGGGCATACATTGCTATGCAGATGACAGTACTGTACATGGGCGATATCTCGGACACCCTGCGGCTAAGCAAGCCGATACTGAGGAGTATAGGTGAACACTTGTTGCTGAGCTTGACTGGGTTCTGAATTGCATCTCGCATTGGGGTGATGAGAACCTGGTCGAGTTCAACGCCAAGAAAACACAGGTGTGCGCATTCTCAGCCAAGGTATCTTCATTCCTTCCCCATCCCTCTCTTCTGGACACTCCACTACCGATTCAAGACAGCTTCAATATCCTGAGTATGGACATACGCAGAAATCTCAACCAGAAGAACTACATCGAGGGTGTCATCAAATCCGCATCTCGGAAACTCGGAGTCCTGAACAAGGTGAGGAGGTTTTTCACGCCGGAGCAGTTGTGTCTGTTATACAAGACTCAGGTTCGCTCCTGCATGGAATACTGCTCTCACCTTTGGAATGGCTCCGCTCAGTACTTATTGGACGCCCTCGATAGGTTGCAGCGGCGTGCTGTCCGTATCATTGGGGATCCAGAGGCCACTAAGACTCTTGAGTCACTGCAATTACGCAGAGACATGGCCTCAATGGCTGTCTTCTGTCGCATTTATCACGGTGAGTGCTCCGAAGAGCTCTTTCAACTAATCCCACCCTCTCGTGCCACTCTTACACGGTAGAACAGATACCGTCACGCACTAAACGGTTCGGCGCCTCTTATCTCTGCCGTATCATTAAAATTTGGAATTCTTTACCAGCCCACGTGTTTCCATCCACTTATGATCCTGGGTCCTTTAAGCGGGGCGTGAACAAGCTTTTCTCAAGGCCGTCAAGGTGATGGCCATCATGCTATAATGCCATGCTGGCTGCTGGGATGATGGCCATCACTATGGGATTTCACTGACTGCTTAACATCAGGCAGCATGGAGTCAATTTGTTCGGCAGAAATAAAAAAAAATAATGAAATAAACATAGTATTAAAGATAAAATAATCTATTCTGTGTTTCGCCACTAAAGCCTGACTTTGGTTCATAATTCTTTAATGTAAGTATTTAGTATTATGATTAAAGGTTTTTGAAATAATTTACAGAAAAACCGAATAACGCATCGCACATCAATAGCCAATATTACCCAGTCAACCCCTCACACAAAAATAAATAACGTCATACAAAAATGGCCCTCATTTATAAAACTGGAAATACTCATCGCTTTAACACCCCTTGTCATAAGTATTGAAAGCCATGGAACACATTTCAGAACGTTCCATAGCCATATTTTGTCAAGAAAATACGAAAGGAGAAAATAGAGATGCATTTTTTCAGTTATCTAAAGCTCATAAAGTTTTGGCGTTTCATTATGTGATGGTTTATCGGTATTTCTTGTAAATAGTGTATTATTTAGGTCAATGTGTGGAAGGAAATATGGGGTTGTTTGTATGTATGTATACTTTTAAAGTAAATTATTTATTTATTTATCATATAGGTACACATCAAGAAAGTATCTAGATAAAGTGTAGTAACTAATTTACAGCCTATTTTGCGTAGGTAGGCAGTAGTTAGACGACAACTAAATCACAAAAAGGCTTTGAAATTGCAGTCTATATAAAGCCTTTTGATTTTATTCTGCAAGCCAAGTTTGCAATATTTTGTATCAAAAATGTTATAAACATTACTAGCTGACCCGGCAAACGTTGTTTTGCAAAATTTTTTTTTTTTGAAAAATAGATGTTGGCCGATTCTCATAGATACCGGATAAGCACAAAAAAATTCATCAAAATCGGTCAAGCCGTTTCGGAGGAGTATGGGAACGAAAACTGTGACACGAGAATTTTATATATTAGATTATAAAACAAGTTTAGAATAATGATATCGAATTTATATTCTTGATACCGTGATCTATAACACGATTCTTAATAAAAACTGTTCTCGAAACACTTTTTAATTATTCTGGACATGCCACATTAGTACATACATACATATACTCACGCCTTTTTCCCATCGTGGTAGGCAGAGACAACAGAACGCCATTGGCTTCTATCCTTATAAACCTCACGCGCTTCCTCCACATTCATTATATTTTTATACATGCTCGCCGGTTTCGGGTACTTCGGACCTTTCCGTTTCTTAGGATGTTTCCAATTTGGTCGACGAATGTCCGACGAGGTCTGCCGCGACCGACTTGCCCACATACATTTGCCTTATACCTATATCTTATTCGTCATTCTTTATTCACTCATTCGCTCCACGTGTCCAAATCACCTAAGCATTCCTTTCTCCATGCTTGTCACAACATCTTCTTTCAGACCACTGCTCTTTCGTATAGTTGCATTCGGAACTATACAAAAGAGCAGAATATTTAAGCTTAAAAAATATTCTGATTGTACTTATTATACTTGATTAAGTCAAATATTTAAATAGAAGCATACAGATTTTTTTGCCTCTTTAATTGTACATAACTTAATTATAAATATGAAAAAGCTTTGATTTACTCACATTTATGTCATAAGAAGAAAATAAGAAATAGGTACCTATCTTATTATTGCTCATGATTACATACATACATAGACTCACGCCTGTTTCCCCGAAGGGATAGGCAGAGGCATATTAAATGCCCACTTTTCGCCAGTGTTTTGATCCCACGTAATAGGTGGCAAGCCTATTGCCGCTTATTGGGATATTTTGTCTGCCAGAGCCTCTTTCGTTGATGGGCAGGTGCACCACTTGCAGGTGAGGTTGGCTTAGGACCCTTAGTTCTTGGTGGGAACCCTATGCACCCATAGGGTTCACACCATGATTACAGTGACGAATAAAACAAGTCAGTCATCGCGTGACCACAGTTTTCTGTTACATATTAGTTACTAAGTTATTGACATCCGTCATATAAATTTATACCTAAACCCATTATTATGTGTGGAATTAGCGTAAGTTAAGAATTTAAATGCTATGATGATAAGAAACTAGTTATTTCAGAGATGAACACAATGTGCAATAATTTAATTTGCTAGCATAATTTATAATGACACACTTGTGCCTGTGAGCTATTAGGTTTGACCTTGATACTGGTCATGCCTCGGAGACCACGATAAGCCATATTTTACGTTTAATGTCATGACTTCATGAGGCTATGTAATACGTATCTATTATAAAAATTAACAACATAAATGTTTGTCTTGGTCTGGGTGTTCCTATGTATAATATGAATATATTTACAAAAAAATAATGGATATATGTATCCATTATCTAGTACCCAGAACACAAGCTCTGCTCAGCTTGGGACTAGATGGTGATGTGTGTATATGGTAGAATATTATTCTATTATAATTATTATTAACGTATGTATATTTTATCTGAATATAGTAGGCATTGGCAGTTGGTGTTCGACACCATTCGATTGCTATGTCGTAAGAGATTTTCAAAAGACTCACTACGAATAATTCCTGTAGTAGAACACAGACAGAGTACACCCAGATTCAGAAAGTCTGAACAATGATTTGCGTATCATTCGAAGTTGTACCCTGTGGAGATCGAATCCACAACACTTGACGCAGTATTAAACGGTGAGGCAGCCACTCGGACTGCACACGCAAAACACAAATTTTAGATCCTCTTATGGTAGGTAAACAACATGTGTGTGGTGACAGATTAAACATAAAATAATTTTTCACTATCTCATTTCATTATGTGGGTAAGAGGCTACTAAGGAAAATATAAGAATCACATAGTATCTTTACGAAGAGAAGGAAAATCTGACATCTATACCACCCCGTCTGGCCAGCGTGGTATAGTAAGCCAATTCTACTATTCAATCTCAGTGAGAATGTGAAGCAACTTATAAATCCAGCATAGGACTGCGAAAGGCTGTTTTGATGACATGACTTCTGCTTATCCACTCACAATGGTTATACAAATTCATCCCGCGGTACCTTGATAAATAGTCTTTTTATCTCAATCTTCCGGTGACCTGGTTGTTGAAGTTGACCTATTTTTCTATCGTTCTGCAGCGGGTGAAAATTCTATAAACCATTTTAAGGGCTTTTTATGATGAGCCGGATAGAAACAGTGTTTGGCACCTTCGTTTAACTGCATAAGTCTGGTTTGTGGGTCATTGGTGGTACAGTTGGCTAAAGGTATTTAGTGACATATTCGAATAATTAGATTTATAAAGTTAATAAAGAAGAATAAAAAGAAAAGATTTCTTTTTTGTATTCTTTCAACATGGGCTAAAAAATTAGCTATCCGACATTAAAATTATAATTCTTCTCGTTTTCCTGAGATCAGTGCGCTCTACGAAATGAACATGAACAAGCAAACTCTTCAGCTTTATAATATTAGAATAGATACTTAAGAAAAAAATAATCAAACTGCACCTACGGGGTTACACTTTGTACCAAAGGGGTAACAATTTGGCACAATGCTGAGTACTAGCCTTAGCCACAAGCCAAATCACAACACTGATTCCAACAATTTTTTTTGTATTCTTTATTTAATACTAAAAACCATGCCAGTTAATATTTTCCCAAATGCAACAAACAGCTCTAAAATAAGTACAATTTTAGAAATTACGCATAGCTGAATTTCACGTGAGTTGAAATTTATAATTACTTAAAAGATTCTTAAGCA
This sequence comes from Euclidia mi, assembly GCA_944739405.2. Taxonomy (NCBI): domain Eukaryota; kingdom Metazoa; phylum Arthropoda; class Insecta; order Lepidoptera; family Erebidae; genus Euclidia; species Euclidia mi. The sequence continues at coordinate 26,592,287 of OX123205.2, forward strand.
GCGAAATTAGGTATACACACCTACACAAGCATAATATGCGTTAAATAGTCTCTTATAATTAATTCTTTGAAATTTCTTTTTAACGTATAATTATGTTGTTTTAACCCAAATCGATGCATCTTTTTTAAATTACTCGTCTACGTCGCCTATCTTCTTAATACTAAAAACTTATTAGAAACTGACTTTAACTGCTTACATCCTATGAAATCTAGTTTGACTACAAAGCGAACATAGTACTCCAAAGCAAGCGGGATAAAGCCAGGCTGCTAGGACGATAATGATCAGAAACCGACTTCTAAACGGACTTGGCCTAAAATCCTATACCTAATTAAAATGACTTGCGAAACGCTTTACTGCCTATAAGTTCTCTAATTAACAGCTGAAGAGCTGAAGTACGAATCGATACATCTCTGTGTAGTTGACCTTGAGAACACAATTACTTGGGCGTCTAATTTCGCGGCCCAGAGCATCGTCAAGTACTCTCTTATTTCGCACCTCATCTGGTTTCACACAAAGTGTAGCAATTAAAATAATGGTATCACTTTTGAGGGTCTTCGCTGCGTTCTTGAAAAGGTTACATAAGGAATACATAGGAGGTATCCAATTTTATCTGCTTTGGAGATGTTTGACTCATCGACTGTTTAAATTTAAGGTTAGACAGATTTACTTGTTTTTTGGAATTGTGTACCTACTGCATAAGGTAGGTAAAGTGGGAAGACGAATTTGTCCGTCCGTCTCCGGAACAATATTGTCTTAGAACAATACCTTATGACCTTTAAGATGAAAGCAAGTGCACGCTGTTCAGTCGAGAGTAGCGGTTAGATCTCGCGCATTTTCTCTAATATTTTTTTAGTTTTCGCCTGATTATAACGTAAACAATGTCCAAGTATTCTGACTTACAAAATCAAGCAAGCACAACCGTTTGTTGTAGTTTGAGAGTTGTGCGGTGGTATGGTAATAAAAGATGTTATACTGTTCAGTAATTGTCGTGTAATGAACGATTAATACAGGTTACAATATATTATATAGGAAGGAAGGCGCGTTACACACTACACCTTCCCCCTTTACAAAATAAAAAAAATGGTTACATATTTTTTTTATTTATGGTATGAATTCAAAAACAATTTTCTAAAATAAAATATTCAAAAATCATAAACACAATCCATAATTCATTGATGTAACAAATAGTTAAAATTATATATACTTAATAACACTATAATGCTCTGTTGACAATATTTATGTAATATAAACAAAAAAAAAACAAGTAAAAATATGATACGATCTAAAAACTGCTTGATAAAACCATTGAAATTTTAAAAACAATACAAGCAAAATGTACAATAACAGCTACATAAAAATCGAATACATAAAACGACACTATAAAAATGATATACATATAATCTAACAAAAAATATTGTATTATTATTATCGCTCAATTAATAAAATATTGGTTCATGACACAAGGCAAAGAAATATTATTTACTTGAAAAATTAAACTGAATATGGCCATAGTTACAACTTGAAAACACAACAAAATAAAAAATAACACAGTATTACAATAAAAAAATATTCTTTTACAAAAACAAATCTTCAAGTGCATCATTAATTAAAATAAATTTAACAAACAACATTGAAACTTTTAAATGAAAAAAAAAAAAACCTAAACAACACAAGATTGAAAAAGTCACAAATACTCTTTAAAAGTAATAAAATAACAATAATTTTTGGCTTCCTTATATGAAAAAGCTTTGATTTACTCACATTTATGTCATAAGAAGAAAATAAGAAATAGGTACCTATCTTATTATTGCTCATGATTACATACATACATAGACTCACGCCTGTTTCCCCGAAGGGATAGGCAGAGGCATATTAAATGCCCACTTTTCGCCAGTGTTTTGATCCCACGTAATAGGTGGCAAGCCTATTGCCGCTTATTGGGATATTTTGTCTGCCAGAGCCTCTTTCGTTGATGGGCAGGTGCACCACTTGCAGGTGAGGTTGGCTTAGGACCCTTAGTTCTTGGTGGGAACCCTATGCACCCATAGGGTTCACACCATGATTACAGTGACGAATAAAACAAGTCAGTCATCGCGTGACCACAGTTTTCTGTTACATATTAGTTACTAAGTTATTGACATCCGTCATATAAAGGAGAATGGGCGGTTTCGTCCCAAGTGTTGTAACATTTTCCTACCTATATCATATGAAAGATCTCAATTAGTGTTATGTTTTTTTGTATGGGCGTAACTCTGTATCTTGTGCAGGGAATCTGTTATAGTGGTTTCATTTATTTAATAAAATATTAAATAAAACTTAATCAATTAGTATTTTAGTGACGAAAGGCCTGAAAGTATTTTAAAAATCAAGTGGAAAACCACACGGGCGACTGTGCGCCTACTCTAACCCAACACCCCCCCGCCCACCGCGCGCCACACGCTGCCATATTGTAAGCGGTGGAGCAGCGAACGATATTTTATGAGACAGCGCTATACGTTAGAAAGAGATGATTGCCGGTGCCCGAAAATGCTATTGTTTAGCGAGCGCTATATTATATGCACATTCAGTTTTTGGTTGCTGTGCTGCACTTCCGTTTTTTAAATTGTTACTCCCCTGTTTATTTATTGTCGACTTACGCATTGTTAAAGGACTTCTGGTGTTTATACATTTGCAACTATCAACTTCGGCTTGTTTTATGGACTTGATTTGTTATTGATTGGCTTATTACGAACTATGGAACATTTGTGTGTGACTTGTAGTCGGTCTTTGACTCGACAGCGAGTTCGACATAAAGTTGTGCTCACATAATGAGTATCATTTGGTACCTTGGCTGGGCTAGACACCAGCCAAGCATATTGTTACCCGCGACAATTTTAGATGAAGTTATTATCATAGATAATAATCACTATTAAAAGTACCTATAAACGATTAACATATGTTTAAGCTGTACTCTAACGTAAGGGTTATATTCCTTTATTATTTATGTATTTGAAAACATATAAATAACAAAGAAAATAAAACAATTATCAGAATTGTATTATTTCCTTCGTTATTTACATATTTTCAACTGTGCAGTTGTTAATAACGGCAAAAAAATAACTACTACTGCCTGTGATTACTGTACAATAATTATAAATGTAATAATTATGTTTTCATGTAACGCAAAGTGTAATAAAGTAAGATTAAAGCATTATTTAAAACAAAAACCTTTTTTTCACTTGAAGCCCAGTAACTTTTGACCTGCACGCAATTACAGTAAAAACTTAGCATATTGATCATAAAAAAGCTTAATTGAACATGTTTATACTAGTCGCAACTTGTTACAAGGGTTGGGACACAGCTCCTACAATAATGCCCATTGTCCTTTATACCTAAACCCATTATTATGTGTGGAATTAGCGTAAGTTAAGAATTTAAATGCTATGATGATAAGAAACTAGTTATTTCAGAGATGAACACAATGTGCAATAATTTAATTTGCTAGCATAATTTATAATGACACACTTGTGCCTGTGAGCTATTAGGTTTGACCTTGATACTGGTCATGCCTCGGAGACCACGATAAGCCATATTTTACGTTTAATGTCATGACTTCATGAGGCTATGTAATACGTATCTATTATAAAAATTAACAACATAAATGTTTGTCTTGGTCTGGGTGTTCCTATGTATAATATGAATATATTTACAAAAAAATAATGGATATATGTATCCATTATCTAGTACCCAGAACACAAGCTCTGCTCAGCTTGGGACTAGATGGTGATGTGTGTATATGGTAGAATATTATTCTATTATAATTATTATTAACGTATGTATATTTTATCTGAATATAGTAGGCATTGGCAGTTGGTGTTCGACACCATTCGATTGCTATGTCGTAAGAGATTTTCAAAAGACTCACTACGAATAATTCCTGTAGTAGAACACAGACAGAGTACACCCAGATTCAGAAAGTCTGAACAATGATTTGCGTATCATTCGAAGTTGTACCCTGTGGAGATCGAATCCACAACACTTGACGCAGTATTAAACGGTGAGGCAGCCACTCGGACTGCACACGCAAAACACAAATTTTAGATCCTCTTATGGTAGGTAAACAACATGTGTGTGGTGACAGATTAAACATAAAATAATTTTTCACTATCTCATTTCATTATGTGGGTAAGAGGCTACTAAGGAAAATATAAGAATCACATAGTATCTTTACGAAGAGAAGGAAAATCTGACATCTATACCACCCCGTCTGGCCAGCGTGGTATAGTAAGCCAATTCTACTATTCAATCTCAGTGAGAATGTGAAGCAACTTATAAATCCAGCATAGGACTGCGAAAGGCTGTTTTGATGACATGACTTCTGCTTATCCACTCACAATGGTTATACAAATTCATCCCGCGGTACCTTGATAAATAGTCTTTTTATCTCAATCTTCCGGTGACCTGGTTGTTGAAGTTGACCTATTTTTCTATCGTTCTGCAGCGGGTGAAAATTCTATAAACCATTTTAAGGGCTTTTTATGATGAGCCGGATAGAAACAGTGTTTGGCACCTTCGTTTAACTGCATAAGTCTGGTTTGTGGGTCATTGGTGGTACAGTTGGCTAAAGGTATTTAGTGACATATTCGAATAATTAGATTTATAAAGTTAATAAAGAAGAATAAAAAGAAAAGATTTCTTTTTTGTATTCTTTCAACATGGGCTAAAAAATTAGCTATCCGACATTAAAATTATAATTCTTCTCGTTTTCCTGAGATCAGTGCGCTCTACGAAATGAACATGAACAAGCAAACTCTTCAGCTTTATAATATTAGAATAGATACTTAAGAAAAAAATAATCAAACTGCACCTACGGGGTTACACTTTGTACCAAAGGGGTAACAATTTGGCACAATGCTGAGTACTAGCCTTAGCCACAAGCCAAATCACAACACTGATTCCAACAATTTTTTTTGTATTCTTTATTTAATACTAAAAACCATGCCAGTTAATATTTTCCCAAATGCAACAAACAGCTCTAAAATAAGTACAATTTTAGAAATTACGCATAGCTGAATTTCACGTGAGTTGAAATTTATAATTACTTAAAAGATTCTTAAGCAGCGAAATTAGGTATACACACCTACACAAGCATAATATGCGTTAAATAGTCTCTTATAATTAATTCTTTGAAATTTCTTTTTAACGTATAATTATGTTGTTTTAACCCAAATCGATGCATCTTTTTTAAATTACTCGTCTACGTCGCCTATCTTCTTAATACTAAAAACTTATTAGAAACTGACTTTAACTGCTTACATCCTATGAAATCTAGTTTGACTACAAAGCGAACATAGTACTCCAAAGCAAGCGGGATAAAGCCAGGCTGCTAGGACGATAATGATCAGAAACCGACTTCTAAACGGACTTGGCCTAAAATCCTATACCTAATTAAAATGACTTGCGAAACGCTTTACTGCCTATAAGTTCTCTAATTAACAGCTGAAGAGCTGAAGTACGAATCGATACATCTCTGTGTAGTTGACCTTGAGAACACAATTACTTGGGCGTCTAATTTCGCGGCCCAGAGCATCGTCAAGTACTCTCTTATTTCGCACCTCATCTGGTTTCACACAAAGTGTAGCAATTAAAATAATGGTATCACTTTTGAGGGTCTTCGCTGCGTTCTTGAAAAGGTTACATAAGGAATACATAGGAGGTATCCAATTTTATCTGCTTTGGAGATGTTTGACTCATCGACTGTTTAAATTTAAGGTTAGACAGATTTACTTGTTTTTTGGAATTGTGTACCTACTGCATAAGGTAGGTAAAGTGGGAAGACGAATTTGTCCGTCCGTCTCCGGAACAATATTGTCTTAGAACAATACCTTATGACCTTTAAGATGAAAGCAAGTGCACGATGTTCAGTCGAGAGTAGCGGTTAGATCTCGCGCATTTTCTCTAATATTTTTTTAGTTTTCGCCTGATTATAACGTAAACAATGTCCAAGTATTCTGACTTACAAAATCAAGCAAGCACAACCGTTTGTTGTAGTTTGAGAGTTGTGCGGTGGTATGGTAATAAAAGATGTTATACTGTTCAGTAATTGTCGTGTAATGAACGATTAATACAGGTTACAATATATTATATAGGAAGGAAGGCGCGTTACACACTACACCTTCCCCCTTTACAAAATAAAAAAAATGGTTACATATTTTTTTTATTTATGGTATGAATTCAAAAACAATTTTCTAAAATAAAATATTCAAAAATCATAAACACAATCCATAATTCATTGATGTAACAAATAGTTAAAATTATATATACTTAATAACACTATAATGCTCTGTTGACAATATTTATGTAATATAAACAAAAAAAAAACAAGTAAAAATATGATACGATCTAAAAACTGCTTGATAAAACCATTGAAATTTTAAAAACAATACAAGCAAAATGTAAAATAACAGCTACATAAAAATCGAATACATAAAACGACACTATAAAAATGATATACATATAATCTAACAAAAAATATTGTATTATTATTATCGCTCAATTAATAAAATATTGGTTCATGACACAAGGCAAAGAAATATTATTTACTTGAAAAATTAAACTGAATATGGCCATAGTTACAACTTGAAAACACAACAAAATAAAAAATAACACAGTATTACAATAAAAAAATATTATTTTACAAAAACAAATCTTCAAGTGCATCATTAATTAAAATAAATTTAACAAACAACATTGAACCTTTTAAATGAAAAAAAAAAAAACCTAAACAACACAAGATTGAAAAAGTCACAAATACTCTTTATAAGTAATAAAATAACAATAATTTTTGGCTTCCTTATATGAAAAAGCTTTGATTTACTCACATTTATGTCATAAGAAGAAAATAAGAAATAGGTACCTATCTTATTATTGCTCATGATTACATACATACATAGACTCACGCCTGTTTCCCCGAAGGGATAGGCAGAGGCATATTAAATGCCCACTTTTCGCCAGTGTTTTGATCCCACGTAATAGGTGGCAAGCCTATTGCCGCTTATTGGGATATTTTGTCTGCCAGAGCCTCTTTCGTTGATGGGCAGGTGCACCACTTGCAGGTGAGGTTGGCTTAGGACCCTTAGTTCTTGGTGGGAACCCTATGCACCCATAGGGTTCACACCATGATTACAGTGACGAATAAAACAAGTCAGTCATCGCGTGACCACAGTTTTCTGTTACATATTAGTTACTAAGTTATTGACATCCGTCATATAAAGGAGAATGGGCGGTTTCGTCCCAAGTGTTGTAACATTTTCCTACCTATATCATATGAAAGATCTCAATTAGTGTTATGTTTTTTTGTATGGGCGTAACTCTGTATCTTGTGCAGGGAATCTGTTATAGTGGTTTCATTTATTTAATAAAATATTAAATAAAACTTAATCAATTAGTATTTTAGTGACGAAAGGGCTGAAAGTATTTTAAAAATCAAGTGGAAAACCACACGGGCGACTGTGCGCCTACTCTAACCCAACACCCCCCCGCCCACCGCGCGCCACACGCTGCCATATTGTAAGCGGTGGAGCAGCGAACGATATTTTATGAGACAGCGCTATACGTTAGAAAGAGATGATTGCCGGTGCCCGCAAATGCTATTGTTTAGCGAGCGCTATATTATATGCACATTCAGTTTTTGGTTGCTGTGCTGCACTTCCGTTTTTTAAATTGTTACTCCCCTGTTTATTTATTGTCGACTTACGCATTGTTAAAGGACTTCTGGTGTTTATACATTTGCAACTATCAACTTCGGCTTGTTTTATGGACTTGATTTGTTATTGATTGGCTTATTACGAACTATGGAACATTTGTGTGTGACTTGTAGTCGGTCTTTGACTCGACAGCGAGTTCGACATAAAGTTGTGCTCACATAATGAGTATCATTTGGTACCTTGGCTGGGCTAGACACCAGCCAAGCATATTGTTACCCGCGACAATTTTAGATGAAGTTATTATCATAGATAATAATCACTATTAAAAGTACCTATAAACGATTAACATATGTTTAAGCTGTACTCTAACGTAAGGGTTATATTCCTTTATTATTTATGTATTTGAAAACATATAAATAACAAAGAAAATAATACAATTATCAGAATTGTATTATTTCCTTCGTTATTTACATATTTTCAACTGTGCAGTTGTTAATAACGGCAAAAAAATAACTACTACTGCCTGTGATTACTGTACAATAATTATAAATGTAATAATTATGTTTTCATGTAACGCAAAGTGTAATAAAGTAAGATTAAAGCATTATTTAAAACAAAAACCTTTTTTTCACTTGAAGCCCAGTAACTTTTGACCTGCACGCAATTACAGTAAAAACTTAGCATATTGATCATAAAAAAGCTTAATTGAACATGTTTATACTAGTCGCAACTTGTTACAAGGGTTGGGACACAGCTCCTACAATAATGCCCATTGTCCTTTATACCTAAACCCATTATTATGTGTGGAATTAGCGTAAGTTAAGAATTTAAATGCTATGATGATAAGAAACTAGTTATTTCAGAGATGAACACAATGTGCAATAATTTAATTTGCTAGCATAATTTATAATGACACACTTGTGCCTGTGAGCTATTAGGTTTGACCTTGATACTGGTCATGCCTCGGAGACCACGATAAGCCATATTTTACGTTTAATGTCATGACTTCATGAGGCTATGTAATACGTATCTATTATAAAAATTAACAACATAAATGTTTGTCTTGGTCTGGGTGTTCCTATGTATAATATGAATATATTTACAAAAAAATAATGGATATATGTATCCATTATCTAGTACCCAGAACACAAGCTCTGCTCAGCTTGGGACTAGATGGTGATGTGTGTATATGGTAGAATATTATTCTATTATAATTATTATTAACGTATGTATATTTTATCTGAATATAGTAGGCATTGGCAGTTGGTGTTCGACACCATTCGATTGCTATGTCGTAAGAGATTTTCAAAAGACTCACTACGAATAATTCCTGTAGTAGAACACAGACAGAGTACACCCAGATTCAGAAAGTCTGAACAATGATTTGCATATCATTCGAAGTTGTACCCTGTGGAGATCGAATCCACAACACTTGACGCAGTATTAAACGGTGAGGCAGCCACTCGGACTGCACACGCAAAACACAAATTTTAGATCCTCTTATGGTAGGTAAACAACATGTGTGTGGTGACAGATTAAACATAAAATAATTTTTCACTATCTCATTTCATTATGTGGGTAAGAGGCTACTAAGGAAAATATAAGAATCACATAGTATCTTTACGAAGAGAAGGAAAATCTGACATCTATACCACCCCGTCTGGCCAGCGTGGTATAGTAAGCCAATTCTACTATTCAATCTCAGTGAGAATGTCAAGCAACTTATAAATCCAGCATAGGACTGCGATAGGCTGTTTTGATGACATGACTTCTGCTTATCCACTCACAATGGTTATACAAATTCATCCCGCGGTACCTTGATAAATAGTCTTTTTATCTCAATCTTCCGGTGACCTGGTTGTTGAAGTTGACCTATTTTTCTATCGTTCTGCAGCGGGTGAAAATTCTATAAACCATTTTAAGGGCTTTTTATGATGAGCCGGATAGAAACAGTGTTTGGCACCTTCGTTTAACTGCATAAGTCTGGTTTGTGGGTCATTGGTGGTACAGTTGGCTAAAGGTATTTAGTGACATATTCGAATAATTAGATTTATAAAGTTAATAAAGAAGAATAAAAAGAAAAGATTTCTTTTTTGTATTCTTTCAACATGGGCTAAAAAATTAGCTATCCGACATTAAAATTATAATTCTTCTCGTTTTCCTGAGATCAGTGCGCTCTACGAAATGAACATGAACAAGCAAACTCTTCAGCTTTATAATATTAGAATAGATACTTAAGAAAAAAATAATCAAACTGCACCTACGGGGTTACACTTTGTACCAAAGGGGTAACAATTTGGCACAATGCTGAGTACTAGCCTTAGCCACAAGCCAAATCACAACACTGATTCCAACAATTTTTTTTGTATTCTTTATTTAATACTAAAAACCATGCCAGTTAATATTTTCCCAAATGCAACAAACAGCTCTAAAATAAGTACAATTTTAGAAATTACGCATAGCTGAATTTCACGTGAGTTGAAATTTATAATTACTTAAAAGATTCTTAAGCAGCGAAATTAGGTATACACACCTACACAAGCATAATATGCGTTAAATAGTCTCTTATAATTAATTCTTTGAAATTTCTTTTTAACGTATAATTATGTTGTTTTAACCCAAATCGATGCATCTTTTTTAAATTACTCGTCTACGTCGCCTATCTTCTTAATACTAAAAACTTATTAGAAACTGACTTTAACTGCTTACATCCTATGAAATCTAGTTTGACTACAAAGCGAACATAGTACTCCAAAGCAAGCGGGATAAAGCCAGGCTGCTAGGACGATAATGATCAGAAACCGACTTCTAAACGGACTTGGCCTAAAATCCTATACCTAATTAAAATGACTTGCGAAACGCTTTACTGCCTATAAGTTCTCTAATTAACAGCTGAAGAGCTGAAGTACGAATCGATACATCTCTGTGTAGTTGACCTTGAGAACACAATTACTTGGGCGTCTAATTTCGCGGCCCAGAGCATCGTCAAGTACTCTCTTATTTCGCACCTCATCTGGTTTCACACAAAGTGTAGCAATTAAAATAATGGTATCACTTTTGAGGGTCTTCGCTGCGTTCTTGAAAAGGTTACATAAGGAATACATAGGAGGTATCCAATTTTATCTGCTTTGGAGATGTTTGACTCATCGACTGTTTAAATTTAAGGTTAGACAGATTTACTTGTTTTTTGGAATTGTGTACCTACTGCATAAGGTAGGTAAAGTGGGAAGACGAATTTGTCCGTCCGTCTCCGGAACAATATTGTCTTAGAACAATACCTTATGACCTTTAAGATGAAAGCAAGTGCACGATGTTCAGTCGAGAGTAGCGGTTAGATCTCGCGCATTTTCTCTAATATTTTTTTAGTTTTCGCCTGATTATAACGTAAACAATGTCCAAGTATTCTGACTTACAAAATCAAGCAAGCACAACCGTTTGTTGTAGTTTGAGAAATTATATTTCTGTTAAAAACGTTTCTGGTTGCCGTACTGCCTGCACTGTTGTGCGGTGGTATGGTAATAAAAGATGTTATACTGTTCAGTAATTGTCGTGTAATGAACGATTAATACAGGTTACAATATATTATATAGGAAGGAAGGCGCGTTACACACTACACCTTCCCCCTTTACAAAATAAAAAAAATGGTTACAATTTTTTTTTATTTATGGTATGAATTCAAAAACAATTTTCTAAAATAAAATATTCAAAAATCATAAACACAATCCATAATTCATTGATGTAACAAATAGTTAAAATTATATATACTTAATAACACTATAATGCTCTGTTGACAATATTTATGTAATATAAACAAAAAAAAAAACAAGTAAAAATATGATACGATCTAAAAACTGCTTGATAAAACCATTGAAATTTTAAAAACAATACAAGCAAAATGTAAAATAACAGCTACATAAAAATCGAATACATAAAACGACACTATAAAAATGATATACATATAATCTAACAAAAAATATTGTATTATTATTATCGCTCAATTAATAAAATATTAGTTCATGACACAAGGCAAAGAAATATTATTTACTTGAAAAATTAAACTGAATATGGCCATAGTTACAACTTGAAAACACAACAAAATAAAAAATAACACAGTATTACAATAAAAAAATATTCTTTTACAAAAACAAATCTTCAAGTGCATCATTAATTAAAATAAATTTAACAAACAACATTGAACCTTTTAAATGAAAAAAAAAAAAAACCTAAACAACACAAGATTGAAAAAGTCACAAATACTCTTTATAAGTAATAAAATAACAATAATTTTTGGCTTCCTTACACATTAAAACAAATTTATAGTAAAATAGAGTAACCACCATAACATTTTAATTATACATCATTATTTCATTGCATTGTTTTAAATCGTTTATAAACTTGCACATTAAAACAAAACCATTTTATCCTTCTTTCTTTTCTTTATGCCATATCAACATGCCGACAATCTGTTCTCCATAATACCTTTTCAACATATCTCAATATCCAATTCTATCTTTATTTTATAGCAATCAATAACATAACAGCTAGGTATGTACACAATACATAATATTATTATTTCATCATTTTCTTCTCATTCGGTCCGGCCGGACTTTCATCATCATTTCATTATAATATATTATATCATTTTACTCATTATACATTTCTTATATTCCTCATATTATAACACGGGGCACAATTTAAGGCATCTTGGCCACCAACCATTTTCACAGAGGAATCTCGTTCGCACCATGATCAAATGAAGGAATGGCACCCTTTCTCTCTTTATTTGTGTACCTATAAATAACTCTATCAATAACAAACATTTATACCAACTTTCAAAATGAATATTTCAGTACATACGAATCCAACATCGCTTTTGGGTGATCAGTCCAATTGCTGTCGAAAACATATCTACCAAATTATTCCCTACACTTCTAACATTTCTTTTATACAATCGAAAACAAACGTCATATTTATAAAATTACTCATTCCTATTCCATATCACTTAATATACCGTAATCTCTTCAATATTCCTATCTTATCACAACGCTAGGTACCTAATTGCACAATATAAAATGGCAAAAAGATTTTTAATACCACCGTATCATTCCGTAATTCTTTTTCAAAACAATACAAAAACGTCATACATTAATATCATTTAACTTTGTAGTTCAGTATCAAAATAATGATTTTAAACAACAAATTATAAAATTTAAAAGAATGAAAACAATATTTCATTATAAGACTTTACAGTTCACACGATAAAGATAAATTTTTGCTGATGCAGTTGGTGACAGAACTTTCCGATGGCTACATTTCTCGAGATATTGCGTCAAGCATAGGTGTCAAGTTTTGTCAATGTAAAACTAAGTGTCGTGTTCATTAGCACGAACTTACACGTCTTTGGATTTCAAATAATTGTACCTTTATGTACCTAATGCGCAGTAAAAACAATAAACTAATTCAGTAAATGCATAATTATGAACTCAATAATTAAATCTTAATTTTAATCTTTGATGTACCTAAGTACCATTAGATAATGTAAAATGTGTACGGTAAGATGTTTTATACTAGAGCTACTTTATTAGAACCAAAACGTATAGAAAAGAAAACGTAAATATCAATTACGTATCACAAGGTTTAGCTAAGTAACATGTACTAAATAAATCTAGAGAAGCAAAGCCGCGTAACGATTGCTGTTGCTAACGGATCATATAACGCGCTTGCACATCGGACACCTGATGCGCAATAACTCTGGAATGCATCATTATGGGAAGATTACAATTTTACAAAGTTAGAAAAAGGGAATTAAATCTTCATATTTTGGAATAACATATTACTTAATAACTTAAAAGACACGTATTTACTTAAACGTTAAAAAGAATTTGGATGTTTGAGACAGACAGATACTTATCGATATTATAATGTTACATGTATACAAATTATCATAAAAAATATATTTATAGAAACAATTTAAAATAACTCATACCTTGTTTTATAAATATATTGTCAACAGGCATGTATAATAAGTATCTAAAATCAAAAACAAGTAACAAGTATTTGGATAAAACTTATGGAAAAAATATCGATATTTAAAAATAAAACTAAAACACATGTAAAAATTGTCCGCGGCAATATAAAAAAGTCACCTCACATCACTCCTTGTGTTGACCAGAGCCTCTTTATGGCTCCAGCCTTGCGCATCTTGGGAAGGCCCACAAAGCCTCCACAGGCCTACAAGACCTTCTAAGGCCAATGACTCTGGCTCCCGGCGGCATTCTCGGGAAACCTCGCATCTCAACGCCAATTAGATCCAAAAAATCTCAGAGAAAATTTCCTGTCGCAAGGAAATCGACGACTCTGCGGTATATATTTCAATATCCATGGTACTTATTCACGAAAATACCAAAATCGTATAAAAACCACAGACACAGTACTGCCGCAAGGCAGCACTGGCAGGGTCGCCATGCACTGTTGTGCGGTGGTATGGTAATAAAAGATGTTATACTGTTCAGTAATTGTCGTGTAATGAACGATTAATACAGGTTACAATATATTATATAGGAAGGAAGGCGCGTTACACACTACATAGTGTCGTTATTATAGAAAAATAATTGCATCCGGAAGACAACAGACAGGTCGCCTTCAATTACACGGGACTTCTAACCAAAGTAAAAACACTTGCATTTAGGTTATATAAGCTAAAATTTCCCAATCATTAGATTAATACTAACTCAAGGCTAAAGGTCGTGAGATCTCAGTCAATTCTATAAAATTACTCTAACCTAAGCCCCCAAAGTTAACTTAGATCAAAATATTATATTTCACTCGAAATAGGACTATTCGGTAGTAGGAACTACATACATACATATACTCACGCCTTTTGCCCGTCGGGGTAGGCAGAGACAACGGAACGCCACTTGCTTCTATCCTTACAAACCACACGGGTACTATTCTGTCAAGTTCGGATTACTTTAGGCGGCAACATTCGTAAGACCACATACAGCTTTACGAAGTGCATCTGGCTCAGAATCGCAGGCTAAAAAATAGTCACCAATCATGAGATAGACGAATTGATTCGAAGGAAGTCTTAACACTAGTGAGAATAGGTTTCAGCAAGAGAAACACTAACACGTTTTCTGTCAAAAGAACAGTCATAGTGCTCAAAGGTGACTCGGCTTTCCGATCGTATTCCGGTCAACAAAGTTAAGCAACGCTCGCACAGGTCATCACTTTGGTGGGTGAGCATGGTAGCATATATACCAGAGCGCTACTGTGCATCGGAGGGCACGTAAAACTGTTGGTGTCGGTTTCTGTCTCAGGACAAAACCTAAAACTTGTGAGGCCATGTTGGAGGCCCTCGGGTATTGATGGCAATACACTCACACGAAAAGCAAACAATTGGTGTATTTATATGCTCTTAATAATAATAATCATTTATTTTCAGGTAATAACCTATAGACTATGGGGAGAGAGCGCTCATAGCGAGACTTGACTTGCCATTCGTAACAGATCGGCAAAGTTAAGCAACGCTTGCACAGGTCACCACTTGGATGGGTGACCGTGTGTGGCATTTACATCTGAGCGCTACCGTGCTTCGGAGGGCACGTAAAGCTGTCGGTCCCGGTTCTTGTCTAAGGATAAGAATCGTTAGGCCATGTCGGAGGCCTTAGGGCGGTCTGAAAACTCCGATACCAGAGTTGGCCACACACTCACACGAAAAACAAAAAACAAATGGGGAGAGAGGGTGGTTTGAGCCCCTTCCGAATCAGCCCTTGTCACCAATAAATTAGTAAGTACACTGCATGGATTAATAGTTCAGTAACAGAACAATTTAACTTCCCCTGGTATTTACGACATACTAAACTCGTCACCTTCAATAGTCTCTGCGGCTGAGCCTAACTGCACATTTGATAGGGTAGATGGAATTAGAGTGAGACTAGTTCAAAAGAGAAAAAAACGTCACAGATATCGTACTAGTTTAAGGCTGACCTCACATCGGGCGTGCGCTTTGCTAGAGCGGGCGCGGGGCGTGTACTCGGCGTGCGCTCAGCGTTCACTCTGTACCCCGTGTAAGTAAACCCTGAGCGCACACCGAACAGCTGACCGGGCACCGTATTTTTCGAAAACGTCCTCACTGCTGCGCCGTCACGTCACAACAGTAGAGTCATAAGTAACTTATTGGCTCCATACTTATTCGTGTACCGCGTTATCTCACAAATCCACTATAGTATCGCAGTACCTAATACCTAGGCCCTAACGTCTACGTACCTTTACGGTTCAAGTCTACATACCTTTACGGTTTTTCGGCAAGCCTTAATAAGCGGGCAAACCCAAGGTACGAGTAGAAACGAGCCTAAACGTAATTGGCTTAATAATATTCGCGTTTCGCATATTTAAGTAATAAATTCGTATAGAATCATCTCTTAACCGCCTATTAAGTGCCACTTGGGTACTTTGGTGTCCAAGCGAGCAATTTGAGTTCCTTGCATATTAATGCGACACTCGTACTAAGTTTAGAAAGTAGTGAATAGTTTGTGGTAATTTTATTGTACAGTTTGTAGGTGAGAGATGTTGGCTTTAAGTACCATTTAGTATAAGGGACTTGATTTTATGAGTGGAGTAATGCTGATAGTACGGTTGGCTGCTTTGATTGTGTGGAAGTTTATATTATGGCCTCTCTTTCAGTGTTTACTTTGGTTGGCAGATGGGAGAAAAATATTTTATCGGCAGCGATAAAATGGTACTCGTGGTTTATATTTGCTTTTATTTGTTACTGGCAATGTGGGTCACAAATCAGTAGTATTATTTACAAAGCCTTTAGCTAAGCTTAATTATTTAGTAAGAAATAAGAGCATGTCAGCAGAGAACTACGACATTTCGATTGTGATTGACTGTCCTGATTTCGTAGTTGTTTAAATGATTGAGTTGCCTTTTACTGGGCTCGAGTGTTGTAAATCCAATCCTCGTAATCATTGTTTTGTCGTTGGAATGGTTGTTTCGAGTTTACGTGTTCTTTTTGTATATTAAATGTTCGGTTAAATAAAATTCGGTTAATTAAAATCTTTTAAATAGCAAAACTGTGAAAAAAATTACTTTATTTACTAAAATAGTCACTTTTAAGACTTTCTATGACCAACGTTTGTATGGCGTATTTAAAACCACAGATTGTGAAACCAATGGTAATTCTATTAATGGACATGTTGTCCTAGGTGGCGCCGGCAGCTATGAACAACTTTTCCTTTCTTTAAAAGTTAGGCTTTCTATTAAACAATACGAGTAGCAAGCCAGGTATGGCGATTGTCTAGTAGTTCTAGGTGACGCCGGCAGCTATGAACAACTTTTCCTTTCTTTAAAAGTTGGGCTTTCTATTAAACAATACGAGTAGCAAGCCAGGTATGGCAATTGTCTAGTAGTTCTAGGTGACGCCGGCAGCTATGAACAACTTTTCCTTTCTTTAAAAATTAGGCTTTCTATTAAACAATTTGAGTAGCAAGCCAGGTATGGCAATTGTCTAGTACCCATAGTACCTACAAGTTTCTGCCTAATTTGGGACTAGACAGTGTTGTCTGAATATAGAATATTATTAGGTATTATAATTGCTAGTTGCTCGAAATGGCCCTAAATTTGGTCAGTTTCGTAGATTATGTGCATCGCTAACAAAATATGTCACTGGCAAGAACGTATGTATGTTATCTGATGCGGACACAATGTATTTCAGTATAGCGGACATTCGGTACAGAATTATAGTCCAGTGTGATATGATGTCACGCTATGCAACATGTTTGAAGGCACATACAAGCGTCCACATGTGCAGCGAATGATTTTGGGTTACTCGTAGTTATATTCGAATGGACTTAGGTTTTCATTAAATCAATGTGCGCCAAATGAAAGGTATACTTATGTATGTACTTATAACATAATAAAGCTGTGAAGTTTGTTTGTTTGAACGTGCTAATCTCAGACACTACTAGTCTGATTTGAATAATTATTTTTGTTTTGGATAGCCCATTTATTGAGAAATACACGCTATATAACATCACGCTCATCAGCCACGGGTGCTGCGTAGTAGATCTTAATAACCGCGGGCAGTCATCTAGTTTATGATATAGTGCGCGGTAGTCGGTTAATGAGGAAGATAATAAAAAGTAGCCTTTGCCACCATAGAGTCTTCCAACTATCTACAAAATCATACATAATATCGCTCCGTTGTGATGTGAGAATCGGACAAACAAACTAACAAATAAACAATGAAACGCACTTTTGCATTTATAATATTAACAGACTGCTACACCTGCCGCAAAGTATATTGCCGGGGGTGTGAGCAGGTTCTCGAATAGATACCACGTCTTATCATGCTAAGTTTGAACGCCCTTTGGCCAGATGAACCGATAACGTAAGGTGGGGGGCTGGTAGTTGCCGGATGGCGAAAATGTGTGAGCCAGGTCTGCTTTCAATCTCATTAATATTTTAGAAGTATATTCAAAGTGCTATGCTTTAAGTTTGTAGGGTTGCTTGAGGAGCAATTCCTACCGGGAAGATTAAAAGACAAGAGACGATTAAAAGGCAAAGTTTCAATTTAAATGCCACGGTTTAATTTAGTTAGTAATTTCTCTAGTTAGAGTACAATAATGTCAGTCGTGAGTAAGGCAGGATATTACATAATATGTAAGTGTAAATACCACCTGTAGTGTTTGTATCTATGCAATAGATATAATACATTGTCTCATGTACACCAGTAGAGGAAGTAGCGTCACTTGACACCTGTCACTACTAGTACCTGTACCTACTATATCTGTATAGTCTGTGGCTGTCACTACGGTCAGTCAGACAGTAGTTAGACACAGTGCGGGTTGGACGTGCGCTTTGTGATCGGATCTGTGTGTAGTGGTGAGCCAGTGTGACATCGATTCGTGTAGTGGTTATAATTGCTGTGATAGCAAATACTACACCACCCTCATGGTCCATACGTGATAGGTTAAGAATACAAAGTGTCACTAGCCTGATACATTCCGTGGGTGTTGTTGATTGTGACTAAGGAAAATACACGAGGTAGATAATCGTATCTCATGTTGGTACACAAACATAGGTTTGTATACCAACATGTCTGGTCAACGTGTTAACTATACCAGGCTAACCAGATAGGTTGGCGCAGGATGCAAACAGGATTTGACCTATTAAGGACCTATCAAGTCATTTCATGCTATTGACTCACATTTCTATTTTAAAGAAAATTAGGAGAGACACTAGCCAAGCAGTGGACTTCTAAAGGCTTTAGTTGAGGTCATATTTAAGTGTTTAAACTTGCGTGGTCATTAAAACTTGATTTAAATTGTCTTTCGGAATGTATACCGCGTACCTTTGTTTGGAGTAACCGACATTTCGGCACTGTTGCAAGCGCCATGTTCACGGATGTACTGAGGGTATTGCGGGTGGATGAATGTTACGAGCAAGTATAACGGTCTACCCGCTTTCTTACTCGTTTTTTTGCGTACAACACCACTGCCACTGTTTTCACTATTACAATATATAAGAACGCCGAAAGACAGTCTTCAATTAGAAAAGCCAGATGTATACAAAGTTGACTGCAGCTGTGGGAGTTCCTATATAGGACAAACGAAACGCACCATCTCCTGCCGGATAAAGGAACACATCAGGGCAGTAAAAAATAACGAGCCACATAAGTCAGCCATAGCTCAACACGTTTTAGACTCGGGTACTGACCACTGGATTGAGTTACACAACCCTCAGGTGTTTTCGACAGAACGCCACTACATACCTCGAATGGTTAGGGAGGCTATTGAAAATAAAAAGTTCAATATTTCCAATGGAGAGGATAGGTTTCAACTGTAGAGTATCTGGCATCCAGTGGTGCATCTATGTAAAACCCGTGAAACGAAAAAACCCAAACTGCGAGCTGACGTAGTGTGTGTAGTATGTCGTGATCGGGTACAGTGCGATAGTGAAAACAGTGGCAGTGATGTTGTACGCAAAAAACGAGTAAGAAAGCGGGTAGATCGTTGCTGTCGTAACATTCATCCACCCGAAGTACCCTCAGAACATCCGTAAACATGCCGAAATATCGGTTAATCCAAACAAAGGTACGTGGTATATATTCCGAAAGACAATTTAAATCATATTTAAGCGTGTATTCACCTCTCATAGATCAAACAGAATGGTTGTTTGTACAACAGTTTACATCGTCCCCGAACTACACATTAAAGTGACGTTTTCCTGGTCATAAATAACTGATTTTGTTTTAGTTAGCTGCGGTACAAGATGTATGGATGTGTGTAATTTAAAGTTAATGTGGGGTGAGAGAATGATATTTTGTTGGACAACTTTTTAATGTGTATTCTATTGTTGTGTTAGTATGTAAAAATACGACTAAATTGCATTCAGTATAGTGCAAGGTTTGTTTTCTTTTAAATATATTGTTGCTTTTGTTTGTGATAAATTTTTGGGAATAAAAAGTAGCGTCTGTGTTTTATTTGCTTAAAAACTGAAAACAAAATAGTTTCGATAGTTTAGCCTTGCTGTTATCATAACAGATAGAGTTATTTTTTATTTATAATAACATGATTATGAGTTATATAGAGAACATTGTATATTCATACCATTAAAATTTTCCTCAAAAATTACCTAATAAATCATACTTCTCATTATATTTGTTAAAAAGATCAGTTAAACTTTTCATAAACTTTGATTTTTATTTATCTATTTTAGCCTTCCCGCGAACACAACTGATGTAAGCCAGTCAAAAAGTCACGGAATAACGACCTTAGTAATTAACACTTTTAAGACCATAAACATAAACTTGTATAAGTCTTATAATCTTAAATAAATACATTTCATGATACAGACAGACATAAACCGATAAGACAAATGATCCAGAGACGTTTGAATACAAACACATAAACTGCGTAGGGAAACGCACTCAGTTTTATAGAAAGCTAGTTTTGTTTGAATCTTGTTACTAAGGCACTTCGTACACTTGGCTTCGTAAATCTTCATCGCCCAAGCGTTATCCAGGTTACATGCAAGACTTTCGCATTGGATCCCGGAATCAGCTTACTGTTCTAACCAGATTTGACATAATATGAGTTTTCCACCGAGCGACTGCTGTCTCAGTTCCACAACCCGTAGGGGTAAGATAACTGTATAACATGCTTTCGACCAGTGTTTATTAAATATTACTAATGCGCGCTGTGGACTGTGGACTGGTCCACCAATTTAAGGTCACTCAGCGAGCTTTGGAGAGGGCTGTGCTCGGAGTTTCTCTGATGGATGGAATTCGCAATGAAGTAATCCGACAGAGAACCAAGGTAATTGACATAGCTCAAAGAATTAGCAAACTGAAGTGGCAGCGGGCCGGCCACATTTGTCGAAGAACCGATAATCGTCCAACGGTTATCGGTTCTTCGACAAATGTGGCCGGCTAATGTGGCCGGTAGTCGTGTTCTAGAGTGGAGACCACGCCTTGGCAAACGTAGTGTAGCAGGCCCCCCGGCTACGTGGAGTGACGATATACGCAAAGTGGCTGGCAGTAGCTGGACGTGAAAAGCCGAAAATCGAGCTCAGTGGCGTGCCATTGGAGAGGCCTAAATCCAGCAGTGGACTCTTGCAGGCTGATGATGATTATGATGATGATGACGCCGCGTAACGACTAAAAAAGATGATTTTCATGATATTAGGGGCCCATGCCTTAAGTACCTACGTAAATCATGGCCATCCAAAATCGGGTAATACAAGAATATCCGATGGGTAGTAGACATGTAGACTGCATGTCTACTACTAACTCTAGGCTAACCTCGGGAGTATCCAGTAACGATCCGCACGATCCATATACAAGGCCTTGAATAGCAAGACGCGAGTTGCCTATTCGGTCTACAAACACAGCAGCTGCACGGTTGACACGAACTGAATGTTTTGTAATTGCACCGCCAACCTGAAAATCCCGACTACTTTTCGACGCGAAAATCTACAGACAGGTAGTTATGTGTTTTTCTCAAGATAAATACGAAATATTCTACCACAGTATTTTATCTCAAAGATGATGATGAGAAGACAGATTTTATCAAGGAACAGCAGGTTCCTTGATAAAATCTTTCTTCACCACGTTCAGGCCCTCTCCCAAAGTAATAATTATATGCCCTCAGCAAAACTCTGGAGCCGCCAGTAGTGACGCATAAATACATGTCAGCGACGCGACTCTATATATGGATTTATGAACCACTATGAATTTCTATTTCTATTGCGGTAGTCGCTTAGAGACTATAATGTCAGCTATTGCAGATTAAAATATCCCTGTGCACTAAGGTCTTAAGTGCTCGCAGTTCCTAGGTGCAAATTACTAGCACCTTAAATACTAATTTGTAGTTTCTAGTTTTAAAATTATGAGGGACACTCAATAATTTCATATCGTGATTAGATAAGCCGCAAGTGTTTGCTTTGATTCCAGTAAACTGGTTGTTTTAATGGGAAGTGCGGGTCTGTGAAAGTTAGTTCTGTAGTCCGGTGAGTGGCGAATTGTTAGGTTATTTTTTAATGTAAAAAAATATCAAATAACATATATAAAAATAAAAAATTAGGTAATAATTACTTTTACTTTGAAACAGCTCATTCAGTATTAAAGAGATAAATCTTAAGCAAACCGTAAATAAGATACGAAGTGTTAAGAAACCAAGTCACAGAGAATTGGTTTAACGCAAGTTTCTTTGACTTGCTTTCTCATAATATTCTTGTTGCTTAGTATTAAAGTAATCTCGCCGAAAATATATCCTACTAGTATTTTATACGTGTAAATTCGTGAGGATGGATGAATGGAGGACTTTACTCTTTTACGCAGAAACTGCTAAATGAATGTTGATAAAACTTTGCTTGTAATAAAGCTTATAGGTAAATCGGAGTAACACAGTCTATAATTTGCCTCAATAGCCAAAACCTAGAAAATCTTGCTCCATATAATTTAATTTAAAAAATTTTATAAATTTTAGAAGAAATAAATCTATCATCAGGTATTCACAGTCCACTGCTGTACAAAGGCCTCTCCTAATTTGCGTCACAAACATTGGGAGTCAATAGGAGGATTTGGTCTAGTATAACATGATGGACAGATGGTTAGTATAGGGTTTGATATTAAGTTAGGAAAATATTTTAATATTTTACCACTTCTTCGTTATTCCATGGTATACCGCGTTTGCACACACAGCTGAATAACAGCGTGTTTGCCGAGTCGTAACGCTTGGTACACCTGACCTGTTTAAAGATAAGCCTGTAATACTACGAGAGATGAGCGAAGAGGATAGGCGTGAAGCGAAGGCTGTTTTAGTGTTGATGTGAGTGGTGAGTGGTTTTTGATATCTCATAAACTAATGGCCTATAAGGCCTTACTACAAAATAAGCACTAAATTAAAGACATGGAAGACCATCAGCGTTCATCAAGGCACAGCAAGACTTCACATTCGCATCAACATATTATTCACTTATAAATTACATTACTTAGTAAAAAAAATAACACGTAGGTACTTACAAGCCTAATAAATCGTCACATTCAAATGTTATCCAATTCCAACACATTCTTATACATATAGCTCAAACTACTTTTGTGGTCGATAAAAGGTGTCATCACTTTATACTTACAGTCAGTCGCAATTACTTGAGGTCTTTCTATAATGGCTTCATAATTTTGTATAATGGACTCACAAAAAGTAGACTTAGTACTTTTTCACTCGATCAGAGATTGGCGGATAATCTGCTTTTACACTGTTAATTTGTTCCTCGCTCATCTCTTGTGCAACCATAGCTTAACTAGGGTATCCCAAACCTGTTAGGAAGTAGAAACCTTTGAAGGTATGTCACGAGTAATGCGGTGAACTGTTTACTTTGTGTATTTCGCATCGTGCAGGGTAAATGTCAATGTCTGTAGATATTTTTTGTGCTGTATTTGTATAATATAATGCTATGGTATAATAAGCTTTATTGTATTAAGAGTGTAGTATTTTAACGTACAGCTTTTACGAAATACCGCCGAAGGTATTTTGTAATACCTAATCTATACTAATATTATAAAGCTTAAGAGTTTGTTTGTTTGGTTGAACGCCGTAATCTCAGGAACGACTGGTCTTTTATCGAGGATGGCTATACGTTGCATTAGAATAATAATAGTTGCGAACTGGTGTGGAGCGGTAGTCCGTAACGTAGGTCTAGCCCCGGTCTCAAATGTATTTTTATTATACTAAGAAAAGAAACCTAGCCCATATACTATTCTGATGTATAAGCTATATTACCGCAAAGCTTCATTGAAAATTGTTCCGTGGTTTTTGTGCAAAACCATTCGTACATCCTACAAAATTTCGCATTTATGATGCTAGCAAGATTTTACTTAAATCATTCTTCAGTCTCTACAGGGATGTATCATTTAGACGCACCTACATATGTGTAATGTTAATCCCCTAATTAAACTTTCTAATATATTAAGTGCTTACAATTAGCTACTTGTACTACTAGAATGTATGATATTTGAATACCAGTTTATTTCACAATTTTACCTTCTAGGTACTTCAATAGGCAATTTACATTTACAATAATGCTAAATGGTAGACACTAATGCTACCGTTTTGCTTTCATCTATTATACGTGTAAATATCTATGATTCAGGCTTGGGGTGTTGAATAAGGCTAATTACCTTTTTTTTTTTTTTTTTTTTGGTATCGGGTTGGAAAATCCTCATGGAGTCCCTCCGCCCCGGGGGAAGGACGAAGGGGACTGTCAGACTCTTACTGACTAAAAACCAACCCGTGTTCCTCATGTACCCGTGTGTCGGAGGGTAGGGATTCGCATAAGCATTCGTCACTACCCCCCGACGGGTATTGGCCCGCCAGATGGTCAGGCGGGCCCCGAACAAAACCCCCTTGGCGGCGGATGAAGGTGTTGGGCTCCGCCGCCAAAACATTCAGCGGCCGCAGAGGATAGGGAGGACGGCAACGCAACACCGCATCTCCTCTTCCTCTGCGGCCCCACCGCGACGCAACGATGGTGCGCCTCCATTTGGTCGCGGGAGATAGGGCGCGCGGCAACGCAACACCGACACGCCTCTCCTCCCGCGACCGCACCCGACTGCGAGGGACAGAAGAACTGTCCCTCACACCCGCCCTTTGGACGCATCCTGCGCAGGCCTCCGTCAAGCCCACGCGGAGCGTCCCCTCCTGGATCCCTCTTAGCTTCACCGCGGGTCACCAATCCACGGTTACTAAGCCCCCCCACCACGACAAGGTGGAGATCCCACGGGGGGGAAGGCTAATTACCTTAAATGTACTGTTCTCTATTAGTTAACCCAAGTGTGAAAGACATATAAACGAAGTATATCCTATCAAAGTAATAAAATTAATTTTATTATCAAAATATTTATTCAAAGGCGGAGTTTTCACTGATTTGGGAATTCTCTCTTTATATCCATACATATAAGTCGGTTAAAAAGCCATATAGGTTGCCTGGTAGAAATCGCTGTTAGCGATAAGGCCGCCCTTCGTATTCTTTTTAATATAAGATCCTTCAAATATGATGTATAAAGAGCAATACATTATAAATTAAAGTTTTTTCCAATTATGTGTTTTTATTGAGTAAACTGGTTTAATTCACAATTATGTGTAAGATTTATGAATAGGTACGTTCTCACCGTGGTACCTTTACTGTAAGAGAGTGGTATACACACTAAGTAAAATATAAACTAGATGAGCTACATGCCTCGAATAATAGTTCATAAACAAGTCTACTACAATAACGGCAGTGATGCAACTAGAATTCTCAAAGAACGGCATTTTCTAAGGAAGCTTATAGCATGTTACATAACAAAAGCTGCTACACAAGCGGATCAAGCTCCATTAAAATAAAAAACGGCTTTAAGATAACATACAGGACCCGTCATATAATATTTAAAACTCGTAAGCTTTAAATATTATATGCGTTGCGTACAACGTGGCGGTAAAGAGATATACCTAAGGGCGGTTTCAGGTTAGCGATTTATACGCGCGTATAAGCTCGTTTTTGGAAGCGCATGTAGGCGCGTATAGGCTCGCCTTTTGGCACACGCGTAACTCGTACGAGCGATGACGCGCTTAGCCGTCAGAATCCATGTTGACACTGACAAGATGTCACGACCTTTTCGGGCGATCACGCCGAAATATAGCCGTTTACGTGAGTACGGTTTTTTGAAGCGCGTAATGAAGCGCGCGTGTAAGCGCGTAATGAAGCGCGCGTGTAAGCGCATATGCTGAAACGACCGTATACGCGCAGAAAAATACGCTAATCTGAAACCGCCCTAAGCGCTACTTTAAATGCAGCGGTTATTTAGCGACTACTTTGAATAGATAACGAATACCGAATTGAGTTTTGGTGATACATCGTAAATATTGTAATAACATGTCACGCGGTCTGAAATTGTATTATAAACGATTTAACAAAGAAGGTTATTAAGTATTAATTTTTTAACTACATTCTTTTGTAAACGATTACGGTGACGACTAAAGAACTTTTGATCTGAGTTTAATTTTGCTCCTATAGCTTAAAATTAAAACCTATATTTTTTAAGTATGCGCTTTTAATTCACGATTCCCCTTATGCTAACCATTACCACAAAGACATAAAAATATCTAAATAAAGCAATTTTACTGTGATACCTAAATATAGCGCGATTTGGAGATTGTATCGTATGTTTTGCCTAGTTTTGGTAATTGTTTATTCGATCGTTCCCTTTCATGAGACTCATATTAATTACAAAAAAAAGAAAATTAGTTGCACTGGATTTTATGTGCATGAATTCAGTACAGAGAGGCGGCGATTGCCCAGTGGAATAAGCCGAGACCATCGTCTCGGGGGTTCGTTACGTATAACGGACTGCCGAGACGATGTCTCGGGCTCGATCCCCAGGTGCCTCGAAAAGTCAGAGGTGTGCTCTGACTTTTCGAAGTTATATGTGTATTAAAAATGTTAGGTAATTATCACTCACTTAATAATGTGCCCGGTAGATGGCAAAAGGCTCGCCCCCGATTACATTGCGACCGAAACATAACTGGCGAAGTGTGGGTGTTTAATACAACTCTGCCTACCCCTTCGGGAATAAAGATGTGAAGTTATGAAGTTATTTCACATAATTATTCGAAAGCAGCTATTATACGTCACTCTTCGCTAAACGCTCTTCCAAAATGGCAGTGCTATTAACTTGAGTGGGTACTTACTAATTAAATGACATGTCATGTCGCCTCTGCACTAATGGTCTATGGCCCATTTAAAGAGCGTGTATGCGGTGTATGGCATGTTAAGCTGTCAGTTCTTGATGTTATGTGGCTCCACGTCTCGTTTGTTATGTCACTCTAGGCACTATATTCAATTACTATAGCAAATTGACGATGGCATGTCCTGTCTGTTTAAATGGTGATGAATTAAATTAGATCGTGTTTTAATCATTGTTGTGACAAACAAGACTATAAAGCTTTGCGTTTGTTTGTGAAAATGTGTTTGAGTTCGATTCTCGTGAAGTCAATGTAGTGCTTTGTTAGAACTGATTTAAATTAACGACATTCATGTGTCATTCAAGCAGTTCATGTTTGACTCGATTGTGAGTGCTTCAATAAAAAGAAGAGCTTTTCAACGATGCTGAATACATAAATGAAACCGTTTATTTTTACGACGTACGTATTTTAACCACAGAGGGACTGCCTGTCTGACTTCAGCAATCCATACATACATACATATGCTCACGCCTTTTTCCCGTCGGGGTAGGCAGAGACAACAGATCGCCACTTGCTTCTATCCTTGCAAACCTCACGCGCTTTCTCTACATTCATTACTCTTTTCATTCATGCTCGCCGGTTGCGGGTGCTTCGGACTTTTCCGTTTTTCAAGACGTCCCCAATTTGGTCGACGAATTTGCTCCACGTGTCCAAACCATGGTTTGGACACGTGGAGCGAATGAGTGAAGAAAGATTGACGAATCAAATATATGTATGGCAGAGGTGTATGGGCAAACCGGTTGCGGCAGACCTCGTTAGATGTTCAGCAATCCAAAGGTAACTAAGATTCCCTGGTTTAGACTAGCAACGGACTCTACACTAATAATGTAGCACAAAGTTTAGTATTGTCTTATCACTGGTTTAACACTTTCACCTAGAATTCTAGATAAAAAAGATTTTAAAAAAATTGAAAAGTTCCACCAATTGAAACAAAATATCGGGTTTTTCACTATCACCTACGACTAGTGTAAGCTATTCCGAGACGTAATACATAATTACGCGATAGAGACCCGTTACGTAACCATTACCCACCCTTTTGCAAAAGTTAGAAACGTCCTCAAATAATTTATTTTCGTGAGATATCGTATTTGTCATAACAGCCTTGCATAATTATAATCTGTCCCACTGCTGGGCACAAGCTACGCCTTGGATTTGAACCCTCTGGGTAGTGGTCCCTTGATCTCTCCACCAATTATGCTGTCTAATAAACTTCATAATATTCGGCGTTTAAATAAATTACGAGACATCAGTTTAAATCTCTGCTCCATTCCTGTAGTCAAGAATAATAAAAATTATACTAGGCATATATCAATTTAAACTTTCATGGTCTTTATCATTAGATTGTCTTTCGGGATATATACCGGGTGTAGTTCACAATGAACGAGTAAGAGGGTAGACCGATTTTCTTGCTCGTAACATTTATCCACCCGCTAAACAATACTTCTCCTTCTACATTCACGATCATGGCGCTTGCAACTGGATACTCGAACCATGACTTTGTCACGACATTTTGGCGTATTTTACACTCATGACCATCCAGTGACCGTAACGAGTGTAAACTATTCCGCGACGTAATAAATAATTACGAGTAAGAAACCCGTTACAAAAACATAACGCACCCATCACAAAAGTTTGATAATTTATTTTCGTGTGATATCTTATTTGTTATAAATAATTCTGGAAAATCTATCAATCCGCGTAATTTAAGGATTATTATCAATCGTCATCTCAGTTTTATAGGGAGTTTTATAGGTAATCCTGTTTATAGGCTAAAACTTTATGACACTGTTTTGTGATCAGATAAAGTGCGAATTCATGTCAATTTATTGAGATCGTACGTATATGTGAAAGTATAGTGTCTTAAAAAATGTATGTCACACTGTCT
The DNA here is from genome assembly GCA_944739405.2 of Euclidia mi. NCBI lineage: Eukaryota > Metazoa > Arthropoda > Insecta > Lepidoptera > Erebidae > Euclidia > Euclidia mi. The sequence continues at coordinate 26,621,143 of OX123205.2, forward strand.
TCATTGGATCGGATTTTTTTTATATAGCAAGGAGCAGACGTATCGCCTAATAGTAAGCGATATGTGCCATTTTCGCCATCCATGGACTCAAGAAAAACGTTGTTAGGGGAATCACAAGTACGTTGCCACCCCTTGGGATGGGAAAGGAAATAGTAGGAAAAGCGGGATGGGAGAGTAGGTAAAGGGAATGGGGCTTCTAGCACTCCCACTCTTGGACGAAAAAAAAAAAGGTTTGGTCTCTAATATCGTTATATTTCTAAGTCTAAACGCCACATATACTCAACAACGGTTGTTTTATTCTATTTAAAAAATCCATCATTAAAACAAAAAAAAACATGTTAGGGATATATCCCGTAATTGGTACCTTGCCCTCTACTTTCTATTATCCTATACCTACAACAAAATAAAATGAAAATATAGCGTCTAGTTAACCTTTTGACAGAGAACTATGAAATCATATTATTTTTCAGCAAAGAAAGCCATTCATAGGGTTCCTAGTTAGCTTAGGGTCCCAAGCCAACCTCACCTGCAAGTGGTGCACCTGCCGATCAACGGACGAGGCTCTGGCAAACAAAATATCCCGATAAGCGGCAATAGGCTCGCCACCTATTACGTGGGATCAAAACACTGGCGAAAAGTGGGCGTTTAATATGCCTCTGCCTACCCCTTCGGGGAAACAGGCGTGAGTCTATGTATGTATGTAAATCCATTCTCAATGCAAATACGTCATTCATCTCAAAAGTATAAAATCTTCCATCTACCTTTGCTTCCACATCACACAAGAAACGTAGCTCTATTTAACTCATCAAATATTGAATTATCTCTCACAAGTCATATCTTCGTTTGACTTTTCAATTTTGTGTTTCATTCCTGTATTTGCAAAGAAATAGAAAATCACATTTGTTTCGAAGGCATGCCAGTTTAATAAGGAACGAGATTCTGCGATTTGTTTTTGACTAGCCGTCTCTCGAGGTTATACGGGTATACGTGCTATATTTATTGTTGCCGTGATATATATTTGTTAAGTTCTTCTTTTCGTGTAGGTATGTGTGTGGCCAACTCGGGTGTCGGAGTTTTCAGACCGCCGAAAGGCCTTTGTAGGTATATGGCGTAACGATTTTTGGTGATCAGAACACGGAGCGCACGGAACCTCGACGTCCGTCATATTAATAATGATACATATCAATATGTATCTTTAATAATATGACGGTGAGTTATGCAAATCTGTATTAGTTGCACGCGATCATCTCAGTAACTACTGGTCCGATTTGGATAATTATTTTTGTTTTAGATAAGCAATTTATTAATGATGCTTATAGTTTATATAGCATCACGCTTTGAGCCACAGGTGCGAAACGGTAGCTTTAAATAACGCGAGTCAAACTGCGGGCTCAGCTAGTTTCATACAATATTTGTTTATGTAATAAATGGAAATCACTAAAAACTATGTATTGCTTGCTTTTTATTGCTTACTTTTTATTACTTCCTTTGTTTTGTAGGAGATCGAATCAATTATGACGTGAACTTTCAGAAATGATATTGGTGGCGATAAATTGAAGCAAATCACTTCAGTTTATTATCGTGCCGCAGTCAACGTATGCATTCAATTATGGCACTGAATGAGATTGGCTATTGGCATATATCCACGTGGTGTCGGATAGGAATACAAAATGACATTATCCCATTTCAATCCGTTGCTGGCAACCAAAATACACGAACCCAGTTTGCTGTCTCTTCCCAAAGATAATCTTTGGGACAAGACGACAAACTCGACAGCAAACCCTATACCTACTAACTTGTCTTGCCAGAGTGGTATAGTAGACCAATTCCTACTATTTATGCTCAATGCCATTATGACGCAAATTCAGAGAGGCCTATGTCCAGCAACGAACCACGAAACTATGTATGATGAATAATGATTCAACGCGACAGCCTGTGTTGTACAAAAAGTACCCACTTGATAATATATAATAATAATAATAATAAACAGCAAAACGTCAACATGAAAATTTTCTTGGATATTTTTAATTGAATTTTAATATTACTCTTATAGCTCATATATATTATATAACAACAACAAGGAGAATTCATTTTATGAAATATCAGTTTTACGGAACGAAACATTTACAAACTTGTTTACAAACCATATAAGAAATACAAAGATGACAACTGTCAAACAAAAATCAACAAAATATGAATTCACTCTGAATGAAAGGAAAATATCAAGACAATTATGTTGACTAGAGCCAGGGCAGCCGCAGCAGCACGCATAACACCCCCGGACTCGTCGCTCAGCTCCGCCTCGCAGCCGCCGGCACCCGCATCAGCGTCGTCGGCAATCACAGAGGCGTCGAGTTCGTCAAGCAACGAGTACTTCTCGCCGCCGTCGTCGCCACCACCTGTACGTCGGCGAGGGAGAGGCCGGCCACCGACACGCTTGGGACCCCGAGACCCACCGGTTTCGAACAGGGCCCCCGCTACCGGTGGTGATGTGCACCGCATGAGATGGACGAGTTCGATGAATGAAAACGTCATGCGGGCATATTTTGTGGCCACAGAGGGGGGAACTAACCTCAGTGCGTACCGTGATCGGATGCTGCCTTTGTTTCAGGCGCTTGAGCCAGCTGTCATCGTGTCAACACAACGGCTATCGGATCAAGTGCGGGCCATCCAACGGTGTCGTTTGTTGGATGATACCGTGCTTGAGAGACTTCGCTCTGACGTACGGAGAGGTCTCCCCATCACTTCTACAGCGCAAACTGGGACAGTGATTGCTCAACAACAACATCTTAATTTCGTCCATGAAGAGGTAGATGACGAGACTTCTCATGTAAGTACCCAGTACAATGATCAATTAAGGAGCACTTTGGAATGTGCTATTGGGGAATACCGATCCATGAATCCAAGTATTCGGCCTCGTTTGCCGCGGTTGCCCATGCATAAGAAAAACATAGCGCTAGTGAGTGCCTTGGATTCACTATTGTCAATCTATTTTGACAATAGTGAAAATCTCAGCGATACACAGTCAATCCTGTATTGTGCGGCTGTTACGGCATGTCGAGTAGCAGGAGTTAAATTTCCTATAAATAATACCGCTACTCGACATTCCGTTATGGTGCCAGCATGGCAATGCAGGATTGAGAGTCGTATCGCTGAGACCAGGGCACTCATTGGTAAGCTGTCTTCCTTTAGAGCCGGCAATACACGACCGAGAGTGATGCGCTTTGTGACTCGGGCCTTCGCGGGAACTGGTATCAGTTCCCAAGATTATTTTTCTCGAGTTACAGAGCGCATCGACTTTCTAAAACAAAAGCTTTATGCATGGGCAAACCGTATTCGGCGATATAAAAAAAGAGTGGATCGTTATTGCCTGAATCGCACATTCCAGAGAGACGAAAAGTGTGTGTACCGGGGATGGGAGCACCCTGATTCCTCGGCCAGTAATGGTGATGGGTGTCGACCAAATGATGATTCCACTGTTACATTTTGGCGCAGCATCTGGTCGATGCCCGTCAACCATGAAGAGGGTGATTGTATTGGGGATGTTGAGCGAGCATGTGAACGAATTCCATCTATGGAGCCAATAAATATAACAACTGACGACATAGCCAGTGCAGTCCGTCCGTTACAAAATTGGAAGTCAGCGGGACCGGACGGACTGCACAATTTTTGGCTTAAATGGCTCCGAAGTTCGCATGCTTGCTTAGCATCTCAATTTCAGTCATCATTGGAATCAGGGTCGCTGCCTGATTTTTTAACATCCGGCGTTACACACCTACTTTATAAGTCTGGTAGTACCACGGACCCCAAGAATTATAGGCCAATTACGTGCTTACCTACTTTATATGAACTCCTTACATCCATTTTGAGAACGAAATTATCTAAACATATATTTGACAATTCAATTTTATCTGTTTCTCAAAATGGATGTAAGAGTGGGGCTCGTGGTACTAAAGAGCTCCTTCTGATAGACATGGCCATTAGCCAACAGGTGCGCCGTAACCGGAAGAATCTGTCGACATGCTGGATAGATTACAAAAAGGCATACGACTCCGTGCCTCATACGTGGCTTTTGAGGGTGCTAGAGTTGTACAAAGTAGATGCAACTCTACGCACCTTCTTAAGGGCGTGTATGGGGCAATGGAGGACTGTATTGCGCTATCCAGGGTGTCGATCGACCTTGGGTTGCGGCGCTCCCATAATGATCGAGCGAGGTATATTCCAGGGCGACAGCCTGAGTCCTTTGTGGTTTTGCCTCGCCCTGAACCCCCTAAGTACCTTATTAGAGGCTTCAGGGCTAGGTTATCAGTTGAGGAGAGGAGGTCATGTTACATCTCACCTCCTTTTCATGGATGACCTGAAATTATTTGCCCCCAACAAATTCCAACTGACTGCATTACTTAAGGTAACTGAAACCTTTAGTAATTCTATCAGGATGGAATTTGGTGTGGATAAATGTGCGGTCATGCATGTGAAGAGAGGCAGGATTATGGAATCTGCAGGGATACAACTCTCAGATTCCATACAACTTAGATCCCTCTCCCCAACTGAGACCTACAAATACCTGGGTACGTCGCAGTCTTTGAATATTTCTGAGACTGACATGAAACAGACGTTGCAGGCTCGGTTCTTTGGCCGCCTGAGAAAAGTACTTAACAGTCTTTTATCAGGTGGCAACAAGGTGCGGGCCTGCAACGGGTGGGCCATGCCAGTCCTTATGTATTCCTTCGGCATACTCAGGTGGACCCAGACTGAACTAGATGCCCTGGATAGAAAAGTCCGTTCAATGCTGACTGCATCTCGTATGCATCATCCACGCTCATCGGTAATGAGGCTGTACATCCCGCGTAAATGTGGGGGTCGAGGCTTTTTATGTGCTAAGACCCTCCATAACCGCGAGGTGTGCAACCTCAGAGATTATTTTCTGCAGATGAGTGTGGATGTGCATCGCGATGTAGTCACTATTGATACCGGACTTACCCCGCTCGCTCTGGCTAAAGAGAACTGGCACAAACCTGCAGTACTTAGTACTGAGGACCGACGGGAAGTATGGAGGGGCAAGGAGCTGCATGGACGATTCTACCGGGCCTTACATGGGCCCGATGTAAATTTTAAAGATTCTATCTCCTGGCTGCGATTCGGTGATCTCTTTGGAGAAACCGAAGGTTTTGTCTTTGAAATTATGGACGAAGTTGTCATGACAAACAACTACCGGAGGTATATTCTGAGGGATGGGACGGTTGACATATGTCGGGCGTGTCACCAATCCGGGGAATCTCTCAGGCATATAGTGTCCGGTTGTTCGAGTCTTGCCAACGGTCAGTATTTGCACAGACACAACCAAGTGGCCAGGATAATCCATCAGCAACTAGCCCTTAAATATAATCTCGTTGGTTCAGAGGTACCGTATTACAGATATGTGCCCGACCCAGTTCTCGAGAATGGTCGTGCATTGTTGTACTGGGATCGGTCTATCATTACAGACAGGACTATTGTAGGCAATAAGCCTGATATTGTAGTGATAGACCGAGCAGAGCGACTCGCAATGATAATCGATATCACCATACCGCATGACGGCAATCTCGTGAAGGCAGAAAAAGAGAAGGAGATTAAATATTTGGACCTAGCTCACGAGATTGTTGACATGTGGGATGTGGATTCGGCGATCATTGTTCCGATAGTCGTGTCGGTAAATGGGCTTATCGCCAAGAGCCTCGACCAACACCTAAAGAGGCTCGCACTGGGCAGCTGGATCAAGTCCTTGATGCAGAAGGCAGTTCTTCTCGACACGGCACGCATCGTGAGGAAGTTCCTGTCTCTGAGGCCCTAACCACCGGTGGCTAGGTCCCTGTACCCGACACCGGTGGGTCTCCGTGGTCCCTTTTATATTTTTAAACCTTTTTTTTTAAATGTTGTTTATTAATATAAAATTAACTATGTGAAGAGTAATAAATAAAGTGAATAATAATAATAATATTCTTTATTGACGTAAAATAGGATCAATTACAATAATGAATTCCCTGATACCTGCGCTAGTAAAAACTGTGCTGCAGGCATCAGTGTCTTCCCCGTTATGTTGCACAATAATACATCAATAATTTAGACTTGACCTAAATAATGACCGAAACAATAGGTACGCGTAAATAGAGAAAAAAAAAAGAAAGACATAATACAAAGATAAGAATAAAACAAAGACAATATGGAGTGGATGATGCTTTTTAACAGCTGATGTTGCTTAACAGAAGAGCATGCATGAGAAACTCGATGGGAGTGAGTGAAGCAAGTGAGGTATGTCAGGATCGTTGCAAATGGCGTTCCGTAGTCTCTGCCTACCCCTCCGGGAAACAGGCGTGAGTCTATGTATGTATGTATGTATGTTTTAAAAAGTTAAGAGTATTTAATTTAAGTCACACAATGGATAATAAGTATTCAAGTAACAAATAATATATATACAACAGAATAAAACTACTTATGCAACTAAACTATCCTAAACTAAACCAATAAAACTAAATAAATAAAAATAACAAAATAGACGAGGAAAAGCAAAAAAACAAAAACCCAAACTACGCGGCGTCAAAATATTCCTCCGCAACGCTGTCGGCTGGTAGCGTGCCCAGAAGGCTGGCAGCATTGCCACGTTGTATGGCAATGCTTATTCTCTCTGCAAAATATAAACCAGCCCTCTGCTCACGGGAAGCGTCGATCAGCCTTTTAGCGATTTCTTTGTACAGAGCGCGTGCACTAGGCCCCCAAGGCCCCAGCGTTTCGACCCCAAACGGCTCAAAAACGTAATTACCAGATAGGTTTCCGTATTTGCGCCGTTTGAGGGTCTCTGCTGATGCAGCAGCAGCGCCAGCCGATCCAGCTGTGCTTGGAAGATGTGTTAGCGCAAGGGTATCGACACATGTCGCGTCCCATACCAGAGGCCTGCCCATCTTCCAAGGTAATAAGGACATACCGTCTGGTCTCTTCCCATCGTCGCGTACCAACCCATTCGGTTCAAGATGAGCTGGTACTCCGGCGGTGACAAGAGCTCGACGGATTATGTCGTTAATGTGGGCATGTCGGAAAAAACGCCCAGCACTCTTGCTGCACGATAGGCCATGGTGGCCAAGACTGCTTCACCGCAGTGACAGCGATGCTGAGAATTGCAAACAGCTCCCAAGCGTAGGCATGAAGCGATACGGAAAGTTGTATCGTCCAGACGATGGAAGTGCTTGAAGCCATAGCCCCGATTCCCACTCTCTCACAGCCAACAAACGGGCGCGCTCTGCAACACTGGATGCAGTACTTAAAAGATATTCTCTCATCTTGCTACAGAGCGGCCCGTTCCATTGCCTCTGAGAGGATAGATATCGGGGTAAGTCAGAACTCGGCCAAGCCATTTTCCAAGCGTTAATGGCATCAGTCTTGTACGGCACCTCAGAATTAACCAGTGTGGGTTCTAGAATTTTCCTGGTCAATTCCTCAGTGCCGTGGACCGAGGCCAAAAACGCTGGGACGCTTACATCGGTAATTTTGCGAACGCCGAGGCCGCCTAAACGAATTGGTAAAGTCGCTTGAAGCCACACTCGGTCGTTCATGTCAAGATTTAGAATTTTGCTCAAGGTGTGCCGAATAATATTATCAATGTTTTCCAATAGGGATAAATGTTTCCAAAAAGGAGAGGACCGCAAGTAATATGTAGATTTTTGAACAAAAAGGCAGTGCCGAATAATCGTGAAAGCCGAATGAATATTAATTTTGTAAAGCCGTTCTGAAGTTTCACAGAAATTTTGTAGCTTTTCATCTATAAAAGATCCAAAAGCGTCGTCGAAAATAGGGGACCCAAGGAGGCGGAAGGAACATTTATTGATGATTTTCATATTTGGCGCCAAAGAATTAAATTTTGTTAAGATCGAAAGGTTATCCAAATTGTCATTAATAAAAATTTCACATTTGTCTGAATTTAGTTCCAAACCAATTGCTTTAAATTTAGTTTTTATAAGCTCTAAGTCTTGAAAGGCAGTGTTAACGTCAACTGCCAGGGTCCCGTCGTCCAAATACCAGACGTTAAATTTTGAATTTATTTGTTTTATTATTAGGTGAATGGCTAAACTAAAACTGACTGGCCCGAGAGGGTCACCTTGTTGACAACCAACAGTAGATTCCGAGACGTTGTCTTTATAAATTAATTTTGATGGATGTCTATAACATTGCCAAAGGAATTTAAAAATTTTGGGAGTTTCTAATTTAGCCTGTGTCAACAAGGTGTCCCTGTTCACTGAGTTGAAGGCATTCTTCAAATCAATCTTTAGAACGACCTTACCTTTACCGCAGCCAAGGTACGTAGACAACGCATGTATGGCAGCCTCACAGCCTCCCTTGGAACCAAAGCCAAGTTGGATTGGCTGAAATTTGTCCGCCAAGATGTCACTGTAATATTTACAGCATAGTTTGGCTGCGATACGTCTTTAGGTACACCCTACGGCAATGGGCCAAATGCCACCATCTTTTTTGCGCAGAGCACACAAGTTGGCCCCGTACAATAAGTCGGTGACATCTGTGGCCACATTGCCGGAGAGCATAAGGTTAGTTAAAGCCGTCAGTGCCTTCAGAAGTGCATCTCCAGCTTCTCCAGCACTTGCACCCAGAAGATCTTTCAAATGCTGGGGGGTTAAGCCGTCGAGACCGCCAGCGGATCCACTTCGAAAGGAACAGACGGCTTCAAATACGTGCTTGGCTGAAACATTCAGACAGTCAAAATCTTCGTCCGGCATGTCGGGAAAGGAGAGGCTTAGCTGGCGCTGGGTGCTTACTCTGCAGACCTGCGAGTGTGTCTGCAGAGTAAGGCGCCACCACATTGCTACTAAACAATAACCTAGACGCCCCTTGAATGTCACCTTCCCAAAATTTGGATTCTACACATTGATAAATTGTTTTCTTCTATCTATGGAAACTAAATTTAGGGTCAAAACTGTGAGCAGAATGATTACAGTGGTCTTTAATTTGGGCTGTCAAAGATTTTGATGTTGCTTGGCTACTTTGAATGTGTAGAATCCTATAGAGAAAGGTGAGTAACTGTTCCCAAGCCGTTTTGGAGTTCTCACGCACAACGAGACCAATGCATTGAGCTAAATTGTGAGCTACTAATGGTCTCGCACCGCGTGGAACTCTCTTTAAAACCGGAATTGAATTTTTTAATGTACCTAAGAACTGCCAAAAAGTAATTTGAGTAAGAACAGGATGTGAAATAGTACTGGGGCCAGGAAGCACATTTTGGTTTTTATGAACTTTGCCAAAATGTACTTTCAAGCCCCGCTTACTTTTGAAAAAACGAGCCTGGGAACATGCTGGGCAACGCACTAGGTTATTCTGCGACGATGTGGCAGATTGATTCGCACTCAAATCCGCATCACTAATGCCGTCACTTGTTTCTGACATAAATATTGTATAATTAACTTAGTTATATCTTAAAAATTATCAAATTATTTATTTACATACACCTGACGTTTAGCTGGTGACAGGACGTCGCCTAGGTGCCGGCGTCGCGTCCCGTCACCGCTGACTTATAATTTAACTTATAAAATAAAATTGTCTATTATAAAATGATAAAAAGGTACAAAAACATAAGAAACTGGATCACACATCACATACAAATTCTGCACATTGCACTTCATAGGTAGTTTGCCAATAAGATCTGGTAGATTTGCCAATAAGATCATTTATTTGCTGATCCTCATATTTTCACTGGTTTTTGCCCTGAACATCAAATAATATATGTATCACAGTCACAGCTTAGAAACTGTTTTTGGTTGGTGCCATGGAGACTTCTTGCATTTTTGGTCTTTAATGACTTGTAAGATTTTTTAAAGATAAAGATAATGATATTTTATTTGCATAAAACATGGTATAAAAGATGTTATTGAAATATAAAGTTCGAACATGTTTTGCTTAACACTAAAGCGTGCAAATTATTAACTAGAAATATATTATAAAATTGAAATACATTAAATTAAATTCATTTTAAAAAATCATTAATACTATAATAATTGTTATTATTGAGCCATTTATCCAATTGAATTTTAAATTGCTTACAATTTAATGTTTTAAACATATCTGGTAATTTATTATATAGTCGTATACACATAGCCAAAGATTTTTTATTATATTTTGCTGATCTAGCTAGCTCTTCCAGCACAAGCCTGTATTGATCACGCTGACTTCGAGAGCTTTTATACAGTTCTTCTGCTGTTTTAAACAATTCTAAGTGCTTTCGAACAAACATGTATGCTTCATATATATATAGTGAAGGTAACGGCAGCAAACCAAGTTCTTTGAATATTGGTTGACATGATTCGTCAGATGGAATCTCGTATACAGCTCTTAGACATTTCTTTTGGGCAACAAATGCTCTATTGAGGTCAGTTCTATTTCCCCACATAATTAGTCCATATCGTAGTGAGGACTCTACATATGCGCGATACGTCATCACAGCCGTTTTTATATTAGTAACTTTTTTTGTTTGTCTCAAAGCGTAGACAAATTTATTTATTTTATTGCATACAGTATCAACCTGTGGTTTCCAGTCTAAATGTTCGTCAATTACTACTCCTAGAAATTTAGTTTTTGTCACTTGTGTAATTTTCGGTATGTCCATGTAAAAATTAAATGTATTATTATAAGATTGATTAAATTGTATATATACTGATTTATTAAGATTAATTGATAAATTATTATTATTTAGCCAGCTAATTAGATTTTTTATTGTATTATTTATGTCCAGATCATGATCTGCAATAGGGTAGTTTCCAGGGTCAAAATAATTAAATTTTATTTAGTCCGTATTTTATATTATAAAAAATTATTGGACACGTATTTTTTCTTAAAAAAAAAATAACAAAGATATAGCCCATTAAAGTTACGTGTCACGTCACCTAGTGCGAAAAAATGCAGCACGGCGTGACGTTTTACGTAACTTTAAGGAGCTATATCTTGGTCATTTTTGGTTTAATTTACAAAAAAAAACGTATCGCTTATTTTTGAATCATCTAAGGGACGGACTTAAATATTTTTTTTGTCAACTAGCCTATTGTTTTATATTTTTTGTCGGTACTAACAATTATGGAAATGTCATCGGCAAAAAGGAAGCATTGATGATTAGTTACATTAACTATGTCATTTATATAGAATAGAAATAAGATAGGGCCTAAAATGCTACCCTGGGGGACGCCCCATTTTATACTTATACATTCAGACGAATAATCTGTCATGTCCCTACTGTCATTAAGTTTGGACATAGTGACTTTCTGTTGTCTACTATTTAAGTACGACGATATCCATTGGAGTGGCAGTCCTCTAATACCAGTAGCCTCAAGTTTTTTTAATAGTCTCTCATGTGACACGAGATCAAATGCCTTAGACAGATCAAAAAATAGCCCTGACGTTAGCTGTTTGTTATTAATATTAGTCAATATCGCTTTCAGAAGCAAAAAATTGGCTAGGGATGTAGACTTGTGCTTTTGGAAGCCAAATTGCTCTTTTCTTATACTTAATATTAAATTTTTCGCAGTAGTCGACTATTCTTTGATACATGCATTTTTCATAGATTTTTGACATAATGGATATCAGTGTTATGGGGCGATAATTATTCATCTCACATTTTTCACCCTTTTTAAATATCGGTTTAACAATAGATATTTTTAAAGCGTTAGGAAAGATTCCTTGTGATTTTTTTTTTAAATTATAGCGTCTAATGATGATCCATTGACCAATATCGGACTATTTGTTGTAAAATTACTTATTATAAAAGTGAATTTTTCTAAACAGAAAAAAATTCGCAGCCATTTTTCATAGATTTTTTTTTATAAAGTTGTATATATGTTTGTGACTGTTATGCTTGTAAGATTTTATTTACAAAAATCACAAGGGTACATACATTCCTTGAATAAATCACTCAAAAAGTCCCGTGGTAACCCTTTTAGAGTAGGTCAGGTTCGACAGAAACCTAGTATGTTTTTACGATAATGGATTATGAGGTTTACCACATACCACCACCTTAGATGGCTACATACTTATTTAACCACCTCAATAATTTACTTATTAAAGTCTTTGACCTATGGCTTACCGATCTACTCATACCATGTTTTACACCTATTTTATACCATAACGATGTACGGGTGACCGATAATTGACGCCTCAGGGATCTCAAAATTGTAGCAAGTCCTCGCTTTCAGTGGTCTCTCATACCATATTTGTTTGATTACAGTGATTAGGGACCAAACCCCAACGGCTACTTTCCACACATTGTTTTTTGGATTCTGTGAATCGCTAGCATTTTTTTTCTCAGTAGATACAGTCAGACAAATGAGATTTTAATATTTTAATGATATTTGGTTAAGATATAATTATGGTAGTTGGCGTTCACAGTTTACTTATAGCTCAAAGGGACGGAATGATACGTTTTTATTAGTTATATTTGTAAATATTGTACTGACAGAAGAGATGGATATGATTGTAGTTTTCTTTGTTATTTGCTGTATAATTTATGTCCCATTTTTTTTCGTAATATTCAGCTAGAATACTATTACGTTTAATTTAGTCATAAGTTTTGGATCTAATAAGATGCAAAACGGGTCCTTTCATGGGACCCTTTTCTGGAACATAGCCTGCAGTTGATTAGTTTATTAAGAATTATTCAAGATATCAATGAGCGGTCATAAATGAGCCATAGTCGTGGCAGATTACTGGTCGCGTAAAATATAAATCGCCATTGACACGACAAGAAGAAAAATGAGCGGTGCTTAAAGGGAACTTTTTAAAGTAAATATGACTATGTTAAATCCAAGCCCACTAGATACATACTCGCCAAACTCTTTATCAACAATTCTAATCCACTAGTAAAGGTTTCATCTAGCACACATTTCCCAGTCATCATTCATACGCCGAGTTCATTTCTATTCCGCTGTACATACAAACGCTCATAAATAAGCCTAGGCTCGGAATGTATTCCAATATTGAAATAATTAGTCTAGTCGTGTCAAAGGGCAATAACTTAGCTTTGTCCCACATTAAGTGCGAATGTCTGAACTATAGTGGTTACGTCTAAGTTAGATGGTGAAGTAGAAATGCTAAATTGTCACCGCTTATATTGAATATTCAATATACTGCAAAGTCTTGTTACTATTATTAATGGGAAAATATCAGAGAATGGATGGATAGATGTTGGGTTGTTGCTCTATTGCGTAAATACTATCTACTGAACAGATATTGACGATACTTTGCAGTTGAAAACCTTGTAAGTACTTCAAATTGTAGACTTTCTTTTGTCTCAATAACTGACACACAGCCGGAACCGCGGGCAGAAGTTAGTAAATGCACATTTTTGCGTTAAATTTAGTACTAGGTAGCTGTAACTGGTATCGACTATTTAATGCCTACATTTGATTTGTAGGAGTAAAAGAGGATAGCTTATGTACTTCGATGTGGTGATATACGTTTTTAAAATATCCTCCTTCTTAATTGAGTAATAGGTCATCCAATTATACATCTACTTGTGTTATAAAACTTTGGCTTTTCTGATTACCTTGGGCTAGGTAATACATATAGGACTTATTGCACCTTTAGCAGCCAATATTAGTGTTATACACACAGGTATACAATTACATGCCACATTCCTCTACTGTATCCAAAAGTGCATTTCTGATAAGAGTCCAATTACGAACTTATGGTTATTTTACGTCAAAAACTCTTAGTCAACACCACAGACCACTATAATTGAACAAAATCTCCTTCATAATTACTTACCAAATCGGATGTTTTTAAAGAGCCAAAATCTATGGCATGTGACGTCATTTGACAGGTTCCCGTACATTTCCAATGTTTCATGCTCCTTGGTTGCATCAGCATCTAGTTTGTACGTAATGCTCGCTATAAATCTTAATGCGGTGGAAACCTATCGCCGCTATACTGGACACAGTTCCAACTCAGTGTTGTTAATGACCATTTTTTTATTCAAGTTTGACGTTTTAGAGTGCCTAGTTACTTAGCGGTGAAATGGCGAATGCTCGAAAAAAAAGAAAGCTATCGGCTGTGACTGTTCGATAGCTTTTGGCGAATAGTTCGATGTGGTATCGAATGTTTATGTTTGTTGTTTTATTTTCTTGTTGATGCAATGGAATGGATTTTCATCCAGCAACTCATGGCAACTTCATCCACCGTTTCCATTAATAAGCTTTTATTTCTGGTAATGATACTGATAGCTCTAATCAAGCAAAATGGAAGGAGAAAACTTGGAAAGTAGAGAGAGAGAGATAGTGAGAGATATAGTGTGTGTGAGGGAGAGAGGTAATAATATGCAAATTATTTTTTAATGTTACCTCCACTTTTCTTGCAAAAACATCAAGTTGATGCGACTGTATTGGCGCCCTGAATTTCTTTGATAATAAATGGTAACTGAACTGTTTAATAAACTGATTTCTTGTCAATCCTCACATTATAGTATTGCTCTGCGATTCCGCATGGCAAAAGTGGGATCCATGGATTCTAAGGCATCCTGGAATTACTTGAAGTAAAGATAATTTGCGACTTGGATATTTAAAATATGAGGAGTAACTGCAAAGAAAATATATGTAGTAAGTTTTTACGAAACGTACACGTGCAATTCAGAGAAAAAGAAAAATGAAATAATTTTCTTTATATTATTTTTTGTGCCGACCGTACTCGCAACAATTTAAAAACCTTTAAATTATCGTATGCGTGTCTGATTGGCTCCGGCGTGGGCATAGTTTGCCGACCGTTTGCAAATTGTATTGGGAGGATGATTTCACCCAGGGTTTCAAAGTTAAAGGCAGCCGTTTATTCTTTACAGCAATGCTGGCAGTTTCGAGGGATTCAATCGTTTTAAAATTAATATCTTTGCTGGGCTTCAGATGTACATAAAGGTTTTTCCGGACTGAAAATATTTAGTATGCTTCGCCTATATTATTTGTTAAGTATTTAGTACCTTATCACTTACCTGTTGCGTCAAACATCGAAATTTGTGTACACCGGAGAAGCCACTTAATTTGTGTACTGTACAATGACCATGCCAGTAAAAAAATGGTTCTGGCAAAAAATCGAAGCAGTTGCCCAAGTGCCTGTAATCCTTTAACATGAATATTATCAAGGGATAGTTGATTTTAGTATGGCAGTAGCAGACGAGGCGAGGCGGCTCACCTTGTGGTAATTACCGTAGTTTGGTAAATGGTAACGCGCTGCCTAACGGGAGCAACTTGGGTGCGAGGAACAATACCTATTTCGATATCGCCTTTGGCGTTTTCATTCGCCGTTAAAAATGTTACTATAAGTACCTACACATAAGATAGGTTCATCGAATAAATTAAGACACTATATACTTTTATAATCCTTTCTAAAAGGACCAAGGAGATGTTTAACATTATATAAAACAACTTTAACGCATAGCGGCCATTATAGAATTCGTCATCTTGAATTATATTTTTTGCTTTTGTCGCGGCAAAAGAAGTACACAATCGAAGAATTTTAAGTCTTTATTCATCAGTTCTTGAGATGCAACCAACATGTCATGACAGGCAAACGGAAATCGGAGGCTTAATACCGTTACCCTTCGAGTACGAAACCCTAAAAATCACACCATCGTATTTCAAGATACGATAGCTAAAGTGTTTTAAACAATACCTTGATGGTATCTTGAAGAAACTACGAATTAAGTTATTACATTGCGCCGCTCACTGGACGGCAATCTTTTCATCAAAATTAGCACGTCATGTATTCCTATCCGAAGTAGTTATTCGTGAACGGACTTTCGGTATGCAATTATGTCTTCAACCGTTTTCGTTTGAGGGATCAACAGGTAAAAGGAAAGATAATGCTGGCTTTTGATCTGTTAGGATTTGTTTGTGCAAATTCGTCATATGAAGTTGTACCTGGTATGTTTCTTGCTGCAGAAGGCACGTTTCTCTTGATTGTGATTTGTGATAGATATTGATGGTAGCTTGATGGTATTTTCTTGATATGTTGTGATCTAAAGCCATCAAATATGGCTACCTCTTTTGATTTCTAAAGTGATTCTGGCCTTGCGACGCTCTTCAGAAAAGATACTACCTATTCAATTAAATCTGGTTAGACTAGAAAGCGAATTTAGTGCGGTTTCAGATTAGCGTTTTATACGCGCGTATAAGCTCGTTTTTGGAAGCGCATGTAGGCGCGTATAGGCGCGACTTTTGGCACACGCGCTACTCGTACGAGCGTTGACGCGCTTCTAAGCTCGTATAACCACGAGCCGTCAAAATCCATGTTGACACTGACAAGACGTCACTACCGTTTCGAGCGAACACGCCCGTTTACGTGAGTCTGGTTTTTTGAAGCGCGTAATGTAGCGCGCGTGTAAGCGCGTATGCTAAAACGACCGAATACGCGCAGAAAAATACGCTAATCTGAAACCGCCCATACACAGGCTTCAAAGATAGAGTGTTGAACGCAATGTTATCGTTTTGTGAAAACTACACTTTGTGATATTTGGTTGTATAACTTGTACAACCAACCATACCACTTCACGAAAACAATAGTAAGATGAAAATTAATACCTTCGTATTACGGATATACGAATAGATGTAAGCTGGTAATTACGCAAATTCATACCGAAACCCAATCAATATATAATTAAGCTGGCACATTCAATCAGTATCTATGTAACAATAATTAGACTACTTAAGTAAGCTCTCGCTCACAAACTTGTTAATTAATTCAATTTGTCATGTTTAATGACGTCATCGGGTATGTCACGGGGATGACGTTGTGTCTTTTGAGATGTACCTAAAGAGAGTTTCGTGTAGTGTCATGCTTGTGTACCTACTGAAATGTAGAAAGGACTAGTGTAGAAAAAAAATTGATTAATATTTCCCATAATCATTCAATTTTGAAATACATGCTTTACATCTGCTTACCTATAAATTTTTCATCTTGATTCTGGTGACCGTTTTAAGGCCCGCTCCTTCAAGAGCGAGTGTTGTATTTGGGACCATGATTTCGAGGACATACGACATCAGTCAACCCAAGTAAAATATTTTATTTATAAAAAGAAAACACGTAACAGTTATCAAAATACGTTGAATGAAGATTTCACTTACTTTTTATCACACCTATAGAATAATTAAACAGTCTAGCGAAAACTGCAAGATTTGTATTATACATAGAAACACCCAGAGCTCACATCTGAGATCAGGTAAAATGTATTTGTGTAACGTTTTAGAAGCTTGGCTTAACATACGAGTATACTTAAGTCTGATAAAAATATCTTGAGCCCAAATATTGGCAACAAGAACTAAACTGAAATATAGAATATTACGACGAAAGATGTTGCAAACATCGAATGAAATATTTTAGTAGAAATATTAAATATAGTTCGCTAGATTTTGGATGTTCAATATAGAGTCGAGTTGAGATTGATGGGTTGACGGCCATATTCATAACGAGAGTGGCTTGTCAGAGTTCATCATAACCGTGCTTCAAAATATATTTCTTAAAATATTACATCTCTTTTAAATTCTTTATTTTCATTGGATGACATGTGTATGTCTCAAAAAATTAGGTAGAATCTCAAAGGATAACGTAGAAATGCATTGGAGACTACGAGTCGAAAGTGCATTTTCTCTCTAATAATGGAAGGAACTGATCACTAGAGACAAAGATAACTGAAATAACTGCTCATGAACTAAGAATAAATCCTATATCGCGGCATTTTCCAGTTATGCCACCAAAAGACACAAAAACGCACAAAACCGAAAAAGTGGGCACATTTTCCTCACCGTAGGAGCAAGGTAACAACTTACACCTCTACTCCATCCTTGTAATCAAGCCGTTATCAACTTTCTTTCTATCTTACTACACGTGAACTTTTCTATACAAAATGTAATATATACGTATATTGTAATAGTTTTTCAACCTGAATCAACCTTGAAGCTTCCTATCGACTATCGTTCGCTTTCAATATTCGATATAAGCATGGATTTCGAGATACATGTTTCACATATCTTAATATATAAAATCCTTGCGTTACTGACTGACAGACACGCTACAGCCGAAACTATTGGGCGCAGGAAGCTGAAATTTGGCATGTATGTTTCTTGGGGACCAAAGAGGTGCACTAAGAAGGGATTTCCCGAAATTCCCACGGGATCGGCCAAAACGGGTAAATAAAAAAATGCAGGCGTAGCTGCTGGCATCCTCTAGTAATACAATAAATACAAAGAAGATAGTTATTTTTCAATATGAAACAATCAAGCAAAAATACTCGTATGTATATATCAATCCAACATGAACACAGGAAGTGACATGTCAGGAAATCGTTTGATTAATTAAATTCCCTGTGACGTCACGATGGTGACGTAACAGCTTTGAATACATTACGGCACGTTTGTTTCGTGTAATAGAGTTTGGGAGTTTTAGGGAGTTTCCCTTGATTGTGTTAGGTTACTCAATTTTAGTGGGGATTAATTGGATGTTAATTATCAGAACCTGTTTATTTTTTATACTGACGGAAGGTATTGGTATCTCTGTACTGATTTATAAAGTTTGATGAACAATAAGTTGTGGACTACTGAGTCATTACTTTCGGTGCAAAGCTATGAGGAATGCAATTAGTGTGGATGATTATGAATGCAAGATGACGTAATGCGATTTAATTCCGTGGGTGTCGTAACAACGTAAGAGGCGACTTAGGAAAATACACTAAGCAAATTGTATATTTCGGAAGTGCCGGACAACTCGAAATCATACCCTACATCCACCCGTCTGGCCAGGGTAGTATAGTAGGCCCAATCCTATTACTGACTCACAATGTTATTGTGACACATATTAGGCACGGCCTATATCCAGCAGTGAACTGCACAAAACTATAAATATAAGCGATGCATATTTCGTTGGTGGCGATGTACGTTTGTTTTTAATTAATGTCGGCCCAGATTATTGGACCACACCTTTTGACACTTCGTGAATTTAATAACCTATCAATCCCAGTAGACAATTATAAAAAATATGGCAAGAAAGGCGAATTAAAAATCCATTTACTTTCATAAAAAAACGCTTCAATGTTGTCGCCAATTGAAAGCACCTTTTATATTTTAAAACTAACCTCCATCTCAATTTAAACCTTATACGTTAGGATATAAAATCGAAATTTCATCGAGTTGATCCTGTACACATTACTTTTAAAGTTTTGCACTTTTTTCCAAGAAAACAATTTAGCTTGCAGGCATACTTTGGTCCATGACACTTCCTTGTCATTTGTGGTTTCATATATATGGGAGGAATAAAGTGGAAAGCCGCTTAAAGTACTGGTAATATCGCTGACGGTCTTTTTAAATTAATGAGAAATTGCACTGACTGTCGCTATTAGATAATAGCTTTGAAATGTAGATCATGCTAGTGAATAAGATGCTTTATCATACAGAATATGACCTTTGACTTTGAGCAAATTTTTGTATGGATAATAGTAAACCAATGTTAGTCTACTAATATTGGTTTTAGTCTTATAATCTATCCAAGCATAATATACTGGCAGATTATACTCATGGAATTAATGCCGTATACTTTGTGTCTATAAATTATTAAAAAAATTGTTCTCACATTCCAACAAACCAAGGCAGTTTTCAAAACACTACATCCAATCTAGGAATAAGTAAAGCATACACGGACATAAAGAACATCCACAACAATTTGCGGATCACCCAAAATTTGTCAAATGTATATTGAACCAACGACACTCGGAGCAGTGCTGTACGACGAGTCGGCCTCTTAAACGACTAGATACTTCCAGCGTATTGTCTTTTTTTTAATACTGCATGTATGGCGCATTTGACTTCCACAAACTAATAATAAATTTGCAATGACTGGACCAAAATGTCTAACGTTATCCCGGTTGCATCTAAGACTTATTGTCTTGGAGCCCGAGGTCCATTTACAGGTCTAATCAGAAAGTACAGAATATTACCTTTGTTTGACCTACTTTTTGTGATGAATTGGGTCAAAACTACTGAGTTATATTGGTCTACAGAAAGATATT
This sequence comes from Euclidia mi, assembly GCA_944739405.2. Classification (NCBI taxonomy): domain Eukaryota; kingdom Metazoa; phylum Arthropoda; class Insecta; order Lepidoptera; family Erebidae; genus Euclidia; species Euclidia mi. The sequence continues at coordinate 26,641,202 of OX123205.2, forward strand.
AAATATGGGAAGCCTCTGATATTTAAGTGTTCAATATATGCAAGTGGGTGGGTGTCTATTGCACATTAACAGATGTGTCGGCACACTCAGCTCATACATTAGTGTTAGCAAATATGTAGAAATACCGTCTTGCTGTTCACACATACATTAGGAGATATTTCGACATGCAAATTTATTCTATCGATGAATCATTCCTTCTGTTTATTACTATTTCGACTGTGTACGACTCCTGATTGAGATCTTGGGTACGATCCCAGGCCAATCTAAACATTTGATCTGTATATGTACAATTCTTGCGTTGCTGACTAATTGACAGACAACGCACAGGCTAAAGTATTGGGTGCAGGAAGCTGAAATTTGGTATATATGTATCTTGGGGAGTGTAGAGTAGCACTAAGAGAGGATTTTTGGAAAATTCTACCTTAACTGTGTAAAATGGTACCACGCGTGCGAAGTCGAGAGCAAAGCCTAGTAGGCTATAATTGTATAACATCACGTTATAATCCGCGGGCACAGCTATTTTACGTATATATTATGCACGTGCTATGTAAACACAAAATCCCTTTTTCTTACACCGTATACAAATAGCATGTGTAATTTTAATTTGAACTTAAGTATTTTTTTTATTCCAGGTACTTCAATACATTAAGTTGAGAGGTCGCTGAGAGCTAATTTCCCTGGAAAACGTTCGCAGTATAAGGTACGTTTGTTTGTTAAGGTACTCACGCTCCGTTGGGATTCACAATGTTCTGGAAGCTTCGAAATAGAGTAGACATAGGTACGATAACGTATTAGAAAAAAACGAATGTTACTTATTTAAATTGGATTAGTAATTATCGCAAAGCACATATTACATTATTAAGTGCTTTGCGCCAAATGATGTGAACTTTATTTCAAGATGTATGTACTGTAGGTGTAAGTGCTCTTTCACACAGATGCAAATATATTTCTCAACTAATTTTTATCATAAAGGTATTCTTATCTTCCTCTTTCTCGTGTGGGTTGGTGTGTTGCCCACTCTGGTGTCGGAGTTTTCAGACCGCCTAAAGGCGTTCGACATGCCCTACGACGAATCAAGTCCTGAGATAAGAACTAAGACCGACAGATTTATGTGCCCTCAGAAGCACGCTCTGATGGAAATGCGTGTGGCATTTCCCTGTCACCCATCCAACGTAGTCTTACATATGCCTCTTGTGACTTATAATTTTTTCACAACTAAAAGACGAAAAATCTAAATTGAATTAAACTATCTCTTGGCAACACACTTCCAAACTTCAACAAAATAACAATTTTTATCCTGTGATAAGCTCGGTTGGCTCCAAAATACTTGCTATGGAAACGACGAATAATGCCAGTGTTGTCAACCCGAACATAGAAAGGATTTTTCTTAGAAAAAAAGCAAAAAAACTGTTGCCTTGGAGAACTATTGAAAAAAGGGTTGAGGAGATAGGGTTGCATACGCAAGGGTAAGTTCATCATCAGCCTTTGATAGTCCACTGCTGGACTAGGCCTCTCCTTTGAAAGGAGGAATTGGCCTACTATACCACGCTGGCCAAACGGGTTGGTATAGGGTTTGTATCAAGTTTTCCTTCTCTTGCAGTGCTGTTGTCTGCATACTATGCTCCCTCTGTCGGTTCTTACGACACCCATGGGATGATATGGGGTGGTGACAATTCGTATTCTTAATCCGTCACCAGGGTAAGTTACCTATTATAAATTTATAAACGGCCGCTCATGTAAGTTGCTACATATCAAAGTATTGTGCAGGTTAAGCAACGGTGGTGAGGTCTATTTGAGGACGGATGACCATAAAAATCTGGCTTTAAGATTTTTCTTATATTTACCTATTCGCTGAATGGAAACAACATCGTACCTCCTGCTATGTTTAAAGTTACTTCGGATTATGTAATATTAATAAAATTCAATATATGTATGGATTTGCAAAATTATTCAAGATTTTCTTAGTTTAAAAAACTCTTAAAAATATTTTTGTAAAATGTAAGAACTTTCTTGACTTAATACTTTTATTACAGTTGTGAACTCAAATGACGAAGGAATCACTAGGTATTTAGTAAAATGGAAAGTCTAAAAAAGGTCCCTGCTAATAATCATACCGTATTTTATTTAGCCAATAAGCTATTAAGGTTTTCATAATAAACTCTTTTCTATACTATTGTCTGCAACAAAAACAAATTTAATTTAAGAAAATTGTTTGAATAATGTATTTATGTGGGTGAGCTTATACGACAGAGTGCATATGCATAATAATATGAACGATGTCTTGTTTAGAAGTGAATTCATATGGGTAGGACCTTCTTAGGTTTGGGGTCATTGACCAAGGATTTGTAAACGTAACTGTCAACATAGTAAGGGACAGTTTTGCCACTGCCAGATAAGTTTCTGTTAAGGTAACTGGTAGATAGATAACATTTAAAAAAATTCTTTTAATTTTTTATTTATTTGAGTCTAAAACAAAGTAGATACAGTTAAATCAAAATAAATAAATAAAAATGCTAAGGATAATAAACTGCGTGTAATGATGATGGTTCGCTAAATCAGCAATATATCACATATTTGTCGTGTGTACGGTTAGCCAAGAAAATGGTTTACCATTTATGACAAAGCTTTGTCATCACAATAACTGTAAGGTTAAAGTTAAACGTACCTATCAGAATATTATCTCAAAGAAAAATCAACGTGGTTTAATAAGTGCAAATAAATTTAGACCGTAGGGTGAGATACCATGTTTTTGGCTTTCTGTACCTAAGTGATTAGCTACCTACTGAAGCTCTAGATCAAATCCGTTGTGACGTAATAAACCTTCTCATCAGTTGACGGGGTCAATCAATGGGTATAGTCACCAAAGCTTCAGAGCCAAGCCTTTATGACGTCACAACATTGCCACATCTCGTGACATAATAAACCGTCTCATCAGTTGACGAGGTCAAGATAATCATCACTTAGTCTCTCAGCTGTAAGCCAAAGTCAAAGCAAAGCTGGTAGTATGAACTGCTATACTTGACTGAATTAATTCACCAATTGGCTCATTATCTCAGCTGTTAGCCTGCCAGTATAAGGCTGCCAGTAATAACTGCTGTACGTTGAGTTAATTAAATTGGTGTCACTTCATCTTTTGAGTGTAGTTATTAGTAAGTCTAGATGTGGCGACAGATGGCTAGAATGCTATGTTGCTTAGGTCGGCTTTGGATTGACTAGTAGCCTAGGATTAGCAGAATACGGTTGAGAATATTGTACAGGAAGCTGTTTGCTTCATGGTGTCATAGTCTTTATTCGTGAAGGTACTACGCTTATATATATACTTAATACAATATAACCATAGTGTCTACTAGGCATGTGGTAGCGCCATCTACCTTCCTATCTATAACTAATCGCATCAACGTCAATCGTTCCATGCTGTTCTAGTGCGAGCGATATCATATTTCCGTCCCTGACTGTGTAGTGAAGTGAATCCAGCAGCTTCATCCCGAAACCACCAGGAGACTGCCCTTCTGAGACGAAGAAGATCGCCGTATAAGGTAAGTGCCCTCCGTCCTTGGAATGTCCAATCCTACATCCTCTTCCCGTATCCAATCCTAGGAGGCTAAAACCCGCTATCCTTTGTATAAAGTCCATTCCTTCTCCAAGTCGCCTAGAACCTAATCGGTTTCGGTGTATCGCCAAACCATTTTTTTGGTCCTTCGAGTCGGATTCATTTACGTTTTTATACGTTATATCGCTATACCTAGGCAGTTATGGCACCTAGCTATACTCCTAATATATTCACATAACCGTCACATGGTTGTTTCCGCCCGCATCAGTAGGTAAACTTTTATATAGCTACCTACTTACTAAATTAATAATTCTGGAACTATCATAGTTGTCTTATAAATCTCATATTTCAAGCAACTTTTAATTCCACAGCTCTAAAGTGTTGCCTACTTAGCCTACTTAGGTAAAATAATAGGTACATTAGATATTCTTATTTTGTTTCGTTCTCATTAGCTTATACTTACGTAAGCATGTCACAACAAAAGAAGTCACGCGTGTCGGAAGACAAAGAGATGACAATCTTAGAAGCAAAACGCAATATTTTATTTGAGCGCATTCAAAACATCTATGAACGCTCAAAAACCGCATCTATGTCTGACAGTAATAGCGAAGCATTTCTCAGTTATTGTATGACAGTAGATAGTATTCGAACAGATTTTCATAAGTTGTTAGACGATTATAACGCAAGATTACTTTCTATCAATCCTGATGACAAAACCGAACTATCAGGCGTACACCTCATTCGAAGATCTTTATTGTATTATTAAGCGTATATAATCGCAATTGGAGGGTAAATGTTCAGCAGAGCCCGTTGCCCGCAAACCGAAATTACCGCCAATCGAGATTATGTCGTTTGACGGAGATATACGAAATTGGCCGTTATTCTATGCGAGTTTTAAGTCTACAGTGCACGATAATGGTTCTCTGACAGATGCTGACAGGTTGTACTATTTAATAGGTAAACTGTCACCGAAAGCCCAGTCCGTATTTGCAGGTGTCACACCCAGTGCTAAGAATTATCAGGTCATATTTCAGTCACTACTTGACAGATATCAAGACACGCGCGTCCTAGCGTCTACTTACTTTGACCAAGCTTTAAATCTCAAACTGTCTGGCAACGCGTCTGTCGCGAATTTCCAGCTGTTTATTGATAACTTCGTAACCGCGGTTAATTCTCTTAGGAACTTAAAATTGGAAGATCTTTCCGACTTCATGTTGCTTCAACTCGCTTTAAAAAAGTTTGACACTGATACAATTCGCGCATTCGAGATGACGGAACGCAATAATAAAATACCTACACTAGATAGTTTTATTTCGTTTATAAAAGATCAGTGTCGAATATTTCATAATACGCAGTCTGGTTCACCTGGCCCGTCTAACACTGACAGCAACAAACAAAGGTTGAATAAATCGCGAAATAGTAATAATAACTCGGTCCCTAATCCACAATCTTACGTAACATGTTCGGAATCTAATAGTAATAATTCACAGAAGTGTCTGTGCAGTAATATAGTGCACGACCACTTATACAAGTGTCCCGCCTTCGATAATTTGCATGCAACCGCTCGTTTTAAATGCGTAAAAGATAACAAAGCTTGCATTAATTGCTTAAGCATAAAACATAAAACAAGTAATTGTTCTAGTAAGACAAAGTGCCGCTTCTGCAATAAAAAACATCATTCATTGCTTCATTTCTATAAAGGTAACACGTTGTCAAGCCAAGCCGCTAACCTTGACACACTTACCTCACAGGTGCAGGCCACGGTGACTTCCCCCTCCACGCCTCAGAATAATAATAATAATAATAATAATTTATTTATCCTCAAAAATACAAAAAGGTACAGTACAATTAGCCTTAAATTAGATTAATTGGTATAACTAGCCTAAAGTCTTATATTTAGTTTTACATAATATCATAATTATATGGCATATAAACAATAGTGTACATAAGGCTAAAAAATAACTATTTGCACTATTGGCAAAAAAACTAAGATTGCGTTATAATACTTATAATACATCGGCTACCCACTCGAACTAGGTTATACCTGTGTTTCGAGCTGACGCTTGATTATTACGTAATGATACAAATGACTATAATATTTAATTGTATGCTATAATATAACTTATTGTGAAAGTAATTAAATTAAGATTTATAGTAAATTATTAGAGACTAATTTATTTAAAATTAATAATACAATTACGAAATACTATTTAAAATTCTGTTCAGTTAGTAATGTAACTTATCAGTGCGAAAAAACACGTAAAAATAGTAATATTATTAACGTTCATTTTAAAACTACTAGTAATTTTTCTGTGTCGTCATAATTAAGCTTTTGTAAATATTCTGATACTGTTGTGTTGCACATTTTATAATTATGACTATATATATAGAGTAATTTATTGAACTTATTATATAATAACGGGCCTAGAAAAGTGTAAAATCTATTAACAAAGACATGATTCGTGTGAGGTGTTGTACATACTAGGTCCTTTCTTCTTCTTTCAAAAGGAATAGGAGAATAAGGGATTACGGTGTGCTGTTTTAGTATAATGTTGAGTATAAATAGTTGGCGCACTGTTAGCACGTTGCATGATAAGTAGAGCTGGTGCGTGGGGAATTTAAAAAGTCGAAAGGTAGCAGCTTTAAGTATTGCTCCTTGTGCTCGTTCTAGCGGCAAAAGAACTGATTTTGCCGCACCACCCCACGTTGTAATGCAATATGTTAATATAGATTGACACAAAGCTAAATAAACCTGTTTTATTAATTTGTAATCGGCTAAGTTACGTAGTTTTTTGAAAATATAAATTAATTTACGCGTTCTCGCACAAACAATATCGATGTGGTTACGAAAATTTAGATTTGTGTCAAGTGTTATACCTAGATATTTAATATTGTCAGTTTTAACTAATGTGGGACAAGTACATGCTAGGTCAGCGTGCATTCTACAGTTGTGTGCATAAATGTGTAGGTTAATAGGTGATGGATTAGTATTTCTCATTTTAAATAATATGTACTTCGTTTTGTCAATATTCATGGTTAGCAGGTTTTGGTGTAGCCAGTTTGAAACAATATTGAAACCATTTTGGGCACGGTCATATAGCTCAGAGTATGTATTGGCCGAGAATAAAAGCGCTGTGTCGTCAGCATATGATATTAATTTACCATTTTGAACATTTAAGCTGCAAAGGTCGTTTATATAGATGAGAAACAAAGTTGGCCCCAAAATACTACCCTGAGGTATGCCAAAACCACTATTTTTACGTTCAGAACCAACATATTTATCAATTTTCACACATTGATAGCGATCACTCAGAAAGTCAGAAAAAAGTGCAAGTTGTATACCCCTTATTCCGAATGTCTCGAGCTTGCGCAACAGTATGGAGCAAGATATTGTATCGAAAGCCTTGGCAAGGTCTAAAAATATTCCCATGGAGTGCATGTTCTTATCTAGACTATTGGTTATGTGCGCCGTAAGCTGGTGTACTGCTTGGTTAGTGGACTTTTTAGGCCTGAAGCCAAATTGGTTATCTGACAGCAGTTTATTATCTTCGAGGTACTTAATCAATCGAATGTTTATTATTTTCTCTAAGATCTTAGAATGGCCCGTTAAGACTGAAATTGGCCTATAATTAGTAATACATTTTTTGTCACCGGATTTAAAAATAGGGGTAACTACTGCTTTTTTAAATAAGCGAGGGAAAACTCCTTCGTGTAAGCATAAATTAAAAAAATGTTTTAACACCGGCGCAAATATGTATTTGAATTTTTTGATAATATTGTTTGGTATATTATCCCACCCCACTGCACACACCTCTTTCAAACTACTTATGATACTTATTACTTCATCAACGTCGGTATCTAGCAATACAAAAGAATTTAGCGTTGGTGATTGGCTCGTTTGCGACGGGAAGCTATTTGGTTTAGGAGTATTTTCCGTTAAAGATCTACCGACGTTAATGAAATAATCGTTTATCTTATCAATTGCTGATATTGGACTTATGTGTGTTGACAGTAGGTCGAGTGGTGCTTCTGAATTTTTACAAGTAAATGTATTTTTTTTTATAAATTTCCAGACGAGCTTACTGTTTTGTCCTGCCTTTTGCAATTGATTTTTGTCGTATTGAATTTTTACGGTTTTTAGAAGATTGTTGCAGAAGTTTCTGTATCTTTTATATGATACGGATAGTATTTCATTGTCAGGTGCCAGTTTTAGTTTTTGATGGAGTCTATCTCGGTGTCTTATGCAACGAACCAAGCCGGGAGTAATCCAAGGTTTTATGTTAGTATATTTTCGAGACGTATATATAAATGACGTTTGTTTTGTTACTGCATCTTGCACTGAGCTTATAAAATACTGTAGAGAACTATTCGCATCCTTAGAGTTAAAAATTGGTTTAAAATCTATGCTACTGATACTACTTGCGAGGGCTTTCATGTCCACTTTTGCATAGCTGCGTGTGCAGTTGTTCCTGGGCGAAGATAATTTTACGGTCAATAGAATAGCACAGTGATCTGTTAATGATGAATTAGTTATTTATGTTATTGTTGGCTTAATTGACTTTATAATGAAATGGTCTAAGCATGAACCACTTTGGTGAGTTGGGTGATAATGTGTTGGTAACAACCCATGAAATGAGCAAATGTTTAGGTAACTATGTGCATGAATGTCGGTTCTTTGAGACGCGATGTTAATATTTATATCACCTGTCAGTATAATGTTCTGAAAATGCGATAACCTTTTTAATTGTGTGTCTAGCGATTCCAAAAATAATTCAATATTTTGCGAAGGCTAAATTGCTAAAACTACTGTATTTAAATTGATCTTAACTATCAAGCAATTACTGCCCAGAGATAAAGGTCCCTCCACGGATATATTCAAATTATTTTTAGAGTAGACTACTAGACCATCATTTTGATTTAACTTAGTTTCCGTTTTGTGTACACAATATCCATCAAGAAGTGGAAGAGCAGTTGTATGGCTTGACAGCCAACATTCTGTTAACACTATAATGTCACAGTTAACATCGAGATTATGTAATAATAATTCAAAACCATTTATATTACGGTTTATGCTGCGAATATTTTGTGTCAGCAAAGTCAGCACCTTTTCACTACTCGGTATAGAATATTTACATGCATCGACATCACATATTTTTGTTTCAGACACAGAAAAATTATCTAGGTCACTGATCAATTGGTTGGTCATTTATAATTATATGTAAAAACTGTAAACAAGTAAAATATAAAAGTTGAATAAGTTAACGCGCTTAATAAATACAATAGAAAGTGACGCTCTTAGGCGCCCTCATAATCTATGGATTGTATGTATTTATCCTCAGCATACTTACGTGCAGGACAGTTTAGGTCACCAGTTTGATGGTCGGATTTCCTCTTAAAACGTTTGCACGTTGCACAATTTGGAGAGGCCGACTTGCTGCTACATTCTTTGAAGGAATGACCAAGTTCGCCGCAATGATTGCAAGTGGGGCTGGTTTCTCGGCAATACTTAGCGGCGTGACCGAACTGCTGGCAATTGTAACATCTCGTGACAATCGTAAAGTCTCGCACCGGGCATGAGGTCCAATTGATGAATACGCGACCTTGATTTACCAGTGCCTTTCTGATAGAGGGAGCTACTTCCAAAACAAAGTTACAGGTTGGGAGGTTCTTCTTACCTGATTTATGGCTCAACTTAACTGCGGCTAAGAAAGAATCACGAGACGACTTCGGGAATTTGTCGGCAAGGTTTTGCTCATATACGCAGTCGAGCACTTCCTTTTCGCTAAGGGATACGGGAACACCAACGATGGTAACTCTTGGGCGACGTTTCGTTGGTTCCTCAACGGTAAGGCCCGATGAAACTAGCTTATGCGAGTTCTTAAGCTTTTCAATGTCCTGCTTAGTTTCGGTGCTGATTAGGACGCCTCCATTACGTACTTTCCTCAGACCGCATACATGAAGTTTTAGTTCCTCCGGTGAAATAATCTTTTGGACCAGGGATTTCGTATCGTCGCTTGATTTCGATTTGTCGCTGGGATAAATTGCAATGGTACTCAGGTTATGAGGACGTACAAACTGATCTCTTCCTTTCTTCACCATATCTGCAAAAGAGTTACTGCTTGCAGGTTGTAATTTATCCTCAACTGTCGCCTTAATTTCCTTGAGTGAGCTACTAAGGTCCAGCTGGGTATTTAGGTGTTGTATGTTCGAGTGCGCAAGGATGGTCTTTTGTTTCAAAGATTGATATACTACGGCTATATGGGCTGTCGCACCCATAACTTTACGGCACAGCCCTGAGACCAGCTCTTTCTGGTTCGAGTTCATTTTCCTTCGGCAACGACGGTGCATAACTCATTAAGGGAAGTCTCCACCGTATCCAGCCATCTTTCAATCTCCGGTGTAGGCACGACTTCCTGGGGCATCTCATTCTGGATAGGTTTTTTGAGCGGCTTGGGCACATTTTCTACCACTGGAAGGGAGGGCGGAGTTGGTGTTGACGGAAGACTTCGTCCTGTTTTTTGGCTCCGGCCAAACGGGTTAAATCCTGGGATCGACATAACTAGCACAAATATTGTTTGTGTACTTAGTTAATGCAGTTCATATTTGCTGATTGTTATTAACACACACGACACAATTAGGGTCAGACTGCTGACACGACGTCGCGAAATATTGTTCGTAATTATTTAATTACTTTACGTCAAAAGACAAGAAACACGTCTGCATAGTCAAACGTCGGTTGGTTGAATTCAAAAAGAATGAGATATCATTGTGTACGACATCCATTGCGCGGGCGGCACGCACGCGCGAACGGCCTTCGCGCGCTTGTAGTGATCAGAGCAGTGCTAGGCCGCCATGTATGGCGTCTAAGACTGTTCTGTTAGCGACAGCGCAAGTTATCATATATGATGTTAATGGGTCGCCGCACATGGTACGTTGTCTGCTAGATAGCGCATCTCAGACCAATTTAATAACGTTAGAATTGTTCAAACGCCTCGGATTATGGAATAACTTTAAAAATACGAACTCAATAATCCGAGGGATAGGCGGATCAGAAAAACATTGCAAGGGTTCCGTAGATATTAAAATATATTCGCGTTTTGATAGGGACATTAATTTTAACATTTCTTCCCTTATCGTGGAGCGTATTACGGACACATTGCCAAACGCTAATGTGGGCGTGTCGCTTCTCACACATCTCGAGTCATTGCCGCTAGCGGACTCGGAGTTTGCGAATCCGGCAGGCATTGATCTTTTGATCGGAGCTTCAATATTTCCGCACTTGCTACTAACTAGAATAGTACGTAGTGAGCGATATGATTTACCGCCCGCTATTGAGACGGTACTTGGGTATGTGATTATGGGTACCGTACCTACGTTACATACCTTTCATTGTATTACGTCTTGTTGTTGTTCTGCTCTTCAAGAGATCAAGGTGGGTGCTAAAACTGTGTGTAAGATAAAGCACTAATTAGCTACGCTATGCTACGCTACGCTACGCTACGCTACGATACGCTACGCTACGCTACGCTACGCTACGCTACGCTACGCTACGCTATGCTACGCTATGCTACGCTACGCTACGCTATGCTACGCTGTGCTACGCTATGCTACGCTATGCTACGCTATGCCCCGCTATGCCACGCTATGCCACGCTATGCCACGCTATGCCACGCTTTGCCACGCTATGCCACGCTATGCCACGCTATGCCACGCTATGCCACGCTATGCCACGCTATGCCACGCTATGCCACGCTATGCCACGCTATGCCACGCTATGCCACGCTATGCCACGCTATGCCACGCTATGCCACGCTATGCCACGCTATGCCACGCTATGCCACGCTATGCCACGCTATGCCACGCTATGCCACGCTATGCCACGCTATGCCACGCTAAGCTACGCTATGCTATGCTATGCTATGCTATGCTATGCTATGCTACGCTATGCTATGCTAAGCTACGCTACGCTTCACTATACTATACTTCACTTCCGCTTTGTATATGGATGACCTTGCCTGTAGTGTCATACCCGCTCCGCTAGCAATTTAGTTTTGTGAAGAGCTCATTCAGCTTTTCAAGCGAGGCCAGTTTGATCTTGTCAAATGGACAAGCAACTCTAAGGAGGTTCTCGCACGCATACCAAATTCTCATAAAGCTTCTCCAGACATTGAGTTTGAGAAGTCTGTACCGCATAAAGTTCTCGGTTTACGCTGGGACAAATCCTGTGATAGTTTTCGGTTTGACGTCTCACCGCCAGATGATAAGTGCACCAAACGCACTATGCTGTCCACAGTGGCTCGACTATGGGACATAATGGGTTTTGTGGCTCCCACAATTTTGTACGCCAAGCTCTTGACAAAGGAACTTTGGCTATCAAAGTGTGAGTGGGATGAAACACCCCCTGACCATATTGTCGCCGCTTGGGGCCAGTTTTGTATTGAGCTTACCGCGCTCAATCAAATTACTATTCCGCGTCATCTTGGGTTGGTAGATGGATGTACCATCAACTTAATAGGTTTCGCTGACGCCAGCGAGCGTGCTTACGGCGGAGTTGTATATCTGCAAGTCCGCATTGGTCCTAACTACTCGGTGCAGTTAGTTTGTGCCAAGTCTAAGGTCTCGCCTGTTAAAACCATTTCGGTTGCGAGACTGGAGTTGTGCGCGGCCATTCTGCTGTCTCAGTTGCTCCGCAAGGTTCAAGACACAGTTTTGCCCCACTACCCTATTAATAAATTATACGCATTTTTCGACTCCAAAGTAGTGCTCGCTTGGATTCATTCTTCTCCTCACCGCTGGCAGACTTTGTCGCCAATCGCGTTAGTAAATTGATTGAACTTGTCCCGCTACTTGTTTCAATCACGTCGCGGGTTATCGTACTCGTCTTTAGGAAGATCGTTCCATAGATCATATTGACTGGAAGTTTATTCCACCAGCATCACCACATTTCGGTGGATGTCGGGAAAGCATGGTCAAAGTAATTAAAACGCATCTCTTCAAGGTTATAGGTCAACAGATCCTCTCTTACGAAGAGCTTTTAACTGTCCTTGCACAAGTCGAGGCAATGATCAACCCGCGTTGTTACCGTGAAAACCGCTAAAGGGAGTTACGTGCGCCCTGTTGTACGTCTCTGTCCGCTTCCAACTCAGTGAGATCTAGCCTGAAGTTGGACCTAGCTCTTAGTTTAAGTATTTAGTTAGTAGTTTTCTCTATTATTGCGTTTGTAGTTTTCGCTAAAGTTAATTTAGATTAATTTTATTGTCATATCGCTGTCTTAGCCTATTGATGGGTTATGCGGTAGTACACCCAACATAGCTAAGTTCAATTCTTTTTTTTTTTAAAGGAAACCCTTTAGAGCCGGAGGGATATGGTAGCGCCATCTACCTTCCTATCTATAACTAATCGCATCAACGTCAATCGTTCCATGCTGTTCTAGTGTGAGCGATATCATATTTCCGTCCCTGTCTGCCATTCCCGAAGAAGGGGCACTGCCTTCCGCGGATTGGTCGCCGCGAAACGTCGACGCGAGAGACAGTCCAGAACTTTCGAGAACATTCGATTCGCTAAATACGCGTCGGCCATACCGTATCACCGCGCCGCTCCCGCTATAGTTATTACCGCTTACAAAACCGCTCGCAAGTGGAAGTGACTGTGTAGTGAAGTGAATCCAGCAGCTTCATCCCGAAACCACCAGGAGACTGCCCTTCTGAGACGAAGAAGATCGCCGTATAAGGTAAGTGCCCTCCGTCCTTGGAATATCCTATACCCACTCACAATCATCTCTCCCATTCCAATCCTAGGCGGCTAAAACCCGCTATCCTTTGCATACAGTCCATTTCCTTCTCCAAGTCGCCTAGAACCTACGGTTTCGGTGTATCGCCGAACCAGCATGAGTATACTAATTACTTAGGACTACTCATATGCGGTTATCTGATTTTAGGCTACATTCATCAACATGTCGAACATTAGACGTTCAGAGAAAAGAGCGATCTGTCTGCCTTTTTTTAGAATAGCTGTGAGAGAGAAGTCCGAATGTAACGAAATAAGTCTCCTTCTTCCTATATTTGTTGTTCCCGTCCTATTCATTCTTTATAATTTTTATGTTGTTTTTATCCTCATATTTATTTTTTTATACTTTGTGCCGATTTGTTTATAGGAATAATGAATTTTATTTCCTTATTTTTCATCTTGAGCTGACAAACTACTCAACTCGTGACGATCATGTTATGACCACCAACGCTTTATTATACCTATGCGTTAGAAGCTATGGAGATTTTAACACAGAATAACAAAGACAACAAAACATGACAAAGCCATGTGCGATCTCGATGTCATAACCCAGATATTCTCAAAGGATATTGCGCCACAGTTTACCAAAAGTTTTACATTAAAAAATGTTTGTATTCCATCCCAGCTTTGCTTCGAGATGGGAAAAAAATCTTGTTATGTTTTCACAGTTCAGTAGGTACATATATTACTCTCTGGAGGTTTGCGTTCTCTGTTGAACGGGATGAGAAGCAGTGTAGTTCCTCTACCTTATGATTAGGTATACGAGTATACATAGTTCCACACATGTAGTAGAGTCGAAACACAATGTAAGTTAGAAGCAACCACTTGTTTTCGTTGCGCTGCCGAATCCCTAACGCTTTTTGCATGTGTTAAAAACTTAGATACATGTTGAGTAAGTAATATAAGACGAGCTATGTGAAATTGCATACTAATTAAATAGACTTAAGTCTATTTAATTAGTATGCAATTTCCGCATTTCAATATTGACCGCCGCGCCGCCCGTAAGCTTCATTACATAAAGATATAGGTACAGTGCTGTTTGAGTTCGTCTTGCAATACACACGCAACTTCTATCGCGAGAAGCGTGTTTCTGTTGCAAAGTTAATTTATACTCTATTTCAGAAGCAATACGGTTAATTTTTACACAAACAAATATTTCAATTCACGCCTCGCATATTCTCGTCAATCCGCACTGTTTCCACCAAAGATGCGCTAGGAGAGAATTGAAAATTTGCTATACAAATTTCAATTCTCTCCTCGCCTCGCCTCGTCTCGCCACTCTGGTGGAAAATCACCTTTACACCCCGTATAGCTAATGTACAACAGCAATAAGCTAATGTACATGGTCTTCCTTTTTATCCCGATAGTCAAATTACTGGACATTAGACGATAACACCTTACGTCACAAGATGTCGAGCGGCTTGGCTGTGCCTCTGACATGGCCAAAGTCTATGAGCGGCGGTAGTCGCATACCATAGGGCGGGCTGCAAGCCAGGCTGCCACCTTAATTCCAAAAATAAAAGTTTGCTCACTGTATAAAATTGTCAATCTACTTTTTATATAAAATTCTTGAGTTACTTACTGACTAAAAGACAACGCACAGCCAAATCTATTATATAATATGGGCGTAAGACGATTTAGCATGCATGTTCTTTTGGAACAGTAGGGATGTATACTAAGCAGGGATATCTCAAAATTCCCACGGGATCGGTAAGAAACGGTAAAATTAGAATAAAATGTACGGACGTAGCTGCGGGCATCCTCTAGTATAATATATCAACTCCTCTTTTATCGTACTCTCCAATAAAACCGAAGCATATAAACGTTTGACTTAGATACACAATTCAAATCCAATTTTCACTTTATAATCTTCTAAAACTATGTAGAATAAAAAAGGAACGTCGTTATTTCAACCGATGTTCCGCGGCAAAAGAATATTCTTTAAAACGAGACACCGTGAGTTCAACACAAAATTATATTGCTTCTCTCTCGATTTTGCTGTGGAAAATGTAGATACGTATATATTTTAATATAACAAGTGCCTTTGATAAAAACGTTTGTTAAAAGAGTTTTTTGGAGTAGGTACCTACAGATGGTAGATAAGACTCAAACATTTAGTATATATACATACGAGTATTTTTGCTTGATTGTTTCATCATCATCAAACACGTTGTGTCGGTTGGTTTTATGTTTCTAAATCCTCTCTCCTCTCTCCTATGGTGGGATTTGTCTTAAACAAAATCGACGGACACAAAGAGCAGCCAGACTCCAATCTACAGACGAAACACCAATCTATGGATCACACAATATGTTGTCCTGCGTGGGAATAAAACTAACAGCTTAGCCATTAACATTGTTTGACTCTCCTAGCAAAGTAACTTGTTTCGCGTAACTTTCAAAACATGATGTTCCTGTGTTTTTGCTCTGTACCATAAGAATATAACAAGCATGTATAGCGCTCATAGCGTCTCTCTCGCCGTGCGTAATAGTGGTAAGATGCTGATTTGCTGGAACGGATTGGAATTGGGTTAATAGTAACCCTATTCTACTCCGTCCGGCCAGCATATTTTATATATTAGACTCACGCCTATATCCTCGATGGGGTAGGCAGAGGTGTAATATTACACCCACATTTCGAAAAACCCAGTAACACTTTTGCCCGGCCCGAGAATCGAACCCGGGACCTCCGATCAGGAGTCGCATACGCAATCCACTGGACCACGGAGGCAGTCCTTTGACCCTTTGTATTTTTAATCCAACACCACACGGATATACTCGATTAATTGAAAGGAAATACTTTTTGGCAGGATAACAGAACTGATAACAAGCACTAACTCTAGCCGAGTCGTATGTAGACTGCAATAGCAAGAATATTGGACGATCAATTTGTTTAACCTAATACATGCCGGCAGACGTCGGACTAGACGAACAGAAAAATGACTTGGAGTTAAACTACGTCTGACGTTTTAGAAGTTCGACTGTCAAAAGATGTCGACGGGATTCGATGTATGCCTTTATACATATAAAATTAGATGATGCATGATTTGTTGCATGCTTTCTTATTAAACTAGAGGAAGCCCGCAGCTACACTCGCACATTCTTTTAAATGTCACCGTCCCGTCCGATCCGATAACTTCGGCGTTTCTAGACATCCCTTCTTAGTGCATCCTTACGGCCTCCAATAAAAATACATGTCAAAATTCAACATCTTTCGTCAGGTAGTTTCAGCCGTGCGTTGTCTGTCAGTCAATCAGGGAAGAATCTATACTAATATAATATAGCTGAAGAGTTTGTTTGTTTCATGAAACACTAATCTCGTGAACTACTGGTCCGATTTGAATTATCAGCCCATTTATCGAGGAACGCTATAGGCTATCTAACATTACGCTATGAGCCACGGGTGCGTAGCCCGAAATAACGTGAGTGTAACCGCGAATTCAACTGGTGGTATAAACCACAGATACCTTCACTACAAATGGGTTGCCGATTGGCATTTGTGCTTGTCTGCATATATTTACTACATTTCTGAACAGTAAAACAGCTCGCAATTGAATCGCAGTGACGTCTACATTTCAGCGATAACTCAAAGTCAGCACGTCCCTATTTGTTCACATTGATATCGACAAAGCCTAGTGAACAGTTTCCGTCGATTGAATACTACGTGCATAGAATCAAAATGGCTCTATGTTGCATTTCAATTGTGAAACCTGACATTCAATGAAGAATCCGTAACGCATATCAAGATAAAATTGCCAATAAGCGATAGATAGGAATATGGCGTAGTTTAATACGCAAAAACTCTCACAAGACGGCGGTTACGATCCTCAACATTGAGGAAATTGAGGTGAGAGGAAGAATAAGTCTAGGATCAGCTTTCAAGCCTAGTCAGATATAGATAGCTGAGCCCGCGGTTACACCCACGTTATTAAGAGCTACTGCTCCGCCCCCGTGGCTCATACTGTGATGTTATATCGCCAATAGCCTCCCTCGATATATTGGCTATCCAACACAATAATCATTATTCAAATCTACTGGTCCGATTTTATTTCCTGAGATTAATGCGTTTAACCAGACAAACACATCAGCATCCATCAGCTTAATAATATTAGTATACATAGAGAAGAAAATATAATTTACTGTCTAAACTATAATATTCTAGTATCAAGCCGTAATACGTAGCTCACTCGACCAATCAGAATCTTTCATTACGAGTTTGGAAGCACTTGATACTATTTATTTTACAAAATCTATTAGGAATAGTTTATGGGCCAAGTGCCCATTCAATATATATACTATTTCAACAGCACTCCAACACTCTGAAAAGCAATATCACAACAGATTTTGTGCTATACAAATATTCTACTAGCTCAAGTTTGCCCTCGACTTTGCCCATTTCGGTCTCGATTTTCGCGGTAAAAAGTAGCCTATGTTATTGTCAAGCCCTTTTAACTATCCCTACACAAGTCATACCATAACAGCGCTCTGTTACGGCGTGAAAAAGGACAAACAAATAAACTTTCGCATTTAGTATATTAGAATGGATTTCAAGCTACAGTTTTGCTCACCCGCTAGAAATTTCCAAACATTACAAAACCTAAAGCCCCGCCGTGGCACAAACATTTATGTGACTTGTTTCCCAGCCAAAACTCAAAAGGCCTTATTTTCTTCCACCGAAAACTCAATTTAGGTTTACACTTACTGGCAATCAATTTCATTTATTTTTATTAATATCCTTTCTTTTAATTTTGTGCATAACCCTAATTCCAGTGCCACTTGTTTCCCTGACTGTCTGTACCCTCGGGACAAGGAACACAATTATTTTGTAGCGATCGCTTTTACCGAAATATTTTTTTTGTGTAGGGTTATTGTATGCGTAATTCATAGTATTAGTACACTGATATTGGATTGCCGGTGGACTATAATGGCGGTCTCAGAAATGGCTTGCTTTTCTGTGAAGATCCTTCCAATATTTTCTAGCTTTTATGAATATTTTTATCCGTTTTTATGTTCTGAGAATAATATCAGATTCTTGCATTTAACCATTTACTAGGTAAATGGTTAAATGCAAGAATCTGATATCTCTTGGGTTTTTTTGTGGAAATTAAACAATAGCGAGAATCCGCACAGTAAAAATTTTTTGAAATTTTATTTCAATACCACCTCATAATATAGTTAGTTTGAACAAGATATTGTCTGTGCTAGAGTTCGGGTTAACCGGCTTTTCAGGAATTAAACACACTGGACCCCAACACTCCTTTCTCAAACTTTTACTTTCTGCTCTTGTATGAGTAATCTCGTATGACTGGAGACTGAGCAGGCCGTAGGCCCATTCTTCACAACCATATCAGCTTCGCATATAAACTGCCCCACTTGGCACGAACCTCTTCTCATTGTGAGAAGGTTAAGTCCATAGTTCTACTCTCCCTTTTTGGTCCTCTACCTTCATATCTATATTATATTCTTCATATCTCTTTCTATCACAGATCCATATTGGCCTTTCATCCTCCTAGCGTTATACCAGTTGCATCCGTCACGATCCGGGTCCGCTTACTATTCTAACCAGATTAGTCTGAATATTATCTTTTCTACAGAGCGATTCAGCGATCAAAGCGATAGCTATATTCCATGGTTTAGACTTTCATGTCAGTCTAAAGAAATCCACTGCCTAACATAGGCCTCTCTATAACGACTGAGAATCATCATCAAAGTTCCTCATGGCAGCTTGGACTAACGGCTTAGCGTGCTCTCCGAGGCACGGGGCAAGCGATAATGAACAATTCAACACGCACATAACTCTGAGATGTCAATGGTGCGCGCCGTGGTTTTGAACCCGATATTCTCTGCATGGTAGTATCAACATACTACGTAGAGACACCAACGTATCTCTACTAGGCTATAGCTGCGTTATATCGCTTTGTATAATCAAATAAAAAAAATACTTAACTAGCAGTATGCTCATTCACAGTTCAGACAACCTTGATACAATAATTTCCTGATGATGGTACTGACCTAGGTAGGACCACATCCCCCCCGTGGGATCTCCACCTTGTCGTGGTGGGGGGGCTCAGTAACCGTGGATTGGTCACCCGCGGTGAAGCTAAGAGGGATCCAGGAGGGGACGCTCCGCGTGGGCTTGGAGGGGCCTGCGCAGGATGCGTCCAACGGTGCGGGTGCGGGGGACAGTTCTGTCTGTCCCTCGCAGTCGTGTGCGGTCGCGGGAGGAGAGGCGTGTCGGTGTTGCGTTGCCGCGCGCCCTATCTCCCGCGACCAAATGGGGGCGCACCATTCGATGCGTCGCGGTGGGGCCGCAGAGGAAGAGGAGATGCGGTGTTGCGTTGCCGTCCTCCCTATCCTCTGCGGCCGCTGGGCGTTTTGGCGGCGGAGTCCAACACCTTAATCCGTCGCCAAGGGGGTTTTGTTCGGGGCCCGCCTGACCATCTGGCGGGCCAATACCCGTCGGAGGGTGGCGACGAGTGCTTTGGTGATGCCCCACCCTCCGACACACGGGTACATGGTGGAAGTCGAGGTGGTTTTTAGTGGAAACACCACATACTCCGGCTCTTATGTCCCCCAAGAGTCGGAGATCCGAAGGGATTTTCCACCTCGTAAAACAAAAAAAAAAAAAAAAAAAGGTAGGACCACATCCCCCCCGTGGGATCTCCACCTTGTCGTGGTGGGGGGGCTCAGTAACCGTGGATTGGAGCCCCGCGGTGAAGCTAAGAGGGATCCAGGAGGGGACGCTCCGCGTGGGCTTGACGGAGGCCTGCGCAGGATGCGTCCAAAGGGGCGGGTGCGAGGGACAGTTCTTCTGTCCCTCGCAGTCGGGCGCGGTCGCGGGAGGAGAGGCGTGTCGGTGTTGCGTTGCCGCGCGCCCTATCTCCCGCGACCAAATGGGGGCGCACCATTCGATGCGTCGCGGTGGGGCCGCAGAGGAAGAGGAGATGAGGTGTTGCGTTGCCGTCCTCCCTATCCTCTGCGGCCGCTGGGTGTTTTGGCGGTGGAGCCCAACACCTTCATCCGCCGCCAAGGGGGTTTTGTTCGGGGCCCGCCTGACCATCTGGCGGGCCGATACCCGTCGGGGGGTTGCGACGTATGCTTGGGCGAAACCCGACCCTCCGACATACGGGTACGTGAGGAATACGGGTTGGTTTTTAGTCGGTAAGAGTCTGACAGTCCCCTTCGCCCTTCCCCCAGGGCGGAGGGACTCCATGAGGATTTTCCAACCCGACACCAAAAAAAAAAAAAAAAGGTAATGACCACATAATCTGCGACGTCATCAGGCCTTGACCAGATTGAATACTAGACCAAACCCATTGTGCACATGATTATAGTAAAAATTTATGATTGCGAAGATACTTATTATACAAAACGGTGCCAAGCAAAACGTAATTCAATTTATTATACGAATCTCGATGGCTATGGTTTACCATCGTAGAAAACTTCGTTTTTAAAAGAAAATCTTGCTCATCGTCGTCGAAGTGCAATCCCGGTTGCATCTAAGACTTTTACATGACATGACAAAATGTCACAATGTGACCCCGACAGACCTCCACAACCCAGAAATAACCATATTCTATAGCTTAAATTAGTGTCCGTAAATACAAGGGTACCGACTCCTTATATCCACTGTCAAACATCTGCAAGATAGCCGATGATCCTACACAAACTGCTTCTCTAGAAACTTGAAGAAACATAATAACATAACACATAACTCCACGCCTGTTATCCCCAAAGGAGTAGGCAGAGGTGTATTAGGGTTGAGCTACACCTATCAGCGATCAGCGAGAAAGAGAGAGGGAACGCCGCGGAATCTATCAGCACGATCGATTCCGCGGCATTCCCTCTCTCTTTCGCGTTCTAGTAAATGACGGTCCTAAGTGACAGAAAAGGATAGAAGCATAGGAAAGTGCGATGCGGTGCTGATAGGTGTAGCTCAACCCTTACACACCCACTTTTCGCCAGTTATATTTTGGTCCCAATGTAATAGGGGGCGAGCCTATTGCCATCTACCGGGCACATTACTAAGCGAGCGATAATTGATCTAGAATTAAATTAGAAACTTAATCTTAAATTCTTGCCACACAAGTACTTCACAATTTCTAGCTACGTTGTTTTATAATATTTTACAACAAGAGACAATTAACAACTTAATACGATCATAACTTGTCATTGTCATTGGAACGCTATGGATTTGAACCTGGGTCTGTCTGTGTACTTACTAGATTGTCTCTGCCACAGACAATATTGTTATTGTACGTTGAGTTACATATACACATACTTGTATAAATATTATATGAACATTTTAGAGACAGCAAAATCCAATATAGTTGTAATCTCGAAGGAAATGAAAGTAGAGGCAATGTCTTTGAATACGTAATCCGCTTTCTTTAGATTTTTTTGTCATTGTAATCGTTTAACTGTAGAGTTTGTTTTTATATTATATATTGTTGCTTATTGAGCTGAAAAGTGTTTAGTTTCTCTACTTGTGATGTTGAATTAACTGCTTGATATATTATTTAAAATTACAACCGCTTCACACGGTGCGTGATTTTGAGAACGGACAACGGACGCCCGTTGCAACTTTGTAGTTACACCACGAATCAGGTGACTTCCAAGTAGGAAGCGGGCTTAAGTGTTTCACTATCTGTCTGTATTATTAGATATCTAGTTCGATAGTAAATTATAATTTGTAAATACCGGCTTTTTGATTAACATCCGGCTAAATTATAAAACATACCTAATTATCATTATTCAGTATGAATTTTTAATCTTTTTAAGTACAAAATACATATTTTTGTATGTCAATAAATTCAGATAATTCTTGAACCATCAAACTAACAAAACTTTACGCATTAATTACCACTTTATTCAATGACCTCCGCTGCCTATTTTCTTTTCCAAAACAAAAAAAGTAGTTCAAATAAACTACATAATTATACCAGTCCTTAATATTCTACCCACCCTTGACCTCTCAGAACAACAATAATTGCTCGCCACTTCTCGCCACCCACTGCCAAGTTTCCTCACTACATTTTTTTTTCTCTTTGCCTCATCAGCATTCCTGCTGTATCGCTTTTTCCTTATTTTATAAAAAGAGAGACATTTTTTCCTCTCCCTTTGAATTAGGTGCGGATATTTACAAAAACGTGACAGTTTAAATACAGATCGAGTCTTGATATTGTGTTCTAATGTTTGAATTTTTCTAAATGGATGTTTGGGTTTCTAACGACTTTTGGTTATGATTTGTTTTGGAAACATCACCATGATAAAAAAATCTTTTGAAGATGGTGTATAGAACTTCACTTCCTCATTAATAATAAATTATAAGTCACGAAGAACATAACCAATATTCAACCAATGGACAAAAAGTACACGCAAAGTGATATCTACAATTTCTCGATCACACAGATTTGCCTCGTTTGGGATTGAACCTATATATACTGCATGATTGAACCTGCGCCGTTCTAAACGACAAAACCACTGCTAAAACCACTACGCCATTCGTGCAGACAAAATAAAATGCCATAATATGTTTTAAATAATTAATATAGGTACACGAATAAACAAACACATGGCAATAAGTTGTATGTCCCAATTAAAGTAAAATACGTACATGTACATGTTTGTTTAATAAATATTCCAATTAATTTCTTTTCCCAATTAATAAAAAATATTTTCATGTCACTTATAATTGCGCTGCAAAGTATGTTTCGGCTAAAATGTTTCCATATTTTAGTTGCCTATTCAACACATCATATACTTTTTCTCGTCCATCCTTTTACATATACTTACATACAATAATGGATACTATATGTATGTTCCTTGCAATGTCGTAATGTCGTATTGAGCAAAAGTATCACTACCCCATTTCATTCCATGTGTGTCATAAGGACAATACGCTAAGCAAATGGTATCTATGATATCTATATCAATGGTATATTGCGGAAGAGACGGAAAACTCAACATCAAACCAAATCTGTAAAATCTTCCTATTGTCTCACTATGATACTGACACGCAAATATGTAGAGGCCTATGTTCAGCAGTGGGCTACAAAAAACTGTTCTGCTGCTGTTGTTCTACTTCGTTCGGTGAGTGACAACATATTGGAGCACCATCTTAATCTTATCTGTCAATAACGGGCAGACGAAATAAGTAGGGGAAACGTTTGTGAAACAGGCTGTGGATAGTTTCGTCCTCTTGCTTTCTCTAATTTAGAAACGCTGGTGATAGCAAGTTGACTGTCAGACACACTTCAGTGGTAGCCACTTACACCAGGCATACCGAAGCTTGTTTATATCCCTTACTCTATAAAAAGATCATTTTTGCTGCCTGTAGCTACAATCCCAACGTGAGTATAAATGTTTTCACATTCATAGGTGTTACCTCGTGAGCTGAATAAATAAATACGACTGCCTTATTTACCTTTTATTCATTTTCCTGTTTCAGAGGAAAAAGTCCTTTGTGAACGTTATACAAACATATTCAGAATGGACGTGAACATTACTGTTCTAATGAAAAGATTGCAGGAAAAATGAAAAATCAGCATAACCTTTATGCAAATTCCGTACAATGTGGCCGATCGCAGCCGCGCACGATTGATTTCGTGAGCAAGATGCGATAGACTGATGTGATAGTAGCCAAGATATTAGAATATATACTACTAGATGAGCCCGCGGTTACACCCGCGCTATTTAAAGCTACTGCTCCGCTACCGTAGCTCATAGCATGTTGTTATATAGCCTATAGTCTTCTTCGATAAATGGGCTATCTAACACTGAAAATTTTCAAATCGGACCAGTAGTTCCTGAGATTAGCGCGTTCAAGCAAACAAAGAAACAAACAAATTCTTCAGCTATATATGTTAGTATTAGATTATGGCAATATTATTAATTATGGCAATATCGCGTAGGGTGACCGCCGGTTAGGTAGAGTACCGGTTGAAGCGAAGTGACTGGCAGCGTCTAGGTACGACGAGTCGAACTCAGTGGTGTGTTATTGCAGAGTCCCATATCCAGCAGTGGACTGCGACAGGGTGTTGATGATGGTGCCGAAGTCCGCAACTGACGCGCGCTGTCGACGACTAAAGAAGACTGCGCGTTAGTCGCACGAAATTTTACCTTAAATTCACCGAGACCCTCCTTAAATAATATTCGTATCAATCAATAATACAAATTTAATCGCCTTCATCCTAAATGCGATAAATGTAAATACCCTTCAAAGTTATTAATTTAAAACAATATTTGGATCAAAAACCCGAGACTGCTGAACGTTTGGATCCAATCAGCCGTTTTCCGACTACGTTTTGCCTCATCTTTTGAGCAGGAAACGCGCATTTTCAAAATTTTTTCAAGAGAATACCAATGATAGAAATGCCTTAAAATATTATTTTGGAAATATTCTGTCGAATTATTTTCTTTCGCAAGGCCAGCTAAGTGAAGTGTTCAAATTTAATACATTTTTTGCTTTCGCTTTACGCGTATATTCAGTTTTCCATTTTAGCGTAGTACGTGTTTCTCATTACTCTAGTTTTTTTTTATACCAGCCATATAAGTAGTTTTATTTGGAATTTGGATACAAGCTGCTTGACTGTTTTTACAGGATTTAGGTTTATTCAATCTTTGCCAGCTAGTAGGTATAGATTTTAATGAAAAAAAGCTTGCCGAGTTTTTATTATATAATTTGCGTGCAATCTTTCTTTACAATCATTAAAAAAACAGATCATCATTCTCCTAGCGTTATCCCAGTTTCAATCTGGGGTCCGCTTTCTAGTCTAACCGGATTTGGTTGAATATTAGCTTTTCCATAGAGCGACTGCCTGTCTGACCTCCGCAACCCGAAGGGATAGCGATATTCCATGAAATGAAATGAAATGAAATGAAATGAAATGCAATGAAATGAAATGAAATGAAATGAAATGAAATGAAATGAAATTATTCTTTATTTCGTGTAAACTTTGTATAAAGTGCTTACGAAACGTCAATTTTAAATTTATCAGTTGTACAAGTTTATATTTTTATGTTGAATTAGAGCAGCTCAATCCCAAGCATTTTTGTCGTCTATATAATCGGAAATTTTATAATATGCTTTTAAACACAACTTAGTTTTAACAATTATCTAAAATTTATTTATTGTTAAATTTCTTATATTAAGAGGGAGCTTGTTATAAAAGCGTATACACTGCCCCATAAAACAGTTACTTATTTTGTGGAGGCGGGTGCTATGAACTACAAGATTATACTTATGTCTAGTATTTACAGTGTGAAGATCACTTTTTTTACTAAATTTGTCAATATTCTTGTGGACATATAAGAGATTATCGTATATATATTGCGATACAACAGTTAGAATGCCTATCTCACTGAACTTTCCTCTTAGAGAAACACGAGGACCAAGGTTGTAAATTCCCCTTATTGCTCTTTTCTGCAGAACGAATATTGTGTTAAGGTCTGCAGCATTCCCCCAGAGAAGAATCCCATAAGACATAATACTATGAAAGTAACTGAAATAAACCATTCTAGCTGTATCTATATCTGTAAGGCGTCTAATTGTCCTAACTGCATAAGCTGCAGAACTAAGTTTGCCCGAAAGTCTTTCTATATGCGGACCCCATTGGAGTTTGGTATCAAGCATAATACCTAGAAACATAGTCGTCCCGACGGGCTCAATTCTGGATTCCTTAAGTTGTACATTGGTTTCCATCTGTTTAACATTGGGCATTGAGAATTTTAATAGTTTGGTTTTCTTATCATTAAGTAATAAATTATTTACATTAAACCAACTAACAACTTTAGAGAGTGCATTGTTTACTTCGTCAAAATGTATCTGTTGTCGTCTAATATTAAAAATTAAGGAGGTGTCATCCGCGAACAACACAATCTCATGATTCTTTTTTACATAATAAGGTAGATCGTTAATATAAATCAAAAAAAGAAATGGTCCGAGAATTGACCCCTGCGGGACTCCCATTTTTAAGGCAGAACCTGGAGATGTCTTGTCATTGATCTGGACCTTCTGGATTCTGTTGCCCAAGTAAGAAACCAGGAGATCGAGAGCTTTGTTCCTAACGCCGTAATGATACAATTTCCTGGCCAGAGTGTCATGATGTACACAATCAAACGCTTTTGACAAGTCGCAAAAAATACCTAACGCATCTTGCGACTTCTCCCAAGCTGCAAATATACTTTTGAGTAGCTCAACTCCTGCGTCAGTAGTCGAACGACCCCTCGTAAATCCGAACTGTTTCTCGTGGAGTAGATTATGTCTATTGAAATAACTAAGCAACTGACTAAGAATTAATTTTTCCAAAATTTTACTAAGTGTCGGCAATACAGAAATAGGTCGAAAATTAAAAGGGTCGGTTGTGTCACCAGATTTAAATAAAGGTATAACTTTACTATATTTCATTAAGTCAGGAAATATTCCAGAAGCGACGCAACCGTTGAATACCGCTGCAGGATGTGGAGCAATTATGCTAATAATAGATGAAGTAGTCTTCACTGACAGTCCCCACAAATCCATTGTCTTTTTCATATTTAAAGTTTTAAATTGTTTAATAATATCGTCAGTAGTAACAACAGTGAATTCAAAGGCTGCATCACATTCTGGCACGCAGTCCCTAAGAAGCATTTCAGCAGACATAGAAGATGAGTTGAGCGACTATGTTGTCACTATAGGTATATTAGCAAAGAAATTTTCAAATTCTGTCGCAACTTCCAGGTCCTCTGAAATACTCACATTATTGATTTTTAACAGGTAGTCGCGGCTGCGTGCTTTAGCTCTGCCAGTTTCATTGTTGATCACATTCCAGGTAGCCTTTATAGTGTTTTCTGATAGTTTTATTTTATTTCTCAAATAAATAGATTTTGCCGTGTTACAAGCTTGTCTAAATATTTTGGAATATTTTCTTACGTAATTAATAAAGGTCTGACTATTATTATAAGACTTTTCACTATACAGTTCATATAACCTAATTCGGCTTTTATGAATACCTTCAGTTGCCCAATCACTAAACATCAGACGGTCACTTACATTTAATTTTTTGGATGTAAATACAGTTTGAAATTCGTCATTAATTAATTTAAATAAGGAGTTATATAACTGATCCGGATGGTCATGATGTGGCAACCAACGCATTTTTCGAGATAAATTATTTTTAAAAGTTTTAAGTCGTTTCTCATTTATTGGTATATATTTAACAATTTTTCTCTGTTCTCTCGGACATTCTCTTGGACAACAGATTAACTGCCCACTGTGATCTGACTGAAGCATATTAATTAAAGATTTGTGTATTGGTTTTATACTAGTAAATATATTATCAATACAAGTACCACTTGTGGCAGTCACTCTAGTTGGTTCATAGAAATTATGACATAAATTGTATGACTTAAGTAAATTTAAAAAATTGATAGTTGAAGAGCATTTTTCTAATATGTTAATGTTAAAGTCTCCACAAATAGCAACCGTTTTACGGCAATTACAAACTTTGCTTAGAGCATCCTCCATAATAACTAAAAAACTTTCAAATGGTGCACATGGAGGTTTGTATACACTCATAACAATGAACTGCTCAAACTCAACACATGTAATCTCTACTACTCGCTCAACAGAGAGGCTCACAATGTCAGTCCTTTCTTTAAATTTTAGAAATTTACTTGCTATGATTAACGAGCCACCATGGATAAAATTTTCTCTACTGAACGAGCTTACAACCTGGTGGTTATTAAAATTGAATATGAACTGGTGGCTTCTTAGCCAATGTTCTGTAATGCATAAAATATCAATATTGTTACAGTTCATAAACAATTCCAATTCTAACTCCTTACCCATCAACCCTTGTATATTTTGATGCACCAGGTTGATACAATTTTTAAAATTATTGTTTGTATGTGTGGTTGATGGAACTATGTTTTTGTCACTTAAACTAGGTACAAAATTTGGTGTCTTATTAAATATATTGCCAGAGATTGACTCTATTGTCTCAGAAGTCAATTTAAAGAATTTGGAATGGATTCCAAGCTTATATTGCATGTCAAATTTGACTGCTCAATAAAAGCAGTGTGGTTAGCCAAAACCTTGGCTGAGTTATTAATATAATAAGCTAGCGATGATGCTATTTGTCTATTATAAAATTGTGATATATAATAATTATCATATGTCAAATAAAAATTTCTAATTAAAGCATTAGAGTCAATAATGTCAATCAAATTATTATAAAATGTCATAGTATGCAATTTTGAATTAATCTTAAATCTATAATCATTTTCAGCTTGTGGCAACAGGTTACTGTAAGGAAAAGCAAGTAACAGAATTTTTCTAACTTTTAAATTGAGTAATTGGTCAAAATGGTTAAGACTAGTGTCAGTTTACTGAGAAGGTACTGACGCCTTATAACGATTGTCAAAGATCTTCATGACGACGGGGACCGACGGCTTAACGTGCTCTCCGAGGCACGGGGCAAGCGATAATTAACAATTCAATACGCACATAACTCCGAAAAGTCATTGGTGCGCGCCGTGGATTCGAACCCGATACCCTCTGCATGGCAGTCTGTTGGTATCTCCAATAGGCTATGGCTGCTTAATCTTAAACAAACAGATGCCAAAACTATATTAAATATAAGAAAATGTAGGCTTATAAGTATGGCAGTGTTAGAATTATATGAGGAAAACACAGTAAAATTAGAAGTATATCGGATAAAATACAGATATAGTTAGAACACGATACATTCGTAATAAACATTATTTATTTAGTAAATCTTTCTTTACATGACACAGTTCTTACTAATAATACATGTGGAAATAGCAAATATTATTTTATGATGTTTACCATATAACCCACTGATCTATTCAGGTTAACCTATTAAACTAGATTTACGAAGCTGTAAAGCAATTTAATGAATCATCATCAGCCTTTCATAATCTATAGCTGGGCATAGGCCTCTCCTAATTTGGGTGACCTTAATGTGTTGCCTGGCAATAAAAAACAGTCCCTGTAAGATGTTTGCCAAACCTATTTTTTTAAATAGGTTTAGCAAACATCTTACAGGGGAAGCTTAGTACCTATTTACAGCGGCTTAAGTATACGAGTATCAAAGTAGAGTACCTACCAGGTGCCGGAATCACGGGAATCATCATCACAATGGAACCAGCGTACGCTTTAATAATAGAGTATTGATATCGGATTTACATCTATTCCACTTTCTTTTATCGCAGGATTTCGGCTTTTGACTATGTAAACTTTTATTTACATCTATCTGCTCTTGAATGTTTGGGTCTGTATTTTGCGATTATGGTTTAGTACTTTTTTCAGATTTGAAACAAGTTTACTTAGAGGGTTTTAATTGCAGTAACTAAGATATTTAAGGCATAAATACCTCGGTTCAATCAAATCCGTACTAAATATTATATACGTCTGAAAAGCTTGTTTGCATGTTTAGATCAACGCGCTAATCCCAGAAACTACTGGTTCAATTTGAAAAATATTTTTGCGTTTGATAGTCCATATTATTGTTTATAATATTCTTGATTATTTTTAATGCAGCAGATATGTATCTACATGTAATAAATGGTTAACAGACTGTTGAAAGCGTACGTTGATCTTTAATTTAAATACAGAAATTCTAAATAAAACATACCCTTAACATTTACCAGTCAGCCAAAGGAAAGCGATCATTACAATAGCTCCATCATCATCATCATCTTCAGCCTTTAATAGCCCACTGCTGGACTAGGCCTCTCCTTTGAAAGGAGAAATTGACCTACTATACCACGCTGGCCAAACGGGTTAGTATAGGGTTTGTATCAAGTTTTCCTTCTCTTACAGTGCTGTTCTCTGAATAGTATGGTCCCTCTGTCGGCTCTTACGACACCTGTTTGAAATAGAATTAGTTTTTATTATACATAAGTCAAATCGATTATATCGATTAAGTAACATTTTGTTTAGTCTATTGAAAATTTCTGACAATGGTCACACTGAACTGTCAACTTCTCCTTCCGGAACATGACGTTTTGGGTTTTGGGCTAGCTCCGTTTGTAATATTGCAATAAATTGATCGCCTTTTGAATTAACGCGAATTGAATTAACTTGTAAATACTTATAATTGCCGCTTTTGACTTCCGGCAAAGTTTGTGATAAATTGGTGATATATTGAACATTGAACTTTGTAAACACGTGTGGGAATTCCTGATTGCTGCCCGAGGAGAAGGACTACTGCTGAACTGGACACTGGTATCTATTCGATTCTCTTGTTATTTTGGCCAGAATTATGAGTTAATCTTATAGGTCCACTCAAGAACAGCATCAGTAAGAGTTGGTAAGACATTTTATTAATATTAGGATTATAATTCATCGCTGTGCTACCACAGTAAAAGTCTTTAGATAAATTGTCTATCGTGGTCAGGTGGATGTATTACAGCTTCCACTGCAACACAGAACAGTTTTCCACCTGGCTACGGTAACTCTAGACATAATTTTTTGTGCAGAGCTGTAGTTGAAATTTAGCCGCTGTTGCATTACTGAGTATAAACTCAGATTGGTAGAAGCTTATATCTTATCACCTTGTAGATAGTATTGTAGTGTTTGTCAGGTCAGTTATTGTCTAAAATACATAATATTTAATTGTATAAGTTGACCTAGATAATTTGAAACACATTGTCACACATAACCTCAATCAGTAATTGTTTGATTTAAATTGTTGAAATCTAGCATAGATTTATTGCTGTTACTATTAATGAGTCACTTTGATTGGATACATATCAGTTATATGTATCAATTGATTTAGTTTATTGCATATATTGATTTATTAAGTTTGAACCTTACATTGCTAAACCTTGTTATAATATAGATAATATTGTTAGGTAACACATATTCTGTGCTTACTTACTATTGTATATCTCAAATAACACAGCCAGTCTGTCTGTTGCAAGTAATTAGTTAATTTATTTGAATATTTAACTTTAATTAACTTATTTAAAGTTTCAACTTTTGATAACTTTGACTTTGTTTTGTGTCAATATATATTGAAACTATTAATTTTGTTGGACAGTAGATACCTGTCACTTGCTTGTACCAGCAGTAAACAGGGTAATACTTTGTTGATTTCAAAGAATTAAGAAAAAATAAGTTTTGATTGTTAATATTATTTAACGCTTGTCCGGGCTCTTTTGAAATTTGATTATGTCAGCTATCAAGGACTTGCGTGCGGCTGCTGGTGCTATTGCATCAGATTTGCGCTGGTTTGCTTCGGCCAGTGCCTTAGTGAACCGGCCTGATCGCCAGCAGGCCTTACTACAAAGGTACGGGCGGATCGATGATGGCCTGGCAAGTGTGGAACAGCAATTCCGCACTTTCAGCGCTTGCTGTCTCGAAGTGTCAGTCAATGATTTCACCGCTGACCAGCGAAATAAGGTCAGCGAAGACTATGCCCAGGTCTTAGACCTGTATGATGCTGTCTCCAATAGTGCGGGACAACTAGTTGCTGATAGGGAAGGGCAACCCAGCCTGAAGCAGGAGCTTTCTAGGTCAGCACCGGGGCTGGTGAGTAGGCTCCCTACTTTAGACCTCCCCCATTTTGATGGCTGCCTAGGAAGCTACCTGGGCTTTGTTAATTTGTTTGACAGCCTGGTCAATGACAGGGCTGATCTTCGGCCGGCACAAAAATTGGCCTATTTGATGTCGGTTCTGCATGGGGAGGCTAAGGGCCTCATCCAGCATCTGCCCGTGTCTGACGAGGCATACCAGACGGCTCGGGACCTAATCACCCGTTGGTACCATAATAAGCGTGGCCTCGCCGACACGCACATCGAGCAGATTTTGGGTTTGCCGATGCTCACCCGGGTCTCTGGGTTGCGCACCCAACTGTTGAACCCGCTTTTGGTCGCCATCAACGCACTTAAGTGCCTTGACCTGCCCGTGGACCAATGGTCCTATCTATAGGTGCACATTGTACTGAAAAAGCTGCCTGCCGATCTGAGGTCGCGTTTTGAACAGCGCTTTGGTGGGGATAGCGCGACCCATCTGCCCCCCTTTGCTGACCTGGAGAGGTTCCTGGAGGATGAGTGCCGGGTCTTGGACAACTCCGGTGGTGACACGCCGGCTAAGACGCAGCCGCCCAAGGTCAAGGAGCAGGCTCGCGTTCACACCCGAGCCAATGTTGACCGGCGCCCTCCTCGCTGTGCGGTCACGCAGAGCCCAGCGGAGTGCTCCTACTGCAAGGTCACGACGAGGTAGTTGTAGGGCATTCTTGGACCTGCATGTCGCCTCTCGTAGGCGCATCGCGAATGCCCGCTTCCTTTGCTTCTCTTGTTTGGGGTCCCACTACCAGCGAGACTGCCCAAATTCTCGCCCCTGTCCTCACTGTGGAGGACAGCATTTGGACATTCTCTGTATGAATGCCAGAGAGGTTGGCCGCTTGTCCAACCAGCCGACGCCGCGCACGGGCGGGTGTTTTGAAGGTGGCAGCCGAGGCTCACCGGCGCGTAGCCGAGAGTCGCCTCGCTCAATTGATCGCCACTCGCCCCGCTTGGAGAACCGTAGCGTGCGCACGCCTCCTCTCTCTCGCGCACCTAAATGTGCTGTTCAGCGTCACCAGCACCATGACTGCTGCCCCAGGTATTCCCCTCCTTTGGCGGAGCGTCCCTGCCTTGACTCGCGCCCGCCTCGTTTTGGGCGGGTGCGTCATTATGACCCCCCACAGATGGCGCGCGGATCAAGTTATCGCGCCTTTGAGGACTTCAAGCCGCACCCTCGTTTTGACTTGCCTGGTCCTGGCCAACGGTCGCCGCCCAGGCAACAATAGGTCATTGACCCCTGCCCTATAACGCCAACCTCCCCCATTGAGACCGTTATCCTACCAACGGTTGCTGTTAGGTTCTGGGGACCCACGGGGACCTCTGTTGTTGTCCGTGCAATATTGGACACAGGTTCACAAGGTTGCATTGTTTCCACTTATTTGGTAGGGCAGGTTAAATTAAATATGGGCTCTTTTCCGAATTGTATACGGGGAATAGGTGACGTAGCCTCTAATGTTGAAGGGCAAGTTAAGGTTTTGTTTGGCCCTGTTGAATCTTCACACCCGAGGATTAGAACCTCGGCAATTGTGCTGAAGAATATTTTGGGTATGCACCCACAGAAGCAGCTACCTTCTGCTGTGGTGAGTTTGACATCGGGATTGGAACTGGCGGACCCCAAATTTGACACACCGGGACAAATCGACTTGTTGATTGGCTCTGATGTCCTCGGTGGAATTTTGATTGGTGGGAGGCGGGTCTTGGTGCCAAATGGTTTGACTGCCATCCCAACCATATTTGGATTTGCTTTGATGGGACCTGTACTTAGGGACCCCCCTCCACCTGAACTTGATAATTTGTTGGCTGTAGGCTCTGCTCTCTCTGATGCGGTTCAGAGGTTTTGGGAAGTAGAAGAGCCCCCTCAAGCTGCCCGTTTGAATCCAGAACATGAGGAGTGCGAGCTGTTCTTCCAGAACAACACGGGTCGACTCCGTTCTGGTCGGATCATTACGAGGCTACCTTTTCTGTCTGTTCGGCCTCCGCTTGGTGAGACACGACCTTTAGCCGAAAAGAGATTATTGGCTATGGAGCGCCGCATGGGTCGTGATCCGGAGCTCAGACAGAAGTACATTGAGTTCATGAGAGAATATGAACAGTTGGGACACATGTCCCTGTCAAATTTGGATTGGCGTTCGGTGGAGCATTACTTTCTCCCGCATCATGCGGTATTGAAGCCATCAACTGGCAAGCTGCGCACAGTGTTTGATGGTTCTGCGCAGACTTCAACAGGCGTATCCTTGAACCAGTGCTTGCATTCTGGTCCCAAGTTGGTCAAGGACCTTTGTGACGTCATCACCAGCTTCCGGCGACATCAGGTTGCCTTTGTGGCCGATATAAAATGATGTTCAGGCAGACGATTATCCACCCTGATGACTGTCGCTTCCAGCTGATCCTTTGGAGAGAGTCTCCTCGTGATCCCATGGTCGTCTACGAGCTCAATACTAATACGTACGGGTTAAGGTCAAGCCCCTATTTGGCAATACGTTCTCTTTGGGAGCTCGCAGACCGAGAAGGCTTACGTTTCCCACGAGCCTCCGCCATCTCGAAGGACGATATTTACGTCGATGACATTTGCTCGGGCGCCTCCACAGCGGACGAGGCGATCCTCCTGCGGGACGAATAGATAGGTATTTTGGCCTCCGCTGGTTATGAGTTGCGTAAATGGATTTCCAACTCACTGGCGCTTTTGGAAGGCTTGCCAGAGGATCATCAGCAGGATCCTCATTTGTTTGAGATTGTTGACAACCCCGCCATGATGGCTGTTCTCGGCGTTCAGTACAGACCAGTCCAAGACATCTTTACGTATAACGTAGACTTGAAATTGCCTTGTTCTTGGACTAAACGTCTCGTGTTGTCTACTGTCGCCAGAACCTTTGATCCGAACGGTTGGATTTGTCCTATCCTATTTTGGGCAAAATGCTTCTTGCAGAAGCTTTGGACAGCAGGATTGACCTGGGACGAACCTCTTCACGGCACTCTTGTTGAGGAATGGACCTCTTTTGTATCCTCACTTCCTGCCGTCAATGAGATCTCCTTGCCTCGTCCCATTCTTCCTCCCGGGAAGTACAAGGCCACCCTTCATGGGTTTTGTGATGCCTCGGAGCGTGGTCACGCGGCCGTGGTGTACTTGCGCACAGTCAGTGCCTCAGGTCAGGTGAGAGTTTCCCTGATCATGGCAAAGAGCAAGGTGGCACCCCTTCGGACATCTCTGACCATTCCGAAATTGGAGCTTTCGAGAGCAGCACTACTTGTACGCTTATTGAACCACGTGTCTAACACTTTGGGTAAAAGCATTTGTATTAGTGGGACCTACGCCTGCACAGACAGCCAAATTGTTCTTTGTTGGTTGAAGGCTTCTGTCCACACCTTGGAGGTATTTGTCGCTAATCGCGTCTCCCAAATCCAAAAATCCGAAGTCAAACTTGTTTGGAGACACGTGCCAGGTGAGCTCAACCCCGCTGATTGTGCCTCGCGCGGATGCTTGACGCCTAGTTTGATAGGTCATTCACTGTGGTGGGGTCCGGAATGGTTGAGTCGACCAGAAATTGATTGGCCTCGAACGTCAGTTGAGAAGGTGGAATGCGCCTTCGACCCCGATTTTTTGTTGAATCGTTACAGCTCCCTTGACAAGTTGTTAGGTGTTACTGCTCGGATAAAGCGTGTTGTTTCTAATTTTAGGCACCCACATCAGAAACGTCTGACACCGTTTCTCTCACCACAGGAACGACAGGAGTCCCTCACCTTTTGGGTTCGTTCTGTGCAATTGGCGGACTTTGAGAAGGAGATTGCTATCCTCAAGTCAGGGAAATTGAAATTATCGGGCGCTGTATCTAAATTGAACCCCTTTTTGGACGATACGGGTCTCTTGCGCGTTGAAAGGCGTCTCAAGAACGCCAACCACCCTTACGGGGCACGTCACCCCCTTTTGTTACCCAAGGACGGCCATTTGGTACGCTTGTTGGTAACTGACCGTCACAAAATTCGCATGCTGGTTGTAATGCCCTGTTGGCTATTTTGCAACGCGAGTTTTGGATTTTGTCTGCACGAAGAATAATTCGGAGTGTAGTCGTTCGCTGCATCCCTTGCTATTAAGCTCAAGGCTTCTACCATGCAGCCCTTGATGGGAGACCTATCAGC
This sequence comes from Euclidia mi, assembly GCA_944739405.2. NCBI lineage: Eukaryota > Metazoa > Arthropoda > Insecta > Lepidoptera > Erebidae > Euclidia > Euclidia mi. The sequence goes on from OX123205.2 coordinate 26,677,242, forward strand.
AGATCGCGTAACTGAGAGCAGGACGTTTGACGGTGTTGGCACGGACTTCGCTGGTCCCTTTTTGGTGAAAACGTCGACACTTCGAAACAGCAAGACTGTTAAGGCCTACTTGTGTGTTTTTGTTTGTCTTTCCACAAAGGCCGCACACTTGGAACTGGTCTCCTCGCTTACGACCGAGGCGTTTGTAGCCACATTTGACAGATTTGTGTCCCGCAGAGGGCTGCCTTCCTTGATCCGTTCTGATTGCGGCACTAACTTCAAGGGCACTTATAATTATTTGAATGACGTTGTTAATTTCCTTGAAACCAACAAGGCTGATATAGGTGATAGGCTTGCCCGACGTGGGATAAATTGGTTGTTTTCCCTACCAAATTGTCCACACTGGGGTGGTATATTTGAGGCCGCTGTAAAATCGGCCAAAACACACTTGCGCAGGACAATCGGAGAATCTGTCCTTACATTTGAGGAACTCGCAACTGTGTTTTGTAAGATTGAGGCCGTTTTGAACTCTCGGCCATTGTGCCCGATCTCCTCAGATCCGAATGATTTGGAGGCCCTTACGCCGGGCCATTTTTTGATTGGTCGCCCACTTGTCGCCTTGCCTGAGTACTCCTATATTGATACGAGACCTGGTCGTCTATTGCGTTTTGAATTGGTACGCCAGATTACTCAGAGCTTTTGGAAACGCTGGAATTTGGAATATTTGCACATACTCCAGCAACGCGTCAAGTGGACCGACAAGACCGAACCACCCAAGATTGGTGACCTCGTTTTGATCAAGGAGGCTAACCTTCCGCCACTCAGATGGCGCAAGGGGCGCATGCTTCGTTTGGTAACTGGGACTGATGGAGTTCCCCGATTTGCTGAGATCTTGGTGGACGGTTCGATTCTGAGGAGAGCGGTTGCAACATTGTCACGTCTACCAACTGATTAGCGGACCGGTAGGCCGGTCCGGGGCGGGTGGATGTTTGAAATACAATTAGTTTTTATTATAAGTCAAATCGATGATATCGATTAAGTAACATTTTGTTTAGTCTATTGAAAATTTCTGACAATGGTCACACTGAACTGTCAACTTCCTCTTCCGGAAAAAGACGTTTTGGGTTTGGGCTAGCTCTGTTTGTAATATTGTAATAAATTGATCGCCTTTTGAATTAACGCGAATTGAATTAACTTGTAAATACTTATAATTGCCGCTTTTGATTTCCGGCAAAGTTTGTGATAAATTGGTGATATATTAAACATTGAACATTGTAAACACGTGTGTGAATTCCTGATTGGTGCCCGAGGAGAAGGACTACTGCTGAACTGGACACTGGTATCTATTCGATTCTCTTGTTATTTTGGCCAGAATTATGAGTTAATCTTATAGGTCCACTCAAGAACAGCATCAGTAAGAGTTGGTAAGACATTTTATTAATATTAGGATTATAATTCATCGCTGTGCTACCACAGTAAAAGTGTTTAGATAAATTGTCTATCGTGGTCAGGTGGATGTATTACAGCTTCCACTGCAACACAGAACAGTTTCCCACCTGGCTACGGTAACTCTAGACAACACCCATGGGATGATATGGGGTGAAAATCCGTATTCTTAATCCGTCACCACACGGACAAATACTTCAATGAACCGTGAAGTTACTGAAACATTTTCGTTCCCCTTAGGCTGTGGCATTCGTATCTTCAGTCTTGTACTGCACTTTCGAGTCATAACATCATCGGTTCGTGTGGATGGATGCCGGATTCCCATATGATGCTGAAGCTTCAACCTTGTTACAGATACTCGTTTTTATAAAGAACGGATTGCTTTTTCGTTTGTAAAATTCACAATATAAAATGACTATGAGAGAATCGGATTTTTATCGTGTCAATTTTTGGATGTTGTAAGCTTTTTACAGCATTAAACATACTTGCCACGATCATCTTTGCAACACCTTGAGGTAGGCTGGGAGCAAACCGCAATGTATTGCGGGCAGTTATAAACTATGCGATGCTTACTGAAATTTTTTAAGAGAATATAATCGAAATTCAATGTTTAACCGTTGTCAGGTTACCATAATCTAGGTTCTGTTTAATTTATGATCAGGTCCTGTATTAGTTACCAACCCTGGAATGGTTACAGAAAAGTGCAAAATCTACATTCTACAGCAATTTATTTTTTACTTGTCAAATATTTTTTATCCACGATGCTGTTGAGTTTTCGTTATCGATAATAAACTCTTTATTATATTATTAGTCATAATCATATCCAGGTAATCATAATCACAATATGTTTCTGCAAATGTTTATTTGCAGAAACATATTGTCGGCATATACATAATACAAACATATACAGCTTTATTGTGCCCTGTAAATACTTTTCGCAGTCAGGCTATCTCCAGTCGTTACCCAGCACATTTGCCAATACACAACTTTTAACTTAGCACACTATAGCTCTCAACTTTACCCCACCAATTTACCCAACACCACTTACCTTATTGCCATTCTACCCCAATATCATCCAAATACCCTTAATTGTAGTAAAACCTAGTATTTATATTCATACCTATATTCGGTCTTTTAACGTGCCCAAGTTATTCTGAGCAGGCCATATTCGGCTCACCCGACCCCATTTGAAATGTCAAACGGTTTAAAATAAAATTCTAGGTAAAGGCGTTCTTGGCCGTCTGGCAATCTAGAACTTGCGTGTGTCTCTATTGTCCTTTAAATTTGAGTACCCAGACTTTGAAGAGGAAAATTATCAGTAGACTTGGTATTTTTTTTTTATTGTTCCTCCTGTGTAAAGGTCCTTGCTAGCAAAACAGGCAAACCATGAGAAACTTGCAAATATTACCCAAAATATATAGATCTATAATATATAAAATACTTTTGCTATCCGAAACATCCAAAAAATAAATAACATGCTTTTTTTTCTTTCAGGTACGGAGTTATCTCTATCTTCGAATCAAATTACTTAAATACCGAAATGTAAGTAATTAATTTAAATGCTCTTAAAGGGGTCACAGCCGATCTGATATTAATATTACCCCTTACTCCGAAGGAATGTCAGACAGAGACAGGCAACAAAGTGAGGCTTTCAAATGGGGTAACATTCCCGTTTCGTTATCTTTATGTATTATATCACAGTGGTATTATAAATACATGAATATGTCATATCGTCAAATAACGTGACAGGCGTTCTTGGGAAAAATATTCAGCGGATATATGTATATTTATTTATTTTTTGAGATTTCGTTCTACTTCTTAGTACTATAAGGTATAAACAACATTTTTGGGGGATGGATAAACGATAATGATTTGTGGAATGATGATGACAAAAGTTATTTTAATGAAAATCTGCATTACATATTAATGCAGATTTTCACTTGCTATTATATAATTATGCGGGTGGCATCTTTTTAAAAAAAAACGGCACAAAAAAGCCTACCATTATGTGGTCATATTTATTTTGTTATCCCAATAATATTAAATCAGTCAAAGGTCAATATTCAATAATCAAGTTACCAATGCTTTGAACCTTTTATTTATAATTTCACAAACTAAAAGTAACAAAAATCACGTGGTCTCTAAATAATTTTATTGATTTAACTTTTATTCTCAGGGTAAGTGCTTACTGGTGTTAATAACGCAGAGCCGACAGGATATAGTGTCGTTGTTTATTTTTATAAGAACCACACAATAAGAGTCATTAATATTATTATTTATAACGTAACGTAAAAAGCAAAATGATTACCTAGTTTTTATTGCATCTATATTAAGATCAAATATCTCAGGAATATTTTTTTGCTATATGTAATTCATAGAATTTTATTTATTTTGCTAGTAATTACATTTCAACTGCATTTAAAGCTATCAAAATAAGATTAACTTATTTACATATAAACTGAACTTAAAACTAGTCTCCCTCCATGGACAATTTCCAGCTCCTGGTTTTTCCTGTCACGACCTTGTATTCCTCTCATACCGCCTAAAACCGCCCAAATCCTTGCCTAAGGTTTTGCACAGGCGTTGTTTTGGTCGTATGGATTTAGGCAAACTCCGCGAGGACGCGGCGAATCTTAACTGGGCAACTATGGAAGGTTCCTCGACAATAAACGAAAAAGTTCGCATTTTTAATGATACAGTTTGTGAACTATACGATGTCGATTCCCTATACGGAAAGTTAAATTAAAACGACCACCGGCACCCTGGATTACCAGGCGTATACGCATGGCAATGAGGCGTAGGGACCGGGCCTTCCGGATCTACAAAAAGGACCGCTGCGATGATAACTGGAACCTGTTCAAGTCTGCAAGGAATTGGTGTAATCAGATGGTACGCAATGCTAAACGCCAATACATTCTGGATAATATTTCTTCCTCTTCTCCTGCCGATATCTGGAAGTTCCTCGGAACTTTAGGTATCGGCAATCAGCGACGTGATAGCTGTCTTGGGACACTCAGTCTGGATGACCTCAATACACATTTCACAACCACCACTACATTAGATCAACAGACTGAGTGTCTCACAGTAAACTACTTAGCTTGTTTAACCCGAACCAACATAGAATCCTTCCACTTTTCTCAACTAGCCCCGGATGAGATCAAGAAGATAATCCTTTCTATAAAGTCTAAGGCGGTGGGATGCGACAGCATCAGCCGGCGCATGATCACTGCCATCTTAGACCAACTCCTTCTAGCCATCTCCCACGTCATAAACTTTTCTCTTACTTCTGGCATCTTTCCAGCCCTGTGGCGTAAAGCTTATATTATTCCTCTGCCTAAAGTCCAAAACCCTTCTCACCCGAATCACTTTCGTCCTATCTCAATTCTTCTTTTCTTGTCCAAAGTCCTAGAGTCCTGTGTCCAAAGGCAATTGTCTAGATTTGTCTACACAAATAACTTATTAAGCCTCTACCAATCTGGGTTCAGGCACGGACACGGTACTACAACGGCCCTTCTCAAAGTGTCTGGCGATATTAGGGAGGGCATGGAGAACACCAAAGTCACTGTGTTGGCTTTGGTCGATTTTTCGAATGCCTTTTATACCGTCAGTCACGATATCCTACTATCCCTCCTTACCCATCTTAAGATCTCATCCGAGGCTCTGGATTGGTTCTCAAGTTATCTTCGAGGACGCCAGCAGTCTGCCCGCCTCGACGAGTCATCGTCGAAGTGGCGTGACAATAACTCTGGTGTTCCTCAAGGCGGTATTCTTTCTCCTTTATTATTTTCAATATTTATTAATCTCCTAACTCAAAATCTTCAATGCGCTTATCACCTGTATGCCGATGACTTGCAGATATACTCTCAGGCATCCGTTGAAGACGTGTCATCCGCAATTCTCAAAGTTAACCGAGATCTAAGCGCCATACAGAGCTGGTCAAACAAGTTTGGATTGTATGTGAACCCTTACAAATGCCAAGCAATTGTAATTGGTAGCCAATGCATAGTTAAAAGATTGAACGTCTCAACTTTGCCACCAATTGTTTATGATGGTAATATCATAAATATGTGCCCAGTAGTCAAAAACCTTGGCCTACACATGGACTGTACGTTAAACTGGCGAAACCACGTCACTCAAACTAGCAAAAAGATTACCGGTACTCTACGTGCTATCTATCGCCTAAGGAACTTCCTAGCACCCAAAACTAAGACAATGCTTGTGCAAACTTTGGTATTTCCCTTGATCGACTATGGTGATGTATGCTACTATGACCTGAATGCAGATCTTCTTAATAAACTTGACCGTCTTCTCAATAACTGCATTCAATTTATTTTCAATCTTCGCAAGTATGACCACGTGTCTACTTATCGTTCCCAGTTGAAGTGGCTTCCTTTTCGTCAAAGACGCAGTCTGCGTGCTCTCACTACTCTCTTTTCTATCCTTATGTCTCCCAATACTCCCAACTATTTAAGTTCTTACTTCCAGTACTTATGCAGCAACCACGATCGTAACCTTCGTTCATCTAATAACCTTCTCCTTCTTTGTCCTTCACATAGATCTTCTTTCATCCACTTTTCTTTTCCTACCCAAGCTATTCTTCTTTGGAATGACCTTCCTCTCGAAATCAGGACGTCCACTACTAGGTATTGCTTTTAGACAAAGGTAAAGCAGCTATTATTGGCTAAGTTAGCAGAAGTATCGTAATATTTATATATATTTATTTATATATGTATATATAATAGGTATGTGTATGTAAGTATATGTATGCATTTCTATATTCGATGTATGTATGTAGTATTATTATTATTTAATGTTATGTAATGTCTGCGGATCCATCATATCTATTAAATATAATATAATAAAGTCAAACTCCACTTTTTAAATACACCTACTATTAATCTCTGCACCACTCTTAGGTAGACTGGCAGAAAATGCCTAAGGCATTAAGTCCACCTGTATACGCTATGTGTGTATACAACGTTAATAAAGAAATAAAATAGAAAACTAAACTGCAAATAAAAATGAAAAAATCATCAACATTCCCCCGCAACGTTGTCGCCCGGTAGTGTGCCAAGAAGACAGGCAGCATTGCCACGTTGGATGGCAATGCTTATTATTCTCTACTAAATCAAAGCCCGTCTTTTGGTCACGGGAGGAACGGTTCAGCCTTTTAGCTTTTTCTCCGCATAGAGAATGAGCACTCGGGCCCTATGGCCCCAGCGTTTCGAACCCAAACGGCTCAAACACGTAATTACCAGCTAAGTTTTTGTATTTGCGGCGATATTTGTATATCAGGAATAATAATTATAATAAATATGTATATATGACAAATTTTCTGTCTTTTAGCCTACAAAACAAGGTTTCAAATATATAATTATTTGTAACCTTTTGTCAGATGTAACTTAGGCTTTTTGTTTTTTGTACTAAACTATTATATTAATCTCTCATCCTTCAATTTGATTTACTGCAACCAATCCTGACCTAAATCGTTTAGTTTTTAAAAAGCTTTCCCAGTATTTCTTTGTCCAAACATCCATTCATCACTTTTGTATCTCAGCTAAAAACAATATTTGTTAGTCTAACTCTTGAAATGTCCAGTCCGGGACGTCCTTTGAAAATATAACAGTTGGCCCTTCTATTGTAAAGTTAGGTTAGGGTTAAGGGAGTGCTGACACATCTGCCCCTCTGTCTAGCTGTTTCATTAATCATGTCAGGTTTTGGTCCTATATGGACTTTAGGGATATTACTTTTGTAGGCTTCTTTTATATTTTATTTGAGTAAAAAAGGCTATGTCATCGTTCTCCTAGCGTTATCCCAGTTGCAACCCGAGGTCCACTTACAAGTCGGAGTAGAAAACGATATGTATTACGAATTTATTTAATTTGCGTTAATCGTGTTGACTGACTTATTTAAGGTATAAATAATATGTCTGGTTTCTCGGATTGGCAATCACAGTCCTTATTACGGAGGGACTTAAACTTTGTATACACCAACAAATTGCGAAAGACCAAAATCGGTTATACATATATTACGAAACAAATTATCGGATAATTTATTTACTAACTAATCACCTTTATCCCCATAGTATCCCGTTGGCATCCAATATCCACGTTGGAGCCCAAGGTATGTTTTCTAACCATATCTACTAGATTTGATAAAGTATTAGAATGGAGCGACTACCGACTCCTTTCTGCCATCCAGGTGGCTGTATAGTATAGTTCAGACTAATTTCAGAATATATGAGGGTTACAACTCCCCGAATCAACTGTCCTACCCCTCTGTGTGATATTTCGATTTTTGTTATACCGACCGAAACTGTTCATTAATGATAACGCTGTGTGTGCAACAGTGCTGAAATATTTTATGTTTATTTTATTTTTATTGGATAAGGCTATTCGCCGTAAAATCAGGTTTGTATTCAGGGCTTAAAGTAATTTTAATGCTTTTAAAAAACGTGTATTATTTCGCAGTGTATTGTAAAATTATTGATAATATCCTTTTACAGTGAATCGTGCTCATTTCTGTAGAATTACATTGTGATTACCCCTGTTCTTTTAAATTGATGTACTTTCATTTTAAATCGTTTTATACTTGAAGATGACTTTGTTGGAGGTCGACTTGAATTGTTATTCAAATATAAGAAAGTGTCATTATATTTTAGATTCTTGTAAAAAAAACAAAATGTTGTGTGATAGTGTAAACGTATTTCTAGATCTTTCGCTGTAAAACAAAAATAAACCGTATTAAAAGCCGTACTATAGTATGTACAAGTTAGCTTTATCTTTTTGACAGATGTAAATTATTCTGATCGACATAACTTTGCAATGACGAGCATATTACTTTCTTAATTTAATGATTTTAAAAATTGGTAAAATATTTTAAAAAAATACATATAACACAAAAGTCCCTAAAGATTCAAGCGTTATCTGAAAATTTCAAGACTTTTTATTGCTTCAAAGTAAAATTTAAACCTTACTTACTACTACCTTAAACTGAAAATAATAGACGCTTGTACAATGTTATGTCGGTCGGACGGTTGGGACACGAATAACCGGCAGTAACTGTTACAAATATCGATTACAAAGAATCATTATTAAAGATCCTTGTTAAGTTATTGTTACGAACGGGGAGAGGGTGCTTTTGGTTTGGGTCTCTTTGACTGGTATAACTCTTTTTAGAAAAATAAGGTAAAAAAAAAAAATTCGAGCCTCCCATAGATAACGGCTCGATCGAACTTGGTCGATGTCGTATGGAAGGTCCGAATTTTTATTTTCACTTTTCGACCCGAGTTTCTTTGGGAAAGTTGTTTACTTTGATGGTCTGAACCACTTATTTAAATTTGGCGGGAGGTCCAAAAATAACCCTGTAATATTAAAAAGCTACCTACTTATGAATAATGACCCACCGTCGCTTATCTGCCCAATGTTTTATATGTCTACTGCAATTAAGAATTTCACCCAAACCATCTCGTCACAGTTACAAGACAAGACTACTAGATATTTTCTGTTTCTCATCAGCCCGTCTGTCAAAAAGATCAAGTTAACTTGTACATATAGTGTGAATTATTTGATACATAAGAAGTATAAAATAAACACTTGCTCACCAAGAACTGCAAATAATGCTCTTCTGTTAGACTTAACTACTTAAAATACAAATACTTTTCAGGTTTTTGCAAGTGAACACTGTAAATACTGACCGGTATCTCGCGGGACCAAGCTGTTTGTAAAGCTGCGTTTAAATAAAGATGAGCGAGGAAACCTTATCCCAAGTAGAGAAAGTAGCTATGGATATCACGCTATTTGGTATGAGTGAAGCTAGATAAAGTAAACCCTTCACTAAAAACTTCCATCAAGACGCCATGAAATGGCATCAGCACTTCATTTACGGCTAGCCTATGATCTTGGATAGATAAAAAATTAGGAATAGATGATTTCCTTTATGGAGCTGATGTCAAATTTGTATCTCTAGTAGCTAAATCCTTGGAAAGATCAAATATTGGGACTGACTGTTAGTTACATAAGAGTATCTATATTTTATACTAGTCTTTACAAACGGTAAATTTTCCACCTTATTTTACTCGAGAGGTATGATGAGATCGTTTAGTTTCTTGAGAGCTTATTTGGCTTCCTTTCAAAATATGAGACGTATTGCAAGAAGCATAATTTACTCAATCGGAAGAGTTAACTGAGTAAAGCGAGGTAGGTAAGGTTAAATAAAGCCATCCTTATAATGGATGTTTCCTCATACACCGCCCATCTTTGCTGTATCCACAAACAAACGTAATGTTGTTTGAAGTTTTAGATGAAATAGCTTGGCGCGCAGCGTTTAATTGAATATTTATGCCCGTGAATTTTCAATATTTACATACTTTCTGTGGCGTGTGCCGTAACGAGTGTTGCGGCTAAAAAAGTTAATCCCGTGATTCGGACGTTGACAGCGATGAAATCCGATTTATAAATGTTTTTTTTTTTCAGGTAAATCTTGATGTTGCCGATTTTTTTTATTTTATAATTACCTGTTGTATTTTCACTATGCGACATTTTCTTGCTCGCAGATAAATTAAGTGATGATATAGGACCTACACACCCACAGCTAGGCACAGGTTGATCTTTATAACAAAAAATAAGCATAGTCCACGCTGGCCAAATGCAGATAGGCAAACTTTACATGTCCCTCGAAAATATTATGGAGAACTCTCAGATGTGCAGGTTTCCTCACGATGTTTTCCTTAACTGTTAAACAAGCGATAGGTAATTCACAATTTAAATTACTCATAAAATGAAAAGTCAGTGTGTCAGTGTCAGTGGGCCTTTGGTTTGAATTCGAAACCCTCTAAGTAGCAGTCTGTTAATCTGTCGCTACCGGTGCGAGTAGCAGCCCGTCACCCATCCATAAACCAGACGTTATCGAACGCGCTGGACCTCGTGAATCGATAAATTCTTGTGTGAACGCTACGGCTGAACAAAACAAACTACGAACTTAATATTGTGGTCAGTAAAAATACATTCAGAGTTACACCATTATTTCACATTATTTGTGATTGCTCACGGAAACACTTAGGAACTCTGCTCCGAACAAACACATTTCTACTCGTTTTTATTTATTTGAAATATATAAGCTAGGATAGCGAGATTGTTTCGATAACAGTTAGATGTGGAATATTACCTATTCAATTGATGTTTATAAATGTTATTAATATGAAAAGTGGGCCAAAATTATAAGTAGTTATTATTTTGGCCCGCCTGAAATAATATAGCATCCTCCTAGTGTTATCCCAATTGCAAACCAGTGTCCAGCTTCTAGCCTAACCGGTTTTTATTGAATGTTAGCTTTTCTACAGAGCGACTGTCTGACCACTGCAACTCAAAGAGATAGCGATATACCATGGTTTAGACCAATTCAGTTTATTCAGAGGTACTGACTCCCTGTAACGACTGCCAAAGATCTTTATGGCAGCCGGGACCGACGCCTTAACGTGAACCAAAATACGGGACAAGTGAGTATTAACAATTAAAACGCCTTGGATACGTACCTGACCTCTCTGCATGGCAGTCTGCTGGTATCTCCACTATCGCTGCCTATAAGAAGAAACTTACAACAACGACCAAGCAGACATCTAAACTTACCAGCTCTAAACGTAATATAAAATCGATGGCATAGTTTGACTCCAAGATCCAACACAAATCAAATCCTATTTACTTCCGCTATTTCTGATACAATTTAACCGACTTACCCACAAAAAAAACAGCTTTAAGGTACCGTTAGCCAAGTATCCTATCAATTGTAGCAAGCCGATAACTCGTGAAAATCTCTTTCATCGCATTCGGCACTTTTATACAAATACCCTTAAACAACCTTCGGCGGATGTCAAAAGAGTCTTGGCTATGAAAGGCGGCTATGAAACCGATTTCCGTATGTTATAATAATATATAATATTCTACCACATTCACACAACACCATCTAGTCCCAAACTAAGCAAAGCTTGTACTATGGGTTCTAGACAATGGATAAACATACCTATATACTGTTTTTTTGTAAATACATACATATTATTATACATAGAAACACCCAGACCAAGACAAACATTCATGTTCATGCACACGAATGTTTGACTAGAGCGGGAATCGAACCCGCGACCTTCGGCGTGGCAGTCGCTTACACTACCGCTGCGCCAACCGGTCTTCATTACCGTATGAGTGGGTGTGTAATGTTTTATTCGCAAATACACATGCGTTTAAACGTTTACTATGAGGGTACTCTGAAATTCGAGCAGTTCCTGGCCTACTGGAATATCGTAAAATGTTACGTTCTATCGCTTAAAGAGCCAAGCGGGAGCGGAACAACAATGTTTTAACCAAATTAGACCGGTGCACGGTGCCAAGCCACGGTAGCTGTTTTTTAGGCGCTAGGTATGTAGTGATACTGTTTTATATAAGTGTACAATAAAGTATAAAATAAAATAAATAAATAAATATGTAGGTATATAATATGTTTTTTCCTATTAATGGTACGTGCTACTTTTTGGGTTTCTTTTATGGTCTAAAGAGTTATAATAAATACATGGAAGATCAATTTTATATTGTAGTAGAGATCAATTTCATATTTCCCGGAGGATGCCCGCAGTTCTGCCCGCATATTTAATTATAATTTCACCGCTTCTGCCCGATCCTGTGGAAATTTCGGGAAATCCCTTCTTAGTGCACCCAAGGACAATACATGCCATTGATTATTTGGTTAAACCAAATTCTATCACGTCCTTCATTATCTCATTTGTTTAGAAAAAACCTGTATACAGATATGGTAATTTTATATGGAAACAAAAAAGAACTACCAAGTAATAAATGTACGTTGTAGCTTTAGATAACCAGCTCATTCCAGCGGTACAAAACACTATTTTTGTTATCTTGACAGATCCTCTTACTGCATTTTGTTTTGTGTTAGGTACCGCATCCGTTTCTAGCTGACTTTGCCATCCTTTAATCTGCTTACAATTTTAGCGTTGAGGCACAGAATAGAGTTGAGGTGTTTCCGCGTTGCTTTTTATATAGTCAGTAAGTGAATAACAGTAATGATCTTGACAATATGCAGGGTATCCTTGCTTCTATCTTCGTTATTAGTGCACATAGATACCTACCCACTTATAGAACGACTAGAACTACTAAGACTAGTTTGCAGCTTTTTTTTAAAGATTTTACATCTTTATTAGATCGAATATGTTTTTTTTTTATTTATATTTAAATATTTTCTACCCGTTCCCGTAGGACTTTCGGGAAATGCCTTCTTAGTTGTACCACGTTGCTTCCCAATGAATATACATGACCTTCTCCGACGGCCGAAAGTCTTTCGAAATGGTCTCACGGTACTTGTACTGAGACAATTACAGGGACCGATTGCTTTACCTGCCCTCGAAAACACGGTAGTGCTTTGATACACGCGGCCACCAATCCAATCGACGACCTGTGGAAGCGTTGCTTAACTTTGCCGATTTATTACGAACTACAATCCAAGTCACGCTATGAGCGCTACTATTACTTTCAACTTAAAAGCAAAACCTTAACGAATTTCCTCAGCCCTTTCGCTTCATTTCATCACGTGTAGTTTCCTTTCACTCCACGTGAAAATATAAAAACAACAAATATATATACATACTTAAATTGCCAATTGAACTAACTCAAACACATTTCAGCTTTTAGAATAAAACTTTCCCCCGACCACAAACTCTGAAAACTTCTACATAACCCGATGATACGCCAGAAAGAAACCTTTTTCGCTTGTGTTGAACTTGCCAAAGTTAGGTCAAAGTCTAATGAAATTGAAATTAAAAGAGTTTTAAGAAAGCGCTTATTGGCGGTCTTAACAAGCTATTTCTGGTTTGCGTTCAACTTTCATGTAGAGAAATATTATAAAAGCTTTAAGGATTCTGACTCAAATAAAAAAATGACGTAAAAGAAACTATATCAACATTGGAAAAGTAATCATAGAAATAGATATTAAATTACCTCGATAGTGCTCTTTGCGAATAGTTAGTTCTAGATGCTAGCTCATTTTGGGTCTACCAATACAATACAATTTGAAGAATTTATGTTTAATTACAGCCAACACTACACACCTGCTTCTAGTCTTAGCATTTCTAAACAAAGTGAAATCAATTGTATCCAATTGAATTTGGGTTATTATAGACAATTCCGATTTATAGTAGCAATTCAATTTCCAAGACTATTTCTTGCCTAAACAGTTTTCCAACGTGCTAGCTTGGGACAAGACAACCTGTGTCCAATCCAATGACAAGAGGCAACCATGAACACACACCCTTCCACAGGAAGCTTTCTATATCATGCGCTGAGTACACAGTTTTTGGGATAACACTGACTTATTATACACTGCCACCGTGGTCCAGTTTTAGCGTATGCGACCGCTGAGCAGAGGTCCCGGGTTCGATTTCCGGGTCGAGTAAAAGTGTTACTGGGTTTTTCCGAATTCTCAGTAGCAGCACGGAGTCTGGTGATGTGCCCGGTAACGACAATAGGCTCGCCCCCTATAACGTGGGACCCTGGAAAAATTCATGGCGAAATGTGGGTGTAATATTACACCTCTGCCTACCCCTTCGGGGATAAAGGTGTGAGTCTAAATAATACAGGATGTATTACTATTCGCCAGAAATAACGAGTATAAAATATGTTCTCTGCATGTTCCTTCAATGATGGCGCTGTCTGTGTGCTTCAATTACTTGCTTCGTTTGCACTCATCACGTTGTTAATCTAACTCTAGTCAGTGCCTTGGTCAAAGAACGTCTAGTTAAGTTTCGTTGTAATATTTTTTTGCCTCATGATATTCTTTAAGACTTTGCCGCAGTTTTTTTCCGGTATCAATATATCATAAGCAAAGATTAGGCAATTATGGTATTAATAAACTAGGAGTAAGGACGGAGTAAACTATTCATAATTTACTCCGGGAGTAAAAGTTACTCCGCGGAGACCCATGGTTTAACGCTGGAGTAAGCAAGGAGTAAGCATCTATATTAATAATTTTGTCACGGGGTACGATGGACTAGATCGAAACTTTACCTGAATACTAAAACATACAAAATAAAGATTTCGAGTCGACAACATAATATATCGGCAAAATTCGGATTGTCGAGTATTTTGTTAATTTCTAATGACAGTATTAAGGCTAGCGTCCACTAGGCTCGCCGAGTCGAGCCGAATCGAAACGCAGAAAGTCGCCTCCTATATATATATTTCTATGAACCTGCGTTCATTAGCGACGAGCCGCGGCGCGCCGAATCGAATCTACCGCGCGCATCGCTCGGCAGGCGAATTTCTGCGGCGACGCGTTTCGACTCGACTCGGCGCGCCTAAGTGGACGCGGGTCAGCGGATGAGTGTAGACGGGACTACATGGCGTAAATACCTACATAAAAAGTTATTGAAATGAATAAAGAGCTGTTAATTTCGCTAGTTCAGAAATATACTGAACTTAATTATTATGACTGCCTCATTAGTCTCGTGGCATAAATGTGCGCGCGGGATTGGGAGGTCTCGGGTTCGATTCCCGGGTCGGGCAAAGTGTTATTGGGTTTTTCCGTTAGGAAATTCTCAGTAGAAGCACGGAGTCTGGTAATGTGGACAGCCGGTTGGCGTAGCGGGAGTGTAAGCGACTGCTACGGCGAAGGTCGCGGGTTCGATTCCCGCTCAAGTCAAACATTTGAGTGCATGAACATGGATGTTTGTCTTGGTCTGGGTGTTTCTATGTATAATATTTATGTATTTACAAAAAAGAAAGTATATATGTATGTTTATTCATTATCTAGTACCCATAGTACAAGCTCTGCTTAATTTGGGACTGGATGGTGTTGTGTGAATGTGGTAAAAAAAAATTTAAAAAAATGTACCCGGTACGGCAATAGGCTCGCCCGGCATAACGTGGGACCTGAAAATTCATGGCGAAATGTGGGTGTAATATTACACCTCTGCCTACCCCCTCGGGGATACAGGCGTACGTCTAAAAACAAATTATGATCATGAAGATACTCATTATCATGACGAGCAGCGTAGACAAAATATATGGGAAGAAAGAATAATGAACGAATTTGAAACAAGAACATAATCTTCGTCCGAGCTACCTATCATTGACAACACAAGCACAACCTACAACAGCCAGTCGCCGACTGCTGGCTTCGATTTGATTCGTCTGTAATGAACGCACACGGATAAAATGCGACTCGGCGCGATTCGACGCGGTTCGGATGTAGTCGACGCCAGGCTTTAGAAATTATAATAATAAAAAAAGACAGAAAAGTCACTGTCACCGAATAACAGTCATGTTGAGTAACTACTATGTAGTTTGTATGCAATGTGTAAATTCTTCTTGCAGTTATATTTCTAATCGGTATAATAATAATACTTTTATTTCGGTCTACTAAAATCTAAACTGTTAGTAATATAATTTGAAACTTATTTCCTATTGTTAGTATAGATTAACCTAGAGACGAACTTCTTTAAAATTGGGGAATGAAGATCCTCTGCAACTGTTTTCAGGATGCTGTTTGGACTGTCCCTCACTCTTCTTAGTAGCGAGGCGGTCTTTTTACGAATAATAGCGTAAAAGCCATCGGTTCGTGCCTGTGCAAACATTTCCGACGCACTGCAGTAACGAGACAATCCCAGCAACATCCTGAAACCATTGTTATATTTGATGCGCAGGGCGTCCAGCGATCGTTTCGTACAGTTGATCCATAGATTGCTCGTGTACAGACTCTGGCAGTAGGCCTGAAAGAGTGTAATTTTAACTAGGTCCGTACACCGGGAAAATCTACGTGCCAACATGTTACTCCGCACCGCTAGAGCCCTACGTTCCCTTTCGATGTCTACATCGTCCTTAAGGTCGTCGGCAAGGAAATGCCCTAGATATTTAAAGGTGGACACCCTTTTAATTGGCGAACCGTACATTGACAGCTCGGGCCCATCTTCGCGGCATTTGCCGCCGACCTTAAAAACCATGTACTCACACTTCTTCACATTATATTTTAAACCATGTGCGGCAGCGTAGGCTTCACAAATTTTAATTAGCTCTCTCATAGCTCCCACCGATGGACCCAGCAACACCATGTCATTCGCATAACTGATGTTATTAATAAAAAGACCATCATTACTGCATCCGACACGTGAGCTGCTGAGTTCAGTAATAAGGCCATCTATGTATAAATTAAAGAGCCTGGGAGACGTTAGATCCCCCTGTCTTACCCCGCACTCTAACCTATACGGGTCTGAGAATGTACCATCCCATTTCACATGATTGGTTTGGTTACCATACCAATACTGGAACAGCTTACATACGTCCGCAGGTATAAACAGTTTTTTTAAACGACAATGATTTTTAAAGTATCCGTCTATGAGAAAATTGTGTTACTTCGAATTTACGCGAGTGAAGCCGCGGGCAAAAGCTCGTAGATTTATATTGTATTTCCAACTTTCATTGAGATTTGTATACATAACCCAAATATATTTTCACATTTGTTTGGTGTTCGTTAGAGCACTTACTAGTATCTGATTTTGTTATTTTATTATTGTGGATTAAAATTAATATAGATTATTTCATTGAAGAGAGATTATTTTAAGAATTAAAGAAGTAATTGAAATAATATTACCATTAATAAGGCATGTGAAATTTTATAAACCTCGCAATATCCCTTTTGAAGACCTTGAATAAGATGGGTGGCTCGGCTATACACCGAAACCGTGGGGTAGGGTTCTAGGCGACTTGGAAAAGGAAATGGACTGTATTAGGGCGAGTTCTGGGTCGCCTAGAAAGGAATAAGGGAAGAGGAGATGGATACGGGAGGAGGTGATTGAGTGGGTATAGGATATTTCCAGGATGGAAGGCACTTACCTTATACAGCCTTCTTCGTTTCTTTTCCTCCTGGTGTTTTCGTGATGCAGCTGCTTGTTTTCACTTCACTCACGAGCGGGTTTTCCTTGGTGGAAGCGGTAAATCACATACAGCGGTGCGGCGCGGAGCGGTATCGAGACGGCGTTCTCAGCGGGAGGAATGTTCTCGACTGTCCGTCGCGTTCACGATCGCGGCGACGACTCAGGCCAAAGGCAGTGCCTCTTCCAGGGAGAGGGATAGAGCGGGACGGAAATATGATATCGCTCGCACTAGACGTGGAACGATTGATCTTGGTGCGATTAGTTACAGATAGGAAGGTAGATGGCGCTACCATATCCCCCCGGCCCTAAAGGGTTGCCTTTAAAAAAAAATAGAATTGAACTTAGCTATGTTGGGTGTACTACCGCATAACCCCTCAATAGGCTAAGACAGCGATATGACAATAAAATTAATCTAAATTAACTTTAGCGAAAACTATAAATGCAATAATAGCGAAAACTACTAACTAAATACTTAAACTAAGAGGTAAGTCCGACTTCAGGCTAGATCTCACTGAGTTGGAAGCGGACGCGAGTTGATCAGTGCCTCGACTTGTGCAAGGACAGTTAAAGGCTCTTCGTAAGAAAGGATCTGTTGACCTATAACCTTGAAGAGATGCGTTTTAATTACTATGACCATGCTTGCCCAACATCCACTGAAATGTGGTGATGCTGGTGGAATAAACTTCCAGTCAATATGATCTATGGAGAGTTCTTCCTGAAGACGAGTATGATAACCCGCGACGTGATTGAAACAAGTAGCGGGAACAAGTTCAATCAATTTACTAACGCGGTTGGCGACAAAAGTCTGCCAGCGATGAGGAGAAGAATGAATCCAAGCGAGCACTACCTTGGAGTCGGAAAATGCGTATATTTATTAATAGAGTAGTGGGGCAAAACTGTGTCTTGAACCTTGCGGAGCAAATGAGACAGCGGAAGGGCCGCGCACAACTCCAGTCTCGCAACCGAAATGGTTTTAACAGGCGAGACCTTAGACTTGGCACAAACTAACTGCACCGAGTAGTTAGAACCAATGCGGACTTGCAGATATACGACTCCGCCGTAAGCACGCTCGCTGGCGTCAGCGAAACCTATTAAGTTGACGGTACATCCATCTACCAACCCAAGATGACGCGGAATAGTAATTTGATTGAGCGCGGTAAGCTCAATACAAACTGGCCCCAAGCGGCGACAATATGGTCAGGGGGTGTTTCATCCCACTCACACTTTGATAGCCAAAGCTCTTTGATCAAGAGCTTGGCGTACAAAATTGTGGGAGCCACAAAACCCATTATGTCCCATAGTCGAGCCACTGTGGACAGCATAGTGCGTTTGGTGCACTTATCATCTGGCGGTGAGACGTCAAACCGAAAACTATCACAGGATTTGTCCCAACGTAAACCGAGAACCTTATGCGGTACAGACTTCTCAAACTCAATGTCTGGAGAAGCTTTATGAGAATCTGGTATGCGTGCGAGAACCTCCTTAGAGTTGCTTGTCCATTTGACAAGATCAAACTGGCCTCGCTTGAAAAGCTGAATAAGCTCTTCACAAAGCGAAATTGCTAGCGGAGCGGGTATGACATTAGGTCATTAATGTCATCTATATACAAAGCGGATGTGTAGTATAGTATAGTGTAGCGTAGCGTAGCTTAGCATAGCATAGCGTAGCATAGCGTAGCATAACGTAGCATAGCGTAGCATAGCATGGCGTAGCATAGCATAGCATAGCATAGCATAGCATAGCATTGCTAATTAGTGCTTTATCTTACACACAGTTTTAGCACCCACCTTGATCTCTTGAAGAGCAGAACAACAACAAGACGTAATACAATGAGAAGTATGTAACGTAGGTACGGTACCCATAATCACATACCCAAGTACCGTCTCAATAGCGGGCGGTAAATCATATCGCTCACTACGTACTATTTTAGTTAGTAGCAAGTGCGGAAATATTGAAGCTCCGATCAAAAGATCAATGCCTGCCGGATTCGCAAACTCCGCGTCGGCTAGCGGCAATGATTCGAGATGAGTGAGTGATGCTACGTCTACATTAGCGTTCGGCAATGCGTCCGTGATACGCTCCACGATAAGCGAAGAAATGTTAAAATTAATGTTCCTATCAAAACGCGAATGTATTTAACATCTACGGAACCCCTGCAATGCCTTTCTGATCCGCCTATCCCTTTGACGGTTGAGTTAGTATTTTTAAAGTTATTCCATAATCCGAGGCGTTTGAAGCATTCCGATGTTATTAGATTGGTCTGAGATGCGCTATCTAGCAGACAACGTACCATGTGCGGCGACCCATTAACATCATATACGATAACTTGCGCTGTCGCCAACAGTACCGTGTTAGACGCCGTACACTGCGTTTTGGCCCTGCGCGGATCATTATAGATGCGCGAGTGCCGTCCTCGCGTGCGCGTCGCCCGCGCAATGGATGTCATACACAACGATACTTCGCCCTCAGACGCGGAAGGCGCAGCTACCGTGGTCTGCTGCACCTGCGGCGCGAGTGTGTCAAGGTTAGCGGCTTGGCTTGACAACCGGTTTTTTTATCCAAATGTAACAGTGTATGATGTTTTTGTTTACACGAGCGACATCTCGTTCTACTGGAATAATTACTCGTTTTATGTTTTATGCTTAAACAATTAATGCAAGCTTTGTTATCTTTTACGCTTTTAAAACGAGCAATTGGATTTAAATCATTAAAGGTGGGACACTTATAGTAATGGTCGTGCACTATATTACTGCACAGACACTTCTGTGAATTATTACTATTAGATTCCGAACATGTTACGTAAGATTGTGGATTAGGGACTGAGTTATTATTACTATTTCGCGATTTATTCAACCTTTGTTTGTTGTTGTTAGTGTTAGACGGGCCAGGTGAACCAGACTGCGTATTATGAAATATTCGACACTGATCTTTGATGAACGAAATAAAACTATCTAGTGTAGGTATTTTATTATTGCGGTAGTGTCAAACTTTTTTAAAGCGAGTTGAAGCAACATAAAGTCGGAAAGATCTTCTAATTTTAAATTCCTAAGAGAATTAACCGCGGTTACGAAGTTATCAATAAACAGCTGGAAATTCGAGACAGACGCGTTGCTGGACAGTTTGAGATTTAAAGCTTGGTCAAAGTACGTAGACGCTAGGACGCGCGTGTCTTGATATCTGTCAAGTAGTGACTGAAATATGACCTGATAATTCTCAGCACTGGGTGTGACACCTGCAAATACGGACTGGGCTTTCGGTGACAGTTTACCTATTAAATAGTACAACCTGTCAGCATCTGTCAGAGAACCATTATCGTGCACCGTAGACTTAAAACTCGCATAGAATAACGGCCAATTTCGTATATCTCCGTCAAACGACATAATCTCGATTGGCGGTAATCTCGGTTTGCGGGCAACGGGCTCTGCTGAACATTTACCCTCCAATTGCGATTGTGTACGCTTAATAATACAATAAAGATCTTCGAATGAGGTATACGCCTGATAGTTCGGTTTTTCATCAGGATTGATAGAAAGTAATCTTGCGTTATAATCGTCTAACAACTTATGAAAATCTGTTCGAATACTATCTACTGTTATACAATAACTGAGAAATGCTTCGCTATTACTGTCAGACATAGATGCGGTTTTTGATCGTTCATAGATATTTTGAATGCGCTCAAATAAAATATTGCGTTTTGCTTCTAAGATTGTCATCTCTTTGTCTTCCGACACGCGTGACTTCTTTTGTTGTGACATGCTTACGTAAGTATAAGCTAATGAGAACGAAACAAAATAAGAATATCTAATGTATCTATTATTTTTACCTAAGTAGGCTAATTAGGCAATACTTTAGAGCTGAGGAAATAAAAGTTGCTTGAAATATGAGATTTATAAGACAACTATGATATTTCCAGAATTAATAATTTAATAAGTAGGTAGCTACATAAAAGTTTACCTACTGATGCGGGCGGAAATAACCATGTGACGGTTATGTGAATATATTAGGAGTATAGCTAGGTGCTATAACTGCCTAGGTATAGCGGTATAACGTATAAAACGTAAATGAATCCGACTCGTATGGATCAAAAAAATGGCTCGGCTATACACCGAAACCCGTTCTAGGCGACTTGGAAAAGGAAATGGACTGTATTAGGGCGAGTTCTGGGTCGCCTAGAAAGGAATAAGGGAAGAGGAGATGGATACGGGAGGAGGTGATTGAGTGGGTATAGGATATTTCCAGGATGGAAGGCACTTACCTTATACAGCCTTCTTCGTTTCTTTTCCTCCTGGTGTTTTCGTGATGCAGCTGCTTGTTTTCACTTCACTCACGAGCGGGTTTTCCTTGGTGGAAGCGGTAAATCACATACAGCGGTGCGGCGCGGAGCGGTATCGAGACGGCGTTCTCAGCGGGAGGAATGTTCTCGACTGTCCGTCGCGTTCACGATCGCGGCGACGACTCAGGCCAAAGGCAGTGCCTCTTCCAGGGAGAGGGATAGAGCGGGACGGAAATATGATATCGCTCGCACTAGACGTGGAACGATTGATCTTGGTGCGATTAGTTACAGATAGGAAGGTAGATAGCGCTACCAATGGGTTTAAATTGTGCTTTGTGCCACAAAACCGACACCGATCGGTGTCGGTTTGCCACAAGCGCTTGCAAACCTATACAAAACTAGCCAAATACCTTATGCGAACGTTTGCGTTACGCACCATTACATAATTATGTGTGTTATTTCTTATGTTCGCGTGGGATAGTTGTGATTGTCAAATAAAAGTATTTAATAAAAAGTTTTTATTCGACCAGGTCATTTTGTTCATTATTTTTACTTTTAATATCAGTGGGTTGCCATAAAATTTAATATACCTTAATCTCAGTGTAAGAATGGTATTGTTACTCCGAACTTACTCCGTATTTATTAACACCGTTATTAACACGTAGCTATTCCATATCTAATCTAGAATGAACTACTCCCGGTGTTATTTTTTTAAGAGAAGAATAAGCATTTTTTATTAATAAGACTGATAGAGTTTAATATAATTATAATAAACGTTTGTGTGAATTCTTAGTTATATCTAATATGTGGCTTTGCGTTTAATAAAAGTTTTACATCGCAAAACTACAGTAGATTTTTCTGGGTATAAAAAAAATTGCGTTACTGACTGACAGACTACACGTAGCCTAAACTTGGGGACAGTAGGGGTGCACTAAGATGGGATCACCCGAAATTCTTACAGGATCAGAAAGAAACGGTTACATCAACATATTGAGTTGTGTTGGCTAAAATGTTTTAATTTTATACGAGAAAACTTTACAATGCATCTACAAGTATTGTAGTAGCAATAGCACTCCTCCAAATTCTCCTCGCTTGCACCATACCAAATAATCTAACGTTGCCTTTCATGCGTTGCATTATAGTCGTTGTACATAGAAACGGCAAAGGCGTCGAACCGTGTCCTGCTTTTAAAATTTGCTCTAATCTCACAGTTTTTAAGCTAGATTTTGTCCCGTTCACTGCAAATCGTCGCCATTTTCTTTTAGTAAGAGCAAATGGGGAGAACTTTCTGCTTAAAACTTTTTTAGATTATTTTTTAGTTCATTATTCTGCGACAGTTCTAGTTTTGTTTCAGGTGTTGTTTTGTTATGTGTTTAAGGTTTTACCTAGGCTTTTATTAACGGAGACAATGTAGATTTATGAAGATAAGTAGGGATAAGTATTTTTATATTCACGTTTTGTCGGCTTCGTTTTAGACTACCATGACTCCGCCTACGTGGTACTGCGTTTACTGTCGTATATCTATACTCGCCGATGGAGTTATGTTTTGATCCCTTATCGATACAGAAGTAATGCTTAATACGGGTTCTGTCTTAATAAAAATTACATTGACAGCGTAAATATAGCTGAGGCTTTTCATTCCATGGCGAACATAAGCATTATCGTATGCCACGGTTATTAAAAGAGGAAGCTACCTTTACACTTACTTTACTTTTCGTGTCGATGGCAACACTAAAAATAGTTTTTACCCCATACACGGCCACTTGACTGACGTTAAACCTTCCTTTATATAAGCATTTGAATCCTTGCTGACTTAAATTAATCATATAAGTCGTGAAGCGTTCACGATACTGAGCTTGCGAGGTACGTATACCTTTCACACTCATTTGTGACCTAATATGTCCCGAATACGTAACTCGTTTATTATCAAACTTCATTTAGGGTAACCAACGCATTAGGATGTTCATATGCAAACTTTGCCGGGACCCTGCTATCGTCCGATTTACATTCATAATTATATAGGCCCGTGAAATCCCTCCTACATGGAACGATTTTCCGTCCAATTTTACTGGACTCAGGATCAAATTGTTTGGGGTAGACGTTAGTTGTTCAATCCAGGGTATCTAATTGGGCAAAGGAAAGCGTCTAAACTGACATGCAAAATCAGTTATTGTGGATGCTGATCGGTCAATATCTTTTGTCTGATTACAAGCGGCGTGTTTTCCACCTCAAACTTTGAAAACTTTCAACAAAAAATAGGTTGAACGAGATTTACTCAGCAGTTTTTAGATATACTTAGCACATTTTCAAAAACCGCAATTATAATTTTGTCGTTAATACAAAATTAATTGAAAACACAGTTATTTTTGCTGTGAGAAAAGCAGTAGTGCCATTTGATAAGGATAAGATAATGCGTATGTTAAGTGGATACCTCTACTGTGACCGTATATCACAGAAAAAAATGTACGGCACTTGAGCATAAGCCAATTCAATCGCAAATCTGGTCAATACTTATATTCTATCGTATGGAAGCCGTTCAAGAGTTCTTAGATGGCTATTATAAAAACAAACTCGTCCAAACCTACTAGTGGTCTAAAAATAATGGCCAAAACAAAAACAATTCGGTTTTAATCACGATTTTAATACAGGAAACCAAACAAACTAAAAGAAATTCGAGTAAGTATTAATTTTCTGGCGGACGAGAAATTAATATTTATGCGAAGTAAAACTGAAACGATATACGCATTTCTCGAAAGTTAAGTGGAAAGGTATGAAATGTTTTGAAATATACCGGCGCTTATAATACCTACTCACAGCTATTTTAGAGAGCAATTTGGTTGAAAGTAGTTATTAGATTGTTAGGTTAGGTTATCCACAGACTGCACGGTTGGTGTAGTAGTTTAAGCGGTCGCCATGCCGCTAGCCACTGCGCTGTGTGTTGTGGGTTTGATTCCCATACGAGACAACACTTTGTGAGATCCATAAATTGTCGTTTCGAGTCTGTGTGTGCATTATGTCTGTTGATTGTGTGTGTATCGTGGGAAATGGGAAGAGCAAAGAGAGGTCTATGTTCAGCAGGGGATACCTAGAGTCGGGCTGTGGACGATTATGACGATAATTAGTATGAGGGGAATAAATAAGTTTTAGATTGGTACATGTCAACCTGATCTATGCATATTATAAAAAGAAGTTCCCGCAGCGCCACATCATGCCATGCCATGTCTGTCTGCATGAACGCAATTAACTCAAAAACTACTGAACGGATTAGTGTAAAGTTTTTACTAATAGCTAGCATGATTCCTGAGGAAGGTTTAAGTGTATAATCACTGGAGCTGAACCGCGACCGCAGTTTAGTAATGAATAAAGTAAAATGCATTCCAACATACGCCTTGGTATTCTTGACTCTTGCTCAGGTAAGTTTTACGTGAGTAAAGCTTTAGCAAAGTCAAAGTACACTAAAGACTTAAGACTAAGTTCCTAGAACTTGAACGTCAATAGCGAATCGTGCTTGATGTCTCCAAGTTATACAATTCAATATATGACGCTATCTGTTGTGTGAATTTGGTACCACACTATGGGATTATGGCATAGGCGCTAACTGGGAAAGGATTTTTTATATTCCAACCCTAGGAGAGGACACGTGAAGGATTCAAATTAAGATGAGATCAAGAGACTTTAAAGTTTAAATTGTAGTTTAAATTAATATAAATGAAGCGCCATATTGTGGCGGATACATTATAGTAAATACTACAGCACAATATAGCACAAAGGATTATATTTAAACCTTTTTAGGGTTCCATATCTCGGAAGGAAAAAACAGAATTTTATGAGACTATATACTTACAGGTTTGTACGGAACCCTCGGTGTGCGAGTCTGACTCGCACTTGGCCGGTTTTTATTAACGTACTTACTGTCTCACTTCGTTTTCTTCAAGCGTCTCTTTTCTGTGCTGAGTTACCCAAGTTGTGCCAGTTTATTACAAAAACAAAAAAGCAATAGACAAACTACAAATAAAAAATATCATCTTCATAAAATACACTTCTCAAGTGCTCAAATTCTTCTCAAATTAAGATTAATCATAAATCTCTCAGAACTATATACAAGGCATGTTCAAAAAATAGTTTACCATACATCTGCAAACACATGGCGTTCGTGCTTGGTGACAAAGACAGTGTTGAGCACAGAGAGTTGACAGGGAGGGAGTATAAGAGTGTCTGCTTCGATCCAGTCGATGTACGTGCACTATGTTCTTCTATTTCGCCCTTAGTAACTAACTTTTTAAGTATTTATCACATTCGAGGACTCAAAGAAATGTAGTATTATTTTTACTATTTTTTAACTTGTTCCGTATTAGTATGTGAACAATTCAGAAAATCTGTATGTTACTACACGGATTCACGGATGTACTGCACACAACACATCCGTGAACATGGCGCTTGCAACAGTGCCGAAATATCGGTTACTCAAAACAATGGTACGTGGTATATACCTATCCCGTAGGAACAGTAAAAATAAAAAGTAATGATAGTGACCACGAAAGTTTAAATTCCTAAATCTGTATGTATGTCTAAAAATCTACCTGGGATCAGGTAGCATGAATTGTTGCTGTCAAATTGGAACTTGTTATTATTTACGTAATTCAAGCCTAGGTGACCAAATTTTATTATAAGCAATTAAATAATTTCGTGGTATAATGTACTGACATAGGAACTAAAACGGTATCAATAAATTTATAGATAGGTATATGTTCGCATCTATATACCAATGGTATTTTCACTACATGTTAAGTCCATAATACAACATTCATTTCTTTCGAGTTTAAAATAAATTATCATCATCCCTACTCTTGCCCATTGTATCCGTGACTTCCACCTTAGAGACTAAAGATTTTCAAGTAACGTTTAAATAACCAAGTGAAATTGTTTTTTATCTTTATGATAAAAAATAACATTTTGTTTGCGTGACACTTTTCCCCACAGGAATACTTACTGCAAAATAAATTAATTTCTAATTTTTCAAATGACAAAATGATATTGTGTTTCGTTGTTTAAAATACACATGTTTCATTTACAGATTTCCCCTGTGAAGTTTAAAAATGAAATTGCACTCAAAACAGCATTGCTTTTCATGCTTTGGAAGAAAATAACTTGTTTGGTAAGAGTACTTCTGAGGGCCCATACTTGAGATTTCGACTGACCCAGTTTTGGAAAATCTTTTTTGGGAAATAAATCTGTACGAAGAGAATAGCGAAGTGTTCATTATCATTTTCTAACCAATTTATTTATATTTTGTTTTGGTATATTGGGATTAAAAGAAAAAATATTTTTATATTATGTTTTAGCCGATGTATTTTCGCAACAAGAGGGAACCCATGTCCAACTACAGGATCATCGATCAAGCGATCCAAGGTTCAGCTATTTTGAACTAAAAATATTACATACATACCCTCTAGCGTTTGAGTATAAGTAAAGTACGTTTTATAATTTTCTAATCATTTGTGAAGATTAATTCAACAAGTAGCGTTCTGAAGAATTTGATCGTTCTTGTAAAAAAAATATTTAGAATTACTGAAATAATATATTGGCAGTTCACTGCCATTCTAGACGTTCAAATTATCCGATAATTCACAAAAGAAAATTCTTTCTAGCACGTCGCTTCTCATCAGTCAATAAATTCCTTCCTAGAATTTTTTTTTTTTACATTTGATAGGCTAACGTTTGACCGCGATCTCGCCTGACGTTAAGGCCTTGAAGGTACCTATTCACCCGCGACTTGAAAATCATATTATTCAATTACAACACGGGCATGAAGAAAAACGTGATCCGTCAAATTAATATGCTTCGAAGCGAAGCGTTCCCTTTGCTTCGGAGTGAAGTGATGAGTTCGTGTTGCTTCGGGAGTTTAAACCGCAGCCATCATTATCCCTCGTAATTTAATTTATAATTTGTGGACGTGCTTTGTAATCGTTAATTTATTACGGCGGAAAATTAATTGCTTGTGACAGTTTTGTTTGTTCGTCTTTTGTTGTAGTACTTAAATGTAGGGTAAGTGAACAGTTTTAAGGCTTTGGTGGTAAATTAGGCGGGAGGATTTTTATTGAGTCGGTCTTTGTTGATGACTTGATTACTATTATAATTTACGTAGAATAAGAGTTGTAATTCTGTCACCAAGGCTGCAAAATTTCGACATAATTTACACAAGAAAATATTACTTATAGTGCGTTGCGTTGGTTTTATGCACATGTATAAGCCTTACAAGCCTTTTGAAATTGATGCCAGTTTTAAAACGAACTGTTTAAAAAGCTACCATCAGAAAATCTTAATTCAAGCTGTACTTTCACGTTATCAAACTTAAATTATTGCCAGTAAATAAAATACAAACACCCAGAAAAAAAAGGAGAACATAAAAATCCAATCGTAGTAATTATAAGTTTTCAAAACAACTGCAAAAATTTGAAAGCGGAGGTGTTGCCAACCTGAACAATTTAATTTCAAGAAAAAAAGGTCGGGCAAGTGGAGTTCGCAACTCGGTCCTTTACAGCTTAATTAGATGAGGTTTTAAACTTAAGATGGCCGACCAGACGGTGAAATAAAGATTTTTGATGTTTATGTTACGTACTATTCGTGGAGCATCAGTAGTGTTGTTATTTTGCTTAGCAATGGCATTAATTAATGTGGTATCTAGGTACCTATCTAGATACCACAATATTTGGGTATGGATACCTTTGCTAATGGATAGAAAAAAATTTGGCGCGTTAGTAATTTTACTCTCATTTTACACGGTAAGAATGAAGAAGATATTGAAAGAAGAGTTAATGCAGGTAATAGAGTGAATGGAGCACTGAAGGCGTTTATGAACAGCCAAAACGTGTCCAAAAAGACACGTTTGGCTGTGCATAGAGGAGTATTAGTGTACCTTATATATGGTAGTGAAAGTTGGGTATGGCATAAGAGACTTGAAAGTAGAATAAATGCTGTAGAAATGAGAGTACTGAGAAGTATGTGTGTTGAATCTTTGACCGACAGAGTAAAGAATTGTGTGATAAGAAAGTGTTGTGGGTTAAAAGATGATGTAGTGATAAGACAGACTGTCAAAGAAGATATATAAGGCAAGTGTGAATGGGACAATACAAAGGGGAAGACCTAGGCGGACGTTCTCTGACCAGATTGGAGACATCCTGAAAAGGACAGGTCAGAAGTACCCTAAACAGAAGAGCATGCATG
This sequence comes from Euclidia mi, assembly GCA_944739405.2. NCBI lineage: Eukaryota > Metazoa > Arthropoda > Insecta > Lepidoptera > Erebidae > Euclidia > Euclidia mi. The sequence continues at coordinate 26,706,092 of OX123205.2, forward strand.
AGAAACTTGATGGAAATGAATGAAGCAAGAGAGGTATGTCAGGATCGTTGCAAATGGCGTTCCGTTGTCTCTGCCTACCCAGTCGGGAAACAGGCGTGAGTCTCATGTATGTATGTACATAATATGTATATACATATGTAATGGCTGAACCAATTTTGATCCAATATTGTACCTATTAACAAGTTAATATCAATTTTGGCGCGCATTAGGTAATTTGACGAAAGTAAGCAACGCTTGCATAGGTTGCCACTTAGATGGGTGGCTACTTGCTTTTTAAATTCAGTATTATTGTTAATTTTATGACTGTGTAATATAAATTCTCTTCTTAATTAGTGACATGTAAAGTGGAGGTGCCTCGTGAACACTCATGATGTTTGCAGGGTTTGTATATTTTTTATGATTTGTAGAATCTAGTATATCAGTATTATTTGAAATAAATATATCGTCTATGATAGTTAAATCGAGAATATTAGTTCGTATATTTTTTTTGTCTATGGTAATTTTTTGGCTCTGGTGACACTATGAGATGTCAAATCATTCTTTGTTCTTGCCTTGAAAAATAACACGTTGTCGTCTCGTAAAATCATCGCCTTTGAAAAGCACATGGTTAAACCAGCTTCGCGAATTGTATTGTTGTCTTGCCGCTAGTTGATTTGTCCGCCACCGATCAGTCCGCCGTATTGTAAATTGTGATATATATATATAGAACATTGTGTGATTTATACTCCCACGTGCATCGTGTTCTGAAGACGCCGCTTGGAGCCTGGTAACTATAGAAATTTTACCACCATTTTGGCCAAATTAGTGAGTGTAATTTTATAGGTCGCCTATAGGCCACCAGAGAAGATCACCAGGTAATTCATTTGTTTAAATCTAAGCGCTGAGAAATTCATTCTCAAATGTCAGACTCCTTGCTTGCTGTAATCAGATGGATGTAATACAAACATCCACTGTGCCTGCAAACAATTTCCCACCCGCCTAGGGCAAACTCTGAACATATCTATTGGTAGCAGTAGCGCTGTTGTGTTTACCTAACCTCAGATTTATATTATAATCTTGTATCTGATTGGGAGCTAGGCATAGCTATCACATTGTTTTTGTTGCTGTAACTGTTATGTATTGGTTGACCTACTTAATTTGAAACATATTGTACCAAAGTTCAATTTTATGTGCAACCTCAAACAGTAATTGTTAACTTGAATTGTTGAAATCTCATTTGAACTTGTTGTTGTAGTGTTAATTGACTAATTAATTGTAAACATTGAATTTTAAACATTATAATAACCACATTTGACCTTGCATAGATGGGCGGGTCACATTGATAAATTAACTTAATAAACCTTGTTCTTTGTTGTAATATATTGAAAATATTAATATTGTTAGGTTACACATACTGGTGTCTACCTACGGCTGTAATACATAACTCAGTTGATCTGTCTGTTGCAAACAATTGATTAATTTGAAGTTTCAACTTTTAATTTGTTACAAGTTATAAACGGCTGTAGTATATAGCCCAGCTGTTCGTTGGTTTCAAAGAACTAACCAATTTTAAGTTTTAATTTAACGCTTGTCCGAGCTCTTTTGAGAATTTATTATGTCGGCTATCAAGGACTTGCGTTCGGCTGCAGGTGCCATTTCGTCACATTTGCACTGGTTTGCCTCAGCCAGTACTCTGGTAAACCGGTTTGATCGCCAGCAGGCCTTATTACAACGATATGAGCAGATTAATGATCGGTTGGCAAGCGTTGAACAGCAATTTTGTGTCTTCAGCGCTTGTTGTCTCGAAGTGTCAGTTTTTGACTTCACACTGGACCAAGGAACCAAAGTAAGTAAGGACTATGCCCAGATACTGGACATTAATGCTGTCTCCGACTATGCAAGGCAGTTGATTGCTGAGAGGGACGGGTAACCCGTTTTGAAGCAGGAGCTTCCTAGGCCAGCACCGGGACTTTTGAGTCGGCTTCCCACGCTAGACCTGCCACCTTTTGATGGGTGCCTAGGAAGCTACCTGGGGTTATCAGTAATTGCTGCTGCTGTGGGGAATTTGAGACCGGGTTTGGAACTGGCAGACCCCAAATTAGACACACCGGGACAAATCGATTTGTTGATTGGCTCTGATGTGCTTGGTGGAATTTTGATTGGTGGGAAATGGGTCTTGGTGCCAAATGGTTTGACTGCCATCCCGACCATATTTGGATTTGCTTTGATGGGACCTGTGCCTAGGGAACTCCCTCCACCCAAACTTGATAATTTGTTGGCGGTAGGCTCCGCTCTCTCTGATGCGGGTCTGAGGTTTTGGGAGGTAGAGGAGCCCCCTCAAGCTGCTCGTTTGAATCCAGAACATGAGGAGTGCGAGTTGTTCTTCCAGAACAATACTGGTCGACTCCGTAATGGTCGGATTATTACCAAGCTACCCTTTCTGTCTGTTCGGCCTACGCTTGGTGAGTCACGTCCTTTAGCCGAAAAGAGATTGTTGGGTCGTGATCCGGAGCTCAGACAGAAGTATATTGAAACCTAATTGAAGGAAAGAGGAACCCACCACGCACCCTCGGATAGAACTATTGCAATAGAAAAAGGTTGACAATACCGAACTCCTCTAAAAGGATAAGGGATATAGGAATGGTATGGGTTCCAGGAAGATACCTGACTTGCAGTAACCCGCTGTATGCGTCGACTATTCTTCGACACGTGTTTTGCCTCTGCACGAGGCATCCTCAGGAGCGATGGGCAACGACTGAACTTGGCTCAGTCGTTGCCCATCGCTCCTTCCCCTGCAATAGTTGGGGTGGTCAATCCGAGGGAGCGTGGTGGGTTCCTCTTTCCTTCCATTACGTTACAATGAAGTTCCGCCAAGTAACGCCTGATTCAATCAACTATATAGAAGTATATTAAGGTCATCTGAGAATATGAACAATTGGGAGACATGTCCGTGTCAAATTTGGATTGGCGTTCAGTGGAGCATTACTATCTCCTGCATCATGCGGTTTTGAAGCCATCAACTGGCAAGCTGCGCACGGTGTTTGATGGTTCTGCGCAGACTTCTACAGGCGTATCCTTGAACCAGTGCTTACATTCTGGTCCCAACTGTGACGTCATCACCAGCTTCCGACGACATCAGGTTGTATTTGTGGCAAACATCAAAATGATGTTAAGGCAGACGATTATCCACTCAGATGATCGTTGTTTCCGGCTGATCCTTTGGGAGAGAATCCTCGGGATCCCATGGTCGTCTACGAGCCAGTACGTACGGGCTAAGGTCGAGCCCCTGCTTGGCAATACGTTTTCTTTGGGAGCTCGCAGACCGCGAAGGCTTACGTTTCCCACGAGCCTCTGCCATCCTGAAGGACGATATTTACGTGGATGACATTTGTTTGAGCGCGTCCTCAGCGGACGAGGCGATCCTGTTGCGGGACGAATTGATATGTATCTTGGCCTCCGCTGGTTATGAGTTGCGCAAATAGATTTCCAACTCACCAGCGCTTTTGGAAGGCTTACCAGAGGATCATCCGCAAGATCCACATTTTATAAGATTGTTGACAACCCCGCAGTGATGGCTGTTCTCGGCGTTAAGTACAGACCAGTCCAAGATATCTTTACGTATAATGTAGATTTGAAATTGCCTTTTGTTATTGGACTAGACGTCTCGTGTTGTCTACTGTCGCTAGAACCTTTGATCCAAACGGTTGGATTTGTCCTGTCATATTTTCGGCAAAATGCTTCTTGTAGAAGCTTTTGACGGCAGGATTGACTTGGGACGAACCTCTACGCGGTACTCTTGTTGAGGAATGGATCTCCTTTGTATCCTCACATCCTGCAGTCAATGAGATCTCCTTGCCTCGTTCCATCCTTCCTCCCGGGAAATACAAGGCAACCCTTCACGGGTTTTGTGATGCTTCGAAACGTGGTCACGCGGTCGTGGTGTACTTGCGCACAGTCAGTGCCTCAGGTCAGGTGAGGGTTTCCCTGATCATGGCGAAGAGCCAGGTTGCACCCCTTCGGACATCTCTGACCATTCCGAAATTGTAGCTCTCGGGAGCAGCCCTACTCGTGCGATTGTTGAATCACGTGTCTAACATTTGGTTAAAACAATTTGTAATAATGGGACCTACGCCTGGACAGATAGCCAAATTGTTCTCTGTTGGTTGAAGGCGTCCGTCCACACTTAGGAAGTATTTGTCGCCAATCGCGTTTCCCAAATACAAAAATCCTATGTCACGCTTGATTGGAGATACATGCCAGGTGAGCTTAACCCAGCTGATTGTGCCTCGCGCGGATGCTTGACGCCTAGTTTTATAGGCCATTCGCTTTGGTGGGTCCGGAATGGTTGACTCAACCAGAAATTAATTGGCCTCGAACGACAGTTTTGAATACTTGTAATTTGCCGGGTCTGCGAACACTTGCTCTTGACAAGGTAGAATGCGCCTTCGACCCAGATTTCTTTTTAAATAGCTACAGCTCCCTTGACAAGTTGTTAGGTGTTACTGCTTGGATAAAGCGTTTTGGTTTTAATGTAAGACATCCACAACAGCAACGACTGACACCGTTTCTCTCACCACAGGAACGACAGGAGTCCCTCACCTGTTGGTTTCGTTCTGTGCAATTGGCACATTTTGAGAAGGGGATTGCTATCCTAAAGTCAGGGAAATCGAAATTCTCGGGAGCTGTATCTAAATTAAACCCCTTTTTGGACGATACGGGTCTCTTGTGTGTTGGAAGGCGTCTCAAGAACGCCAACCACCCTAACGGGGCACGTCACCCCCTGTTGTTACCCAAGGACGATCATTAGGTACCTACGTTTGTTGGTAACTGACCGTCACCTTAAAAATTTGCATGCTGGTTGATATGCTCTGTTGTCCATTTTGCAATGCGAGTTTTGGATTTTGTCTGCCCGAAGAATTATTATGTGCTGCATCCCTTGCTATAAGCTCAAGGACAAGGTTTCTAGTATGCAGCCCTTCATGGGAGACTTACCGGCAGATCGCGTAACAGAGAGCAGGACGTTTGACAGTGTTTGCACCGACTTCGCTGGTCCTTTTTTGGTGAAAACGTCAACACTTCGAAACAGCAAGACTGTTAAGGCCTACTTGTGCGTCTTCGTTTATCTCTCTACAAAGGCCGTACACTTAGAACTGGTCTCCTCGCTTACGACCGAGGCGTTTGTAGCCACGTTTAACAGATTTGTATCCCGCAGGGAGCTGCCTTCCTTGATCCGTTCTGAATGCGGCACTAACTTCAAGGGCACTTATAATTATTTGAACGACGTAATTAACTTCCTTGAAACCAACAAGGCTGATATAGGCAATAGGCTTGCCCGACGTAGGATAAATTGGTTGTTTTCCACACCAAATCGTCCACACTGGGGTGGTTTATTTGAGGCCGCTGTAAAATCGGCCAAAACACACTTGCGCAGGACAATTGGTGAATCAGTTCTTACATTTGAGGAACTCGCAACTGTGTTTTGTAAGATTGAGGCCGTTTTGAACTCGAGGCCATCGTGCCTGATCTCCTCAGATTCTTGGATGGTTTGGAAGCCCTTACGCCGGGTCATTTTTTGATTGGTCGCCCACTTGTCGCCTTGCCTGAGTACCCCTATATTAATACGAGACCTAATCGTCTCTCGCATTTTGAATTGGTACGCCAGATTAGTCAGAGCTTTTGGGTACGCTGGAATTTGGAATATCTGCACATACTCCAGCAACGTGTTATGTGGACCGACAAGGCCGATCTACTCAAGATTGGAGTTTTGATCAAGGAGGCTATCCTTCCGCAACTCAGATGGCGACTACTGGGACTGATGGAGTTCCCCGATTTGCGGAGGTCTTGGTGGACGGTTCGATTCTGAGAAGAGCGGTTGCAACGTTGTCACGTCTACCAACCAATTAGCAGACCGGTAGGCCGGTCCGGGACGCGTGGATGTTTGAAATAGAAATATTGTCTATGTTAGTTAAATCGAGAATATTAGTTCGTATAATTTTTTTATCTATGGTAATTTTTTGACTCTGGTCACACTATGAGATGACAAATCATTCTTTGTTCTTGCCTTGAAAAATTAACACGCTGTCGTCTCGGAAAATCATCGCCTTTTGAAAAGCACATGGTTAAACCAGCTTCGCGAATTGTATTGTGTAAAAGTCTTGCCGCTTGTTGATTTGTCCGGCACCGATCAGTCCGCCGTATTGTAAATTGTGCTATGTTTATAGTGAACGTTGTGTGATTTCTACTCCCACGAGTATCGTGTCCTGAAGACGCCGCTTGGAGCCTGGTAACTATAGAAATTTCACCACCATTTTGGCCAAATTAGTCATTGTAATTTTATAGGTCGCTTCCAGGCCACCAGAGAAGATCACCAGGTAATTAATTTGTTTAAATCTAAGTGCTGAGAAACTCAGTCTCATATGTCAGACTCCTTGTTTGCTGTAGTCAGGTGCATGTAATACAAACTTCCACTGTGCCTGCAAATAATTTCCCACCTGCCTAGGGCAAACTCTGAACAAGTATTTATCCCTGATCAAATCATAGTTCACTTATCACCTTTACAAAATTCTTTAACTTATTGGTTGCTGATACATTTATACTGCTGCCGCTAAAGTGTTTTGTTGTTGTACTGTTCACGTTTTTTTTTTTCATCCATTTATTTATAATCAGTGTCGCGAAGTGTTTTGGCTGTGTCAGCAATCATGGTACCACAAGTTGTAAGATTAAGATTCTGATTTAAAAAAGAGCGGCGTTTGTGTCTTCCAGGCTCTCTACCATCCCGAACCGGGTTGTAAAATATAAAAAAATACGTTCATAAGTGTTGCTTTTGTAACCTACATGAATAAATGAATTTGATTTGAATATCAGAGCACTACCATGCTTCGAAAGGCACGTACAATTGTCGGTCCCAGTTCTTGTCTCATATACAACAATCGTTAGGGTATGTCGAACTATGCGACACCAGAGTTCACAGACGACACACAAAAAATATTTTTTTATTACTTTCTAGATCTTAAAAAACAAGTTTAAAAACTATAACCCGACTACTTAAAAAAATGACGAAACAAGAAAATAGATCATTCAGATATATGTAAATCCAGAATAGTATAAGTACAGATATGCTCAAGCTAGAGCCGTGGCCGCACTTATTGTATACTAGTGTACATGTAGTTATCTGCCATATTTGTAAATTCAAGTAAATATTTCTGGCCTTAGGCATACAATAGCTCTGACCACGGCTCTAGCTTGAGCATATCTGTACGTATACTATTCTGGATTTATATCTGAATGATCTATTTTCTTGTTTCGTCCTTTTTAGACCCTATTTTTTACGTAGTCGGGTTGTAGAATTTAAACTTATTTTTTTATTTAATCCTTTTCCGTAGCCCGGTTGGGATACTGGAATTTACATTGACAGATTTAAAGGAAAAAGATAGGTAGGTAACTCAAAGCGTCTGAACCGCGCGTATTGTAAGTACAACCGCGTTTTAAACTTATATTTTGACCCAAACAGTATAATTTTATTTAAAGACTCACGCCTGTATCTCCAAAGGGGTAGGCAGAGGTGTAATACTACACCCACATTTCACCACGAATCTTTAGGTCCCACGTAATAGGGGGCGAGCCTATTGCCGTTACCGGGCACATCACCAGACTCCGTGTTGCTACTGAGAATTTGAAAAAAACCAGTAACAATTTTGCCCGACCCGGGAATCGAACCCAGGACCTCCGATTAGCAGTTGCATACGCTATCCACTGTACCACGGAGGCAGTCAGTATAATATATGAACATATTTGTAATGTGCTTGGTGAGCACATTACAAATATGTTTTTTTTTTATAGTAATAGGCGGAAAACGAGCAGACGGATTGCCTGATGGTAAGCAATTACCGCCGCCCATGGACACAAGCAACACCACAGGAGTCACAAGTGCGTTGCCGCCCCTTGAGTTTGGGAAGAAGGAATGGGGGATAAGGGCCTCCGTCACTCTCACTCACCGAACGAAACGCAACAGTTTAGGTACAGTTACTTTACGTCGATTTTCTGTGAGAGGGAGTACTTCCCCGGTCGAGCCGGCCCATTCATGCTGAAATCAGCAAGGCTCTACTACCGTATATATTATAATTATGTTTTATATATATATATATATATATATATATATATATATATATATATATATATATATATATATACCTTTCTTTTGATACCAAACTTCTTTTCAGTCGTGCACTCTTGTCAGAGTGGTCGTGGTCATGCGTCGGTCGGTTCTTGTGCCGTTGCTGTTCTTGTGATGCATCGCCATGTAGCTCTATGTTTTGCGGAGTGAGAGCAGTCGTTAATGTTGGAGTGCGTCACAGATTTAAAGAGGTCAGTCCATCGTGTCGGAGAGCGCCCACGTGATCTCTTGCCCTCAACTATCCCTTGCACGACCAATCGTTCCATTGAGTCCTCGTTACGGGTGACATGGCCAAAGAAGTTGAGGATTCGTATTTGCACAGTCGACGATAATCCCTCTTTGATGTTGAGTTCCTTCAGGATGGAAACATTGGTTCGATGTGCGGTCCATGGGGTTATGAGCATGCGTCTCCAGCACCACATTTCCAGGGCGTCAATTTTGCAGCAATCCTGCATCCTCAGCGTCCACGTCTCAGCTCCGTATAGAAAAATTGGAAAGACCAGGCACCTCATCAGTAGAACCTTTGTGTTTCTGGTTATTCTGCGGTAAATCTTTGTGAGTTTTTCCACTGAGGATCTTGTCACCGCGCAACGCCTGCGAATTTCATCTTCGCAACCTTCAGCGTTGGTGATAGTAGAGCCTAGATAGACGTAGCTCTTGACTACGTCGTATCCTGCTATTATTTAGACGTCGGGTGGTTGTTGTCGGCACGATCTACAATCATCATTTTAGTATTTTCCCGATTGATTGTAAGTCCAAAATCCAATGCTGTGGTCTCTAGTCGTTCAAGAAGAGTCTCGATTTCGTCCTTTGTTGATGCTAGGAGTGTATCATCAGCGTATCTAAGATTAGATAATTTCCGACCTCCCACAGATATTCCCTTGTCCCAATCTTCAAGAACTATCCGCATGATGTACTCTGTGTAGATGTTAAACAGAAGGGGAGATAGTATGCAGCCCTGTTTAACGCCAGCTTGGGTCCTAAAGCGTTCGGACTCGATACCGTCAACACGGACCGTGGCTGTGCCATCTTCGTACAGACGTCTAATGAGGTGCACGAGGTGTTGTGGTACACCCATGTCAACCAGGACCAGCCACAGTTTCCACCACTTGACGGTATCGAAAGCTTTCCTGATGTCCACGAAGCATATATAGAGGGTAATGTTGAACTCTCTAGCCTTTTCCACAATTTGTCGCATTATGAGTAGCTGTTCTCTTGTACCTCGACCCTTGACGAAACCAGCCTGCTCGGGGGCGATCTCTCGGGAGAGTGAAGATTTTAGCCTCATGTTAATAATATACAGCATGATCTTACTGGCGTCGGATATGAGGGAAACTAGTCTATAGTTACTACACTTTTTTGTTGATCCTTTTTTATGTAGTGGGATGAATATAGAGTGTGCCCAATCGCTTGGCCAAACCCCAGTGACCCATATTCGACAGCAGATGGTGTGCAGTATGTCTACTCAGATTTCCCCCATGGCTTTAATAGGGTATTTGACTAAAAAATCGAATTAGTCCGTCAGTTAGATTATCGAAAAATATTGGATACGTATTTTTTGTTTTATCAAATCAGTAAAAAAATACGAAGATAAAACGCATCAAAGGTGGAGAAACGTCTAAAAGTGGGGGCTTTTAACGTCACTTGCCAGTAAAAAGTGTACTGGCAAGTGACGTCACACGAGTTTTCAGCGAAGTTTGTAGGCTTCATTTTTTGTTTACATACATACATAGACTCACACCTGTTTCCCCTAAGGGGTAGGCAGAGGCATATAAAACGCCCACTTTTCGGCAGTGTTTTGATCCCACGTAATAGGTGGCGAGCCTATTGCCGCTTATTGGGACATTTTGTTTGCCAGAGCCTCGTCCGTTGATCGGCAGGTGCACCACTTGCAGGTGAGGTTGGCTTGGGACCCTAAGTTCTTGGTGGGAACCCTATGCACCCTAATTAGAGTTTTTTTGTCAAATACCCTATTGTCTCAATCGGAATCTCATCGAAACCTACAGCCTTATTCCGCTTAAGATGGTTGATGGCTGCGCATACTTCAGCTTTCAGTGGCATTGGCTCTTGCTCTGACATTACATTATAAGTTGTTACTTGATACTTGATTGCACGGGCTGTTTCCGCAGCTCCACGTCTTGGCGCGTATTTTGCGTGCGGGTGGGAATGGTGTCGTCATTCGAGCCACCCCAGTTCTTCGAGGAAGACCAGACACTTGATGTGGCCCACAGCTTCCCCCAGGGTGCTGTATCTGGTCAGGTACTGCTGCCTGTACTGTGCGACCTCAGGGCAGTGGAGGAGCAGTGGGCTGCCGTCTCGTCTGCTGCCATACAGGCCCTGCACAGCGGGCTGTCGGTGATACCTATAGTAAATAGGTGTTTATTAAAGAATCCGTGTCCTGTGTAGGCGGCGGTGACTGTTCGCAGTTGTTGTTTGGACAGCCGGAGGATTTGTTTGGCTATCTTACTGTCTACTGCGGGAAGAGCCTCTTTGGCCTGCCTACATGTTTCAATACCAATCCAGGACTGGTTGTGTCGGGTCCTGGTCCTATTTCTTACCAGGTTGCGATTAAAACCAGAAGGGAGGGGGATAATGGGCTCGGGTTCCACCACCTCTAAAGTGGCCCCTTTTCTGGCAAGTACGTCGGCTGCGTCATTCCCTCTTGAGCCACTGTGGCCCTTGATTCATTGCAGTGTTAATTTGTTTTGTTTACCTAACTCTGTCAGTTTCTCAAGCGTGAGTGCCGAGGTGATAGTATGGCTTTTGAGGGCTGAGAGGACTGCCGTACTATCTGAGAGGATCCTAATGGATCGTTCTCTTACCTCACGTGCCATGATTGCTGTGGCAGCTAGTCTTATGCCAAAACATTCGGCCCGGTAGACCGTAATGTAGGCTCCCAGCGGTGCTGCGATGTTGATGTTTAGGTCCTCGGACAATACTCCTGAACCCGTACCTGTATCCGTCTTAAACCCATCTGTGAAGATCGTGAGCTCGTTGTGATTAACCGCTCCTTCGTGTAGATCCTCGTACAGTTGGATTTTGTACTTCTTGTCGAACACAAATTGTTTCGGTATTTGGTCGCCAATGGCTTGTGTGAGAGGAACTTCTTTAAAGAGTTTATTTAAATTGCTAGTGTGCTGTGTGTTGGTGTCTTTCCAGAGCTTCAGAGCTCTTAGCCGGACCGCCGACATCGTTGCTTCCTGTTGTATAAACAGGTGCAATGGAGGCAGATCCAGCAACACTTCGAGTGCCGCTGTAGGTGTAGTTTTCATGCAGCCACACCCACACCACACTACTGCGCCGTAGCTTATCGTCGGACGTATTATTGTCTTATAGAGCCATAAGACAATTTGGGGGATAGGCCCCAGCGTTTGCCTATCATCTTCTTGCAACCAATCATAAGTTTTTGCGGTGCATGCTGTTGTGTCACCGACCAGAGACTCGCAGTAGTCTTTCCAGACGCCAACAATCTCCCTTATCTCTGTGATGGTGGTTCCTAGAGCATTCTCTATGGCCCAAGTCTTTGGTTTGAACTGACGGGTTATGAGTCTTATTTTCATGTGTAAGTCCTTTGTTTCAAACTTTTGAGAATGTTGCTCGATTTCCTCACATACTGATTGTAGCGTCTTATTGCGGTCACGGCGGCTTGTATAGCGGAACCCATTGTATTTAGTTTTTGCAGAGTGGGGCCTTTAGCTTTGCGGCGTTTTTCGATCAAATCCCAGGTATCGGTCGACATTCAGTGCTGCCTCTTTTTTGATCTCACTTTGGATTGAGATTCGTGAACAGCATCTTTTATAAGTTGGACGGTGGACTTCCAGAGCTGGTCGATGTTTCCGTCTTTGACACAGTTTTCGCGCCAGCGCTTTTCTTTGTCTAAAAAACACTAGACAAACGAGCTCTTATCAAATACTTCGACGCGTTTAGTCCTTTTCATTACTATAGGTCTGCGTAACCTGATCCTCATATTACATACAAGTAGCTGATGGTCGGACATGACGTCGGCTCCTGGTAGTGTATGTGCGTTGGTTACTGAGCTCTCCATCTATTCTGATCCATATGTAGTCGATCTGGTTGCGGTATTCTCCGTTTGGGGAAGTTCAGGTATATAGTCTTCTGGGGTGATGTTTGAAGACTGTATTAATAATGGTAAAGTTGTTATCAGCTGCGAACTAAATTAGCCGCTCTCCTCTGTTGTTTCTGCAACCAAGACCGTAACGGCCTACAATATTTTGTAGCCCTACATCCAGAACAGTGGTTCCCACTTTCGCGTTAAAGTCGCCGATAACCAGCAGGATTTCTCTCTTTTTGGGATGTCTTTAATACAAGCCTCATGTTGATTATAAAATTCCTCAATCCTATCCTCAGCAGCGGCACTTGTAGGGGCATACACCTGGATAATATTCAGTATGCATGGTGAGGTATCGAGTTTCGTGGTAATGATCCTCTCGTTAACGGTATTGTTACTTAGAACAGACCCAGCCCAGAGTGTGGGTATTGCAATAGCGACTCCGGCAAAACTGGATAATTCGTTTTCTGAGAAGAAGACGGTGTGTTTCTCCAGTTCTCTGTGTTCGCTCTCTTTCCAATGCGTCTCACTTAATCCCGTAATAATCGTTTTGCATCGTTAGAGTTCGTGATCCAATACATGGAGCTTCCTTCATTAATCAAGCCTCTCACATTCCACGTTCCGACGCGGATGTCATGGCGTAGTTGGATTTTTGCTCTTCCAGTGGCATAGTTTCCATGGGGCGCCTGGTCGCCTGCTACCTCATGGCCGGTAACTAATTTCACACCCAGTTTCCCGGAAAACTCAGGGCGCCGTTCGCTACACGGATCACTCGGCACACGTTTATTATTATGTGACCTTTTCATAACTCTCGTGGGAGATTAGTGCAGTGGTTTCCCGTTGCCTTCTGCACCAGATCTTTTTGGGGGTATTTGGGCCCCAAGGTTTCTCACGCCTCTTCCGTACAGGTTGCCCTGCCGGGTATGTATGGTTATCCCGCCATTGCCCGGTCGCCGTTGGTTCTCTAGCAGGGAGCACCGCGACAACCTGTTGGTTGCCGCCGCCCTTCGGCACGTGCAGGTGGGGTTGACAATTGGGTCGGCCAATAAAAAATAATAACCAAACACGTAATGATTTTCTCAGTTTAATTTTTTTTGAGGTTAGCATCTGAGGTATTATATGCGTAATAGGTAATTTAGACATTATTCATATACCTTATGTCATCCGGGCCATTTTTACGAATCTTATGACACCCGATTTATTATAATCGGTTCAGTAATTTGGGCGCTACGGTAGAAAATAAAAACATACATACATACATACTTGCATAATTATATACATAGACTGTCAAAAACATTACCCTTCCTTTTGGCTTCGCCGTAGTCGGGTAAAAATAAGTATTCAAATATATTAAAAGATTGAATACACGCTCTTTTTCACAGACTCATAAATAAGAAAGAGATCCTAAAAGAATATAAATAAAATAATTAAATTCAATTTACAGTGAGCTCAAAATAGAGCACAAAAATCTAACCTTTTATGCCAAAGAAAGTTTCAATACAAATAACATACACATTGACATAATCAAATCTGTTCAAATGGTTGAACGGGTGTTAATCAAATAAATCTGACTGGTGAAACCCATTACATAAGCAATTGACTGATAAGCGTTATCACACGTCTACGGTGATCGAAGTCTTTCTATTTAACATTTGCTCTTGAGTGGGACGTTGAAAAGTGAAATTACGATGCTATCTTTTGAAATGGAGAGAAAAGAATTTGTAATGCTGGATGGTTATACACTTTTGTTTATATCTAGTAAAGGTATAGTAAAGAAACGCAGAGTATTCAAATCGTTTTACGAAGAAGTTCTAAGACAATAATCGATTTTAAACTTTCGCGTTGACCCTCCACGTCCACGACCGTTGCAAGCCGGTAGAATAACAAAGGTATTTATGCATTTTCTAAGACTCTGTGGTTCCCTAATAGTCGAGGGAAACTATTGTTTAGACTTGCTCTAGACATAAAAGTTTAAAAGCAGACTGTCTGCCCACTGGAAGTGGATGGACCTTAAAGAAGACAAAAGGCTGTATAGTTTACAGAGTTGTTAGAGTGGTGGCCATGGAGAAAAATCAAGGTAGGAAAGAACTTGGATCTTTTGCACTCTATTTGCATGGGATTTTACAGCTGCGCATTTCTCGACTCTCAGCGAATTTCCGACCCAACTATGTTTCAGACCACCGTAAGTGTAAATTGAATTCATTAATCATAATAAAGCTCTGCTTAAAATGGTGAAAATTATAAACTGGCAAAGTAGAGCATAGATTGGATAGGCGAGAAAAAATTATTAAAGTGACATTAAAGATGCTCCAGGTCATGATGTGATTACTTGAAAATGCCTGTGTTCCTTGAAAAAAGCTAAGCATGATCACTGAATCTTGTCCTAAAAATACCTTACCACCTTCAAAAACCGTAAAAATATAAAAATTGTTTACTAACTCCAAAAACCGACTGCTACTACTTAATATCGTTTGTAGTCGCTTTCACTACCGCAGAACCACAGAGGCAGTCAAAAGATGAGTAGAAACCTCAAAAACAAATTTCCGGTATTTTCACAGTGAGCAGATTTTGTCACAATTTTCCATTATATTTCCTTCTACAAACATAATTGACTCCTTTGAGCCCGAAAACTAATGAAATTTTCTCTAATTAGATATAAAGATGGGTTCTGACGCATACCTGTGCTTTACAAAAACAAAGTTAATTAAAGCACATTGAAACAAGTATTAATTAAAATATTTGTTTTGAGTATCTTATGGTTCTTGTTTATTTTACGACTTAGGAGTTCTGGGAAACTGTCTGTTATGTGATTTTGCTGAATTTCTGAAGCATTTTGCACGTGGTTGAATTTTTCGCTTCGTTTTCATCTTCATCGACGGCTTAATTATGCCTCTTGCATAGGTGAAACACGTGCCGAACATGCCTGGAAGGAATAGTGATGTTGTAATATTTTTATCATGAACCTATTTAAGGTGTACAATAAAGTATTTGCTATGTATCAACAACAACCCGTTTGGCCAGCGTGGTATAGTAGGCCAATTCCTCCTTTCAAAGGAGAGACCTAGTCCAGCAGTGGACTGTTAAAGGCTGATGATGATGATGATGATGATGATGTATCTAAAACTGTGGAAGACTTTCACGACACCCTATAAATATTTGTTTCCATTTATTTGAATTGTATATATCTATTGTGTAAATTCTTTAATAAAGTGTAGAAGACACTAAATTTAAAGTGCATGTTTATAATATTAAAATTAAATAAATATATCTATCGAAAGCCGATGTGTAGAATTGTTTTATGGAGCGAAAAACTTTTTTAATAGGGTTGGATGGTTTACCTTGGAACCCAGCGGCACTTTGCTTTATCATCGGACGAGGTTGTCTACATTTCGTAGCATAATTTGTACCTACGTATTTTATGGGTTATCTTTTTGTTCCTCTGCATTTCTGTAATAGATTTTCGCCAGCTATTTGTTTTCATTTTTTATTTGATCATATACATTACGCTGTCTCATGTTATCAAGAAGACCAACTGACTCATTTGCTGCATAGCATTTATTGTATTTGCTAGCAATCGTGAGTTCCTATAATTCTTATGAATATCAATTATATAAAAAAATTAATATCAAAATAATAATATGGAGTGTGTCTTAGGTAAAATTTGTGACCGGTATTGAAAATAAAACAACTTAAGGCCTATTATTAGCAGATTGCACCTAAACAGTGCTTTTATTTCTTTTTAATACAACTCCGTATTATTGAATCCTGTATCGCGGAGGACTTCACAAACAACCGCATAAAAACACTCAGGCTCGAAACAGCAATTTGTGGATCGCACAGTCTTTTCCCGAGTGCGAATTGAACCCACGTCATGCGCCGTTAGTACCAAGCGAGGCGACCGATTAAACCACTACGCCATCCGTGCAGTTTATTAGTAGCAATATGTAGATAACACATGGTTTCTTCATGGAATGGCTTCAAATCCAAAGATTTAGGGTATCAACAGCTGCATAGCTACCACTCCAACTTTATAACCCGTGTAACATATAGTAAACTTCTACAAACATCAAGTACAACAAGAACACATGAAACTTGGCACTTTGTGCGCTCTTGCTCTTGCTACGTCGCTAGCTATAAAGGAATTGTATCAAAAAGCTTTTCCACGAGTGGATTCTTTTGCTCTGGTGAACGTTGGATAGAAACTTTGTTAAACTTGTAATTTTTGTCTTTTGGCTGTCAATATGCCATGTGCTGAAATTTTCAGCACATGGAATATGACATACAAAAGCTGAAGTCCAATTCTGCTATTGACTCACAGTGCTATTGTTACGCAAATCAAAAGATCTATGTCTATGTGAACGCTAAAAGGATGTATGGTGGTTATTGCCTTTGTCTGTCGATAACAACTGCAATAGATTCATAAACTGTCACTACTTTGCTAGTATCACTCATCAAATTCAATACTGTTTGAGGACGACCCATATTCCAAACCTAGTAAAAAAGAAGATGACCAACGTCCATGTAAAGATGCTTGTTTATGAAATTATATATATATTATATATATATATAATTTAATATATATATATATATATATATATATATATATATATATATATATATATATATATATAATTTTCCTTTTGGCTTTACCTGTAAACAAAGGCCGCGATATACCTTTTTAATTTTATCTAAGAGTGAAATTTGGATATAAACCTACAACTGTCTGCAATGTTAGAGATATCTATTATTTATAATTAGTAATTGTTATAGATCTGCTCTGAATCGTCTTTTTGTTAAACTGACTGAACTGACTATAGGTACAGACAGACTGGTATATACAGAATAATTTAAGTACACGGACATACTGATATGTACGAGATTGTAAAACAATAACACGATAAATGTCGCATTTCTATGTAGGCTTTCTTCGATTCATGTATGTAGGCTTTCTACGTAACTTCTTTAATGTCGCAATGATCTCGAAAATGGTCTAATGCCCTTTTGGGCTATGTTTTTAAGCTCTGCAGCCTTGTCTTTTTATTTCACTTCGTTAGGTAGTCCTTCGTTAGCATAATTCGAGTACCTATGATATATAACACAGAATGAAATGCTTACCAAAATGCTCTTCTTGCACCTTGAGGAAAATCCTGTCACAACACACTACAAATAAATAAAAGTAATTATTTATAGAAGCACGTACACTTAGTGATTTGTGGTCCCGTATTATTAGGGTATTTTATGACCTCCCATGGGGACCATACGGGCTCAGATATCACAGTAATATATATATAGATAGATAGATCCAATACTATCGGCCGGTTTGTGGTTATCCTAATAAAATTATCTGGAGTATAAACTTGTATTGGACAGTAAACTTGGTTTTGATGTGTTTGAGAGTGTCTGATTTAGTTGCACTTAAGTGGGGTCAGGCCAATTGTTTTCAACATAGAAATTCGTGGTAGACTGAGGGCCTAGTGAGGAGTATTGGAAGCGGAAGGCTCAAAATCAGTCTGTGTTGAGAGCCTTAGTATCTACTAAGGCTCTCAACTATGTCCATCTGTATGTGTCTAGGCGTATTGCGTACCGTGTGGTAATCCTTGGCACATCCCTTTATTAAATGTTGAAATTTCGGCCCGTTCTTCTTGGCATTGGAAATGTTCTGAACTGGTGTTAGAACATTTCATATTTTTACAAAAGAACGTCTTTCGACCGAATTGCTGAAGTTTAATTACTTCAGCAGTTCAGTATAAATATATATCTTTCTGTCTAATTATTCGCCTATCACTGCTTTTTATTATTCTTTTCTATCAGTAAAGTAAAATTTTTGCAAGAAGTTTACAGTACATTTGCTAGTCAATCTTTCTTTTCTTTCTGGTGAGAGTGTGTGGCCAACTCTTATGTCGAAGTTTTCAGACCGCCCGAAGGCCTCCAACATGGCCTAGCGATCCTTGTCCTGAGACAAGAACCTGAGACAGGTTTACGTGCCCTCCGAAGCACGGTAGCGCTCTGATGTAAATGCCACACGCGATCTCCCATCCAAGTTGATGCTAGTCAATAACTTCTTCTAAAACTAAATAATTTTATGATTCCAAAGTGAGATATTAATATGTAATACTTTATCTCTTAAAATCTTAAAAACATGTATTATCTCCTAAATAATGTTGTTTCAAGAATCATTATAAATATTTCGTAATTTTGCTTTCAGGTACGTAAGCTGAAAATTCAACAGTGTAACAGGTAACGAATGGCCTTAGGCTCCTCAAACGACACGTAATTGGTGATTAGATAGTCTCAACAACGTTACAGCTTTTGAGAAATTGCCTATTCAATTATAAAATATACAGCGAAATGATTGGGAAGATTATGGTTTAAAGGACTTGGCAACGGCTATAAATTGTAATGTTTGTTGGTTATTTTTAAGACAAGTCAAGAAGTACTGTGTCTTGGGGAACTTTGCGAACAGTTCATTTTTCAGACACATAGAAAACTCAAACATGGTTTAGTCATTTGTGGGTTACCTTTACAAAGCTTGTCCTGTATGGAAATCGAACCTACGACACGCGACGTAATGACAAAGCGACCACTTATGAAATCAAAATTAAGTCTGGAACCTGATAGATCTATTTTGATGAAACTTACTTGCAAATGTGATAGCGCTTTTTGTTTAGACATGTCTCATTCTTGCTTTCTCTTTGCAACTTCTTTTCATCGTCTCAGAGCTAGTGATAATCATATTTTGACATCATGGCCGTACAAAAATCATATAGAATTTGAATTACTGTCTGAAAATCACAATGGTGCTACAATATATGCACATACGTGGCTTTAGCTATCAACATACGCCAGGTGAGAACTCATCATCATCAGCCCTATATATAAACTGTTCCATTGCTGGGCACGGGCTCGCTGCTTTTTTGAGATTAGGGATGTGAGAACTACCCCGCAATAAAATTTTAGGCATCGAATATGGTTGCCTACAAGGCTAACTTTTACGGTACTGCCTCTTTACCATACGTTTCACCATATTCTATTTAGACACACAGATGATCGTGCATTGTAATCTATACTAAACGTCTATACAACATAGTTCAATCGGTTGAAGATATCTGCTTCAAGATTGAGGTACAATATTCTTAAACAAACACAGTAACACACATTCATTGCAAGTTAAATAAAAGCTTATATAAAGGAAGGCTTTTGAATCACTGTTTCCATCAATAAATATATTAATATTAACAAAGCGTTCCATTTTTTTTATTACATATTTGCACTGCCGAATATTAGCAGTGTTACCGAAATCCAATCGGAAAACAAATATCGTTTCATTCAAGTCGCCAATCAAAATCAAATCCCGCCAAACAATACAATCATTACGAGACAAAGCATTTTCCGATTGAAAATTACGTTTTTATTACACCAAAACGATATTAGAATCGGTTTACGCTTTTCGATTTTACGTTATTGTCAAACCACACGGTTTTAAAGTGCTACGTTTTAAGAGAGTAGATTGTTTTCGGTTATAAGATAATGTGGCCATGTTTTGAGTGAGGTTGCGTCATAGTGGTCTGGTCCGTGTGATGACGGATTAAGAATACGGAATATCACCACCCCATATCATCCCATGGGTGTCGTAAGAGCCGACAGAGGGAGCATATTATGCAGAGAACAGCACTGTTAGAGAAGGAAAACTTGATGCAAACCCTTTACCAACCCGTTTGGCCAGCGTGGTATTGTAGGCCAATTCCTCCTTCCTAAGGAGAGGCCTAGTCCAGCAGTGGACTATGATGTGTGTGTGTGCGTCATAGTGTGTCCGATAGCAGTCAGATATTCAGGAGAATGTTGTCTCATCTTAATAATCCATTTTAAATTGTTTTATGTTTAAAAAGAGCGGTCTACTTTTTATTGCAAAAGAAAATGAAGAATAGAAAATTATTGCTGTGAGGTACTCCAACTTTTAGCCTATAAAACGAACGATAAAATATTGTTAAATGCTACGTTTTTAATGTCTGATGGTCGAAAGAGTAGTCCTCCGGTTCATTTGAAATAGATTATAAATATTGTACTTTAAGTTACTAGAACTAATAGTAAAATTCGTATCATTAAAATTCAACAAAGGTATAAAGATTGTAGAATAAAATATACTGCTCTGTTCCTTTTTGCGAAACAACAATGAGCAGATTAATATGAAGATTACATAAAAATGAGTCTTAGGGCCTTTTTGTCTAATATACTGCCCTCTATTAACTACTCTACATAGCTAGGCTAATGCCTCTTGTCCTCTTAATAATATGATGCGCACTTCGGAAGATCATTGGTGCGCGCCATGGATTAAAATGTAAGACCCTCTGTTCAGACTGTCAGTTTCACCACTTGGCTATTGCTGATTTGTCGAATTATCAGAAGCTAATTGCATTTAACTAACTCAACATGAAAAAGATATAGTTAAGTATTACATACACATACATACATACAAAGACTCACGCCTTTTTCCCCGAAGGGGTAGGCAGAGGCATATTAAACGCCCACTTTTCGCCAGTGTTTTGATCCCACGTAATAGGTGGCAAGCCTATTGCCGCTTATTGGGACATTTTGTTTGCCAGAGCCTCGTCCGTTGATCGGCAGGTGCACCACTTGCAGGTGAGGTTGGCTTGGGACCCTAAGTTCTTGGTGGGAACCTAAGTATTAACGTAGTGAAAACGATATCGAATCGAACTTCGTTAATGTCCAGCCAGTTTTATTCTGTTTGAGCTATGGTTTACATTGTTGAAAGGAAATATACGACTTATGAATCATTCTGCACACCAAAACATACTTTATGTTATCTTTAATAAGGTGGTCGCTTTTTCGTCGCAAGAATCGGAAAATTTATTCTGTTATGTATAAGGTTAAACGAATTTTAGTTGCAGACACCCACTCAAACACATACTCACGCATTTTCCCGTCGGTGTAGGCAGAGACAACAGATCGCCACTTGCTTCTATCCTTACGAATCTCACGTGCTTTCTCTACATTCTTTACTCTTTTCTTACCTTAATCGCACTATCTAAAATACTTCTAGTTCTTTCTACTCTGACCGACTTGTAACTTGGCACGGAAAATAAAGACTTAAAATGTACCTATTTCTTCTTGCGTAAAGAAAGTTATTTATTCAAGACTTACGAATGATTTTGCTCAGCAACCCTTCGTACTATTCTAGGGTTCAATCATTTTATAACATCTGTCAGCCATCATTAAAATGTTCGTCGGGAAAATTTTTACGTAGTTTTGAGGTGCAGATATTTCGGCTGGGTGCTGGCGCCGTGATCACAAATATATTCAGTGAATTTCTGATCAAACTAACAACACGTAGAATATATTTCGAAATCATCATAAGCCCTGTCTATGAACTGTCCCACTGCTGAGCCCGGTTCTATTCTTACTATGAGAAGGGTTAGTCCACCACGTTGGTCAAGTACAGGTTGGCAGACTTCACATGTCTTTGGAGAACATAATAGACCTAAATAAATGTGACCTCGCAGACATGCAGGTTTCCTCACGATGTTTTCCTTCGCCGAGCTTCCTTTTTAGCAAGTGATAATTAGCACTTCAATACGTATATAACTTCGAAAAGTTATTGGTGCATAAATAACATATTAATGACCACCTTCCTCCGGCGTTCTTGAAACCCTTAGGGTAAATTGGATCGCAGTAAATTATACAACCACCAACCAAACTTTCTCATGGATTACTCCGACCACAGGTGAAAACCGCATGAAATTCCGACAAATACTTTTTGAGTTTATGGCGAGCGGGCAGACAGATAGATGCGGAAGGAAAGTGTTTTATAATATTATGGGTATTTAAGGATAGCGAAAATGTGTAAAAATTTGTGATAGCTTGGTTTTTTTGCCTTCTAATTTTCAAAGACTGTACATTGAACCTAATAGTTCTGAATATAGTTTTCTGTAAAACGTTTTTATTGATGGACATATACATTAATAGCTTTCTTTTGTTTCTCGTTAATTATATTACGTGTAGTTTAGTTAGCATTTTAGTGTCAAACAACCGGCTATGGAGTAAAAGTTAATTACCAATTCATTTAACGGCAGGTATTTATGTGCTTCTTGGAAAGATCGTTACAAAAAACCGTCTGGTTTTATTCAACCGGGAAGTCATTTTGGTTCTTCTATAAAATTGGAAGGGTTTAAAACGTACCGACGATTAAACTGAATGACATTAAAGAGACAAGTAAACGTTCATAAAAATAAAACACCCGGAATCTCATGATGCTTTTGGAGCATTGTACTATTTTTAAATCATTGGCAAAACCATACGAGGAGCAACTAGGAAATACCGCGACCGCACCATATGAAACACAGGATATGAGCGTTTAACAAAGCTTTGGGTGCTCGAAATTTTTGGGCTATTGCAGTTAATTATCACGCAACGAGGCATTTTTTTAGTCTTTTGCGGACGTTCGGCTGCAACAACGGACGCGCGGGGACTGAAGTTAGCGGCGACCAACCTCGACGCTTGGTCGGGGTTCAGACACGCGAAGTGCATGCATTTGCGTTATCTATGTAGATCTATATCTGTGTAGTTAACCATCTGTGAATTAAGCGTTATGCGTCAAATTTAAAACAATCTGTATATATAAGACTTGAGGATGCCCGCAGCTACAACCACATATTCTTTATAATACAACTGTTTCTGCCCGTTCACATTGGAATTTCGGGAAATCTCTTAGTGTCTCTCTACGGTCATCAATTAACATGCATGCTAAATGTCTGTCAGTCAGCCAGTGACGGAAAAAAATATAAAGGTATACAGATTCTTGCTGACTGACTGACAACGCACAACTAAAACTATAGGGCGCAAGAACCTATTTACGTGATTGAAACTCCACGGCAAGAGTAATTATAAAATATTCTACCACATGCATACAACACCATCTAGTCCCATACTAAGCTGTTTGTGCTGAGCTCGATAATGGATAAACATACATTATATACCTTATTTTTAAACAGCCAGACCAAGATAAACACCATATGAAACCAGGATAACGCAAAGATGATGATGATTTAGGCTTTCGAACTTATTGTAAAGGCATTATAATTTATTGCCGATTCCGTACCTAAGCTGGACCTTGTAAATCGATTTATCAATATCGCCGACTCATCCCTTTTACACAGAAGCGGTACGTTTATAAATAATGTATAGTGCTGCATTTTATCTAAGACTTCAGTAATTTATCTTGACAACTTTATTGTGTGATCTTGGAAACCGTACACTGTTCACGTAAAAGTTTTTACATGGCCATAACTCCTTTTTTATTATTTCAGGTATTCTCCACTAATGGTTTCGTAAACATTAAATGGTCTGTAAGTATGTTTGCTTTAATAAGGTTCGCTATATTTTTTTATTAGGCATCTTTGTAATGTGGTTGTAAGTGCTGTGAGTTTAGGTATGTTTGGCAAGAATATAAGTAAGAAAAACATAGACTGACAAATATATAAAATTGTTTATCCATGAGAATTATAGTATAACTTCTCATATGACGCTTTGGTCTAGGCATTTTCTTTTATTTTAAAGCCCAAGAATTCATGATTTACATCTTGGCTGTTTATGTATTTCTTTTTCATAAGAAGTTCTTGAAGCGTAAGATTTTTATTTTTTAAATCAACCTTATACCAATAAAATATAGACTATTTTGTTTATTTCTGCTGTAAACTTTTCAGAATTTCCACTTAAGAGATCTCAAAGATTTATTCTCGCCGTAGCACGATTTACTTACACAAGTGTTACTTTATAAATTAATTAGTCTTCCGCTATAATAAGTGTAATCTCATGTCTTCATGGGTGTCACCATTTGGTATCTTATAAGGTCCCCGCTGCTAAACCTGGATACCATACAATTATATACCCAGCAGCGGTAGAAACAGGACTAGCCCTAAAAAATAGTGCGATGAAACTTGAATTCAATTGAGTAAGCAATTAAGTTGACATTTGTAGCTAAGAAAACATGAATACCTCCTCGTACGACAAAAATCATGCAAAAAATTAGCCAAATTCAACGCAATTGCATTTTCACCATGTGAGCAATTTCTGAGTTATACCTAAATGCAATCATTGCTTTAGCCCTGCTAAAACGCCGCCAACTTCAGCACAACAAAATCAAAGCATAACGCATTCTCAGCAGTTTTTATCGCGGTTGAATCGGATAGGACGTCGGTCGAGGTGCGATATCCCTGAATGATTTGTACTGACAATAGTGCGTTGTCAGACAAAAAAAACCGGTGGCTCCACAAAGCGTGTTATGAATTGGTTGGCACGTAAGTTTTTATTTTTTGTGCACGCTTTTGTTGTGGATGTGTGCGTTTGTCGAATAAACAGAGGCTGCAGCTTCTCGGTAATTCAAATGCTTCGATTTTATTGGCTTTCAATTTATGTTGATAGTGAAAATATAGTATAACTCTTCATAAACCATCCCATTGCTGGGTACTGGCCTTTTTTCACTGTGAGGGCTATAGTTTACGTCACTAGCAAGGTGCGGATTGGATTGCAGATTTCATGTGATTATGTACTATGGAGAATATTAGATACGGGGAATAATCTTCGTTTAAAATTAAACGAAGAAAAGTTACAGACATGCAGGTTTTCTTGCGATGATTTTCTTAACAGTACCTAAGCATGCCGTGGGTTTCAAGAACCTCTGCCTAGCAGTCTGTTAGTCTGTACATCAGTTTGTTGCTGCCTCACTATTGTGTTTTGCTTCCTCAGTAGCCTAGCCCATCTATTTGTATGAACAACACAAAGCTGTAAAAACCATATTTTGATCATATACTGCCATTTGCAGTCTTCTGCTGGGAACATATTACACGATTAATTTATATTTGTGTTACCTAAAAACTGATTCCTCTCTCAAATATTATTCAGTGCATATTTAAACACTAATAGAAATATCGCCATTAAGCAAAATTTCGTTATTTATTATCATTACAGAGCTTTATATTAGTTTCAAAGATTTTACTTCTGTTACGGACGTCGTAGCTTTGTAATACAATTAAGTAATGATCATAAATAATGTAAATAAATATGAATATATAAGTAGACTTAAGTAGATATAAGGATGATTCAATAAAAACGATTTGAGAGTAGGGAAATGTTTATTGTTATTCGATTAAGGTTGTTTTATTATCCCATAGTAAATAAGAAATTAAAACATGACGATGTAAAGTGGACGCGAGCACGATCGAACAGGTTTGAACATGTCGAAACCTGTCCGAACGCCACCACAAGTGAAACTCGGACGAAGCACTGTGATTGGCCGAACCGAATGCGTTGCGCTCACATCCACTCACTACTTGTACCCTGTAAAATAGAACATAAGCAGGACGGTTTGTTGCACCGATGTAGTTCAGTTCAGTCAGCAGTAGTTCTCTCAAGAAATCCGAAGCAACAAGCCGATCCTGATCAAGATCAAAATAAATCAACTCACCATCAAGCCAGGCGTTTCATTCCTTTGGAAGATTAAAAATACAGTCCACCTCAACAGTTTGGTCCTACGCTCGCCGGATACAGTCGGATCATCGTTCGCCTGACGAGTTGAAGACAAAGAAAATACGCAAGTACAGTGTTCCTAAAAAATGAAGACTAGGAGTATTGCGGCCAAAGAGAGTGAGGCAGAATCGGGATACGACAGCCGACGCCGCCGAACATTCGAAGAGCCGCCGAGATCACCTTCAACCGTTGCGTCCGCGTTGCCGCGCGCCCAACATGAAGTGCCCGCAAGTGGAATCGACAGTGCCACGCCCATCGCCGCTGTGTCGGTGACCGCACCGCCCGCCACCGCCGCGACGGGAGGAGTTGTGCCACCGTCTGGTGCGTCCGCCGCGCTTACCGCACCCGCTCCACGCCACGTACCGGCGAGTCGAGCAACCGCGATCGCGAGCGTAACAATGCGTGAAGAACAACTCGTCACTCCAAGCACGTCGTTCCAGCCAAGAATTCAGGACTCTGTCAGAACAATGACGGCAAATAGGTCAATGAGAGACACCGCAAGTACGATAAGATCAAGGGGATCTTATAGCAGTGATGTGGCAAGAGTAAAACTAGCGGAATATGAGGCACAAAAAAGAATTGCTGCAATTAGGAACGAGCAATTGGAAATTGAAAAGGCCCTAGTAAACAAACGGTTCGAGTATGAAGTGTCGGCGATTGAAGCAGAGGCAGAGGCTCGTGAAGAGGGCTCCAGACATAGGAGTGAAGACAGGGTGGATGAGTGGCTGCAAAGTATTGACCAAGCCCACCCACCAGTCACCGAAGAGAGAACTCAGCCGACGCACCCCGCCGCCCAACGAACCGCCGCAGAGCCGAACACATGTGTCGACGCTACAACGCCTGCCATGCCACGCAGGAGACAACGTTCGATCTCACGTTCACCTACAAGAGGGGAACGCAGAGTAGGAAGAGGCATCGAACAACTGGCCGACACGCTGGACAAAATGATGCGTGTACGCCCGCCGCCACGACAAGTGACTGAGCTACCTGTGTTCACCGGAGCAGCTACGGAATGGCTGCCATTCAAGGCAGCTTATGAAGATTCATCGAGTGTCTACAAATTCACCGCGATGGAAAATTTAGCGAGACTGAGGAACTGCGTCAGAGGTCCAGCAAGGGAAGCAGTCTCCGCGCTCCTGTACTCTGCGTCTGACCCACGGACAATTATGAAGACGCTAGAACAATGCTATGGAAGGCCGGAGATATTAATGGACCATGTGACGGAGGACATAAAGAAGTTGCCTCGGCTCACTAGTGTGGCAAGTGAACTAAACTCGTTCGCAGTGAAGCTACAGAACATAGTGTGTGTGCTAACCAATATGGACAACCGCGGATACTTGTGGAACCCGATGCTAGTGCGTGAAGTTGTAGACAAATTAAGCCCGCACGTGAAATCAAGGTGGTGCGACTACGCTTCTGAGGCAGTGGAAACGTCACGTGAGCCTGAAATTACGATATTATCTCGGTTCCTGATGCGGGAGGCTGACCGTGCAATGAAGTACGCCTTCACAAACCCGACGCCCACGCCCGCACCAAAGAGAGAACAGAAAAATGTGGTGCAAGCAAGCACAAAAAGGAAAGCGGGCAGAGAAGTTATTTACGCCACGACAGAAAAAGAAGATGAAAAGAAACAAGTATGTCTGTGTTGTGCTGGGGACCATGATGTGCCTAAGTGCGCCAAGTTTTCAATGATGAGTGTCGACGACAGGTGGGAATGGGCACAAACGGAGAAAGTGTGCTTTAAATGTCTGAATAATCGCCACCGGCGAGAGCACTGCCGAGCTAAGCGGTGTGGCAAAGAAAACTGTACCCGCCCGCATCACGCGCTGCTCCACAAAGAGATGTTGCAACGAGACACCAAAGAAAAAGCGACGGATGCCAAACCGACAGCGGAGTCCGTGATGACTGTCTCAGCAAGCAGCGACGCGCCGCATCGCGTACTCTTAAAGATGTGCCCCGTCGTTTTGAAAGGACCAGGCGGTCAAGTGACCACGTTCGCGCTAATGGACGAAGGATCGACGATCTCACTCATCGACGAGGATTTAACACGCCGTATCCAAGTGAAAGGGCCAATTTCTTCACTCAAAATACAAGGAGTGACCTCACAGCCACACGAAGAACACAGTCAAGAGGTCAAACTACAAATTCGTGGTCAGAACGGCGACTATCAAGAATTACGCGCACGAACGATGAAGGATCTACGACTTCATGGTCAGACAGTAGATAAATCAATGTTAATCAAATATCCACACCTCCGAGACATGCAAAAGGACGCATTCTTTGACGAAGCCACACCGAAAGTATTGATAGGTGCGGACAATTGGCACCTGATCGTGACGCGAAAACTACGCATGGGCAAGAAGAATGAGCCTGCGGCCTCGTATACCCAACTGGGATGGGTAATTCATGGGACGGCGCCACGCTCAGCGTTGACTCAAAAAGAGGGTCAACTAGTGCTTCATATCTACGACGTGTCTGCGAACAAACAGATAGAAGATGTACGGCGCGTAGAAGAAATAGTGAAAGCACACTTCAGGATTGATGCCCTTGGAGTCTCCCTGGCAAAGTAAGTCAGACCAGAAGACCAAAAGGCAATCGACGTGGTCCAACGAACAATGAGGAAGGTTGGTGAACACTTCGAAGTGGGTCTGCCATGGAGAGATGAAGACGCTCCGATGCCCAATAATTATCACTGTGCCGTGAAGAGACTAAAGATGATAGAAAAAAAGATGGACGCCTCTTCGGATTTCGCTGCACAGTATCGCGCTCAAGTGAGAAACCTCCTCGATAAAGGTTATGCCCAAGAGTGCGATGGACAAGAGGAACGAAGCAAGAAGATATGGTACCTGCCACACTTCCCGGTCGTGAACCCTAACAAGCCGGGAAAGATGCGGCTGGTTTTTGACGCGGCGCACCGATACAGCGGAGTGTGCCTCAATGATCACTTACTAGAGGGACCTGACCTCCTGAAATCGCTACCAGGAATCCTCTTCAGATTCAGAGAACGTCAGGTAGCCGTGACAGCAGATATTCAAGAGATGTTCCTCCAAGTAAGAATAAGACCACAAGACCAAGCAGCTCAAATGTTTCTTTGGCGAGACGAAGAGCGTGATAAGCCGCCGAAAAAGTACAAGATGATATCAATGATCTTCGGGGCATCGTGCTCGCCGTTCATCGCGCACTCAGTGAGAGATGCCAACGCGAGACGATACGCACAAGCATACCCCAACGCTGTGCAAGCAATAACATCGAGCCACTACATGGATGACTACGTCGATAGCTTCGCCACAGAGCGAGAAGCTATAAGAACAGCACAAGAGGTCATGAAGATACATGAGAATGCACACTTCAACCTCCGTGGATGGTGCTCTAACAGGCCTAATGTGGTGGACAACGTGGCTACAGAAAAACGAGTGCTCAAAGCCGAAGTGAAGCTTGGTCAGAGACAGGAAAACTCCGATAAGACACTTGGTTTACTTTGGCATACGGATCAAGATGAACTAGGCTTCAACACAGGGCTTAGCCGTCTAGCACCTGAAGTGAGGATGAGAGACAGAGCGCCGACGAAAAGAGAAGCCCTCGGAGCAGTGATGGCCGTCTACGATCCCCTCGGTCTCATCAGCCATTTTACTATCACGGGTAAAATCATACTTCAAAACCTGTGGAGACACGGAGTGGGATGGGATGAAGTGATTCCCAAAGAAGACGCACAACATTTCGAAGAATGGCTCCGAGGTTTGAGCCACGAAACTGCGAGTCCCAAGATGCTACGGCAAAAGCTCTGAAGACGACATAGAGCTCCATGTCTTCTGTGATGCGAGTGAACAAGCATACGCGGCGACCGCCTACTGGAGGATCCTGAAACCAGATGGAAGAGTGACTGTGAGCCTGGTTGCGGCAAAAGCAAGGGTCGCACCATTAAAACCAGTAACCGTCCCTCGACTCGAACTCCAAGCGGCAGTGATCGGCGCACGATTAGCGGAAACAATCGTGAGAGAGCATAGAGACAAGCCCAAGAACGTGACGTATTGGACGGACTCACAAACCGTTCTGCGTTGGATAGAAAAAGATGCCATCAAGTACACACCCTTCGTGGCACACCGCTTGGGCGAAATAGCGGAGCTGACCGACGCCAATCAATGGAGATGGGTGCCCACGGAACAAAACGTGGCAGATGATGCAACGCGCCCTAATTATGAACTACAAATGAAACCAGAAGACAGATGGTTCACCGGGCCTGAATTTCTATATGATGAAAAAGAACTCTGGCCGAAAGAGAAAGCCAGGAAAGAAGACCAAGAGGAAGAAGTGACTTATGTAGTCACAGAAAAGAAACACGCTTCTCATCTGCCCGACATAAGCAGATTCTCCTCATATGAGAAGCTGATACGAACTACAGCGGTACTCTTTCTCTTCAAGGAAAAGTACAAAAATCGAGCTAGCCAGATGACCGTCGACCTGATAGAAAGGGCTGAGAAGACATGGGTGAAACAAGCGCAGCTCGACGACTACGCAGAAGAAATAAGACTGTTGGAAAAAGGAAGACCAGTGCCCAAGTCCAGTAGCCTGTATAAACTGGACCCCTACTTGGAAGACCAGATTCTCAAAGTGAGAGGGAGAATCGGGCACGCTGCGGTTCCAGACATGAAGAAGAAGCCGGTCATATTACACGGCAAGCACCCGTTTACCAGACTGCTAATAGAAGACGCCCATCGAAGGGCCGGCCATGCAAACAACGAACGCGTGGTCAACGACTTAAGGCAAAGGTACTGGGTGATCAATCTGCGCCCTACAGTAAGAACCATAGCGCAGCGATGCCAACTTTGCCGCATCAGAAGAGCGACACCAGTAAAACCAGTCACGGGGGACCTACCGATGGAACGACTAACAGAGACGCAGCGACCCTTTATTCACTGCGGAGTCGACTATTTTGGGCCAATGACAGTGGTCATAGGAAGAAGACACGAGAAGCGCTGGGGAGCACTGTTCACTTGCCTGGTGACCAGGGCAGTTCACCTGGAACTGGTGGCGAGTCTGTCGACCGACTCGGCTATAATGGCCATAAGAAGAATGGCAGCACGTCGAGGTTGGCCCCGAGTAATGTACTCCGACAATGGCACCAATTTTCAAGGAGCAGATACAGAACTGCGCACGGCCTATGAAGAATGGGCCAAAGAATTCGTCCACTTCGGACTTTCACACCGAATGAAGTGGAAGTTCATACCACCAGGGGCGCCGCATATGGGGGGAGCGTGGGAACGATTAGTACGCTCTGTCAAAACGGCGTTGGGGGCGACACTGCATCAACGGGCGCTAAAAGAAGAAGTGCTGCTGACCCTGATGGTAGAGGCCGAACACTCAATAAACTCTCGGCCTCTCACCCACGTTTCCGTCGATCCCAAGGATCCGGAGGCGTTGACTCCGAACCACTTCCTCATCGGGACCTCCTCAGGCCTTCCCTATACTGGGCCTTGCGAGGAGGTCAGCCGAAAACAGTGGAGAGCTGCCCAGGCGCTCGCCGACCATTTTTGGCGACGCTGGGTAAATGAATACCTGCCGACGCTGGTGCCCAGGGGGGCATCCGACGACCGAGGACGACCTCTGCGCGTTGGCGACCTGGTTGTCGTCATCGACCCCACACTGCCACGAGGGACGTGGCCCCGAGGCGTCGTGGAGACTACATACGTCGGTCCAGACGGCAAGGTGCGATCAGCCGACGTCAGGACTACAGCAGGCATCCTACGGCGTCCCACGACGAAGCTCGCCGTCCTCTGCGTGGAAGATAAGGCTACGGTAGCCCTGCGCCGGGGGGAGGATGTTACGGACGTCGTAGCTTTGTAATACAATTAAGTAATGATCATAAATAATGTAAATAAATATGAATATATAAGTAGACTTAAGTAGATATAAGGATGATTCAATAAAAACGATTTGAGAGTAGGGAAATGTTTATTGTTATTCGATTAAGGTTGTTTTATTATCCCATAGTAAATAAGAAATTAAAACATGACGATGTAAAGTGGACGCGAGCACGATCGAACAGGTTTGAACATGTCGAAACCTGTCCGAACGCCACCACAAGTGAAACTCGGACGAAGCGCTGTGATTGGCCGAACCGAATGCGTTGCGCTCACATCCACTCACTACTTGTACCCTGTAAAATAGAACATAAGCAGGACGGTTTGTTGCACCGATGTAGTTCAGTTCAGTCAGCAGTAGTTCTCTCAAGAAATCCGAAGCAACAAGCCGATCCTGATCAAGATCAAAATAAATCAACTCACCATCAAGCCAGGCGTTTCATTCCTTTGGAAGATTAAAAATACAGTCCACCTCAACAACTTCTCAAATAAAAGTTATCTGTTTTTAAACATCTGTGTTCTGTTCGAAAGTAGGTACGTGACAATTAAATCAAACAAATTATAGACAAATAAATCAGACACATACATTACTTTGATTATAAGCAAGATAAAAAGCCAATGGCCTGGACATAAGTACTGAAGGTTAATTTTATTTATGTAGCCAATAATTATGTCCTTGACCTTAACGACGTAGGTTGACTTTGGAGCCAGGAAGACTTTCAAGGGCAGATATAGCGCCGCTTGCACAGGCTGCGACTTGGATGGATTGACTTGGACCACGTCTGACGCGGCGTCCTACGTGAGCGGTCTGGACACAAACGCGATGCGGCTAGGCGCGGCGCGGAAACAACCAACAGTCAATACCTATTGACGTGTCCTACGTGACCAAATGCACACGACGTGACGTGCGATGCGGCGCCGCACTAGTTGACGCGCACGCGATCAGTTGGCTTGATATTTTTGCGCGAACTGGACGCGGTGTCATATTTTTTTACGGCAGTATAAATTTTAATTAACGCTATATTTAGTTACACTTCTCTGTCGCACATAATTCTTCAGTATCTGATATTTAAGATATGAATTTACCATAACATGAGCTGCCATGTCCATGTCAAATTGTTAATGTTAAATGAACGGCGCAGAATGGAATAAAACGATTCGCGCGCACGTAGGACAGAGCCGCCGCGTCAAACCGCACCGCGTAGAAACCGCATCGGATCGAACCGCAATTTTCGCGTTCGCAATGAGCCCCTCACGTAGGACGCCGTGTTTGCGTGAGGCCTTTAGGCAGTCTGAAGACAGTTGGCCACACACTCACATGAAAACAAGCAAACAGGCAGAATCAGATATAGGTGATAGGCTACGGAGCTCAAGCTCTAATAAAGCATCTTATTGCTATCATGACAGAATGACTTTTATAGTTTTCCTTGATAAAACCTACCCTCAACAGGGTTAGGCCCCTTCAAATTAGAATAAGACACCCCCTACCAAAGACAAAGGATTTGGTAGGGGGTGTCTTATGGTAATAATATCTAACAGTATTGTAATTAAAATACTTGAGGCGGGCAGCCCTACCGCTGGTTTGCGTACGGCGCGTCTAGGTATATAACTCACAAAGACGGCCGAGTGACAATACTGTTAGATTATATTACCGTGTCTTTGTTGACCTTGACCTCGTAAAATAACTTAAAAAAAAAGAAACTGATAGTTATTGGTGACTATGTAAACCTAGAGAAGATAGGAAGGTAGACAAGTTGTGTTGAAAGAAAGAAGGAAAATACCCTGATTGCACGGATGGTGTAGTCAGTAGTTGTATAACGGCCGCGCGGCCATCTCGCAGCTTAATACTACATCGAATGTTGTGAGTTCGATCCCCATACGGAAAAGCACTCTGTGTGATTCAGAAGCTGTGTTATTTTTGTACGTTGGTTAAATGCTAGTGAAGCACTCCGCGACTCAGTATTCCTAGATTAGGTTTGTGTCTTAAAATTTGTTAATGCAAATTGGCAAATATTACCTTTGTTAAAGTATGTAGATAAACTAGATGCCATTGAATAATGATTTTAAAATATTTTTTTTGAAATTACTATTGCACCTACGCACATAACATGTGTAATTATGACCACACATACCATAAACATCTCCAGATCTTCCTGGAAAGTTTTATACGTACCTTTACTTAGCATTTTAATTTTGTAATACGTCTTACTCTCTAGTAAGACGTTACCATAAAGCTTAGCTTCAATAGGCAACCTAGAATGGATATCAATATACGTGACCTAATAACTACTGTGATCTAGTAAACGGTCCAAATACCACGAAATATCACCCAGCTCTATTGAATACGCTTACTATAAACCATTCTAACGCGTAATGTACATACTGCCTGAATGTAGGTCTCGAAGTGAGTAGAGCCTCCTCACTGACGTAATGATTGTCACAAAATTAACCAACAATAATTTTATTGTATCCGCTCTAGGAATAACACAGTGGAGGACAAATATTTCTAAAATTTGAGTTTTATATGTTTGTCAGTCAAACCAATATATCGCGATAATATCCGTTAACAATAATTTAAATTAAATTAATTTCAATTTCTAAAATGTTCATGAAATAACAATAGTTCATGAATCACACGAAGTGAATCGAATCCGAAACATTCTAAAGCAGCTTAAAACAAAAAGTACGCGATTTGTTAAGTCAGGATTAAAACAAAACAAAGCTTTTAGTCTTCTATCTTTTTTATGAAATCAAACATAATATGGAATAGCATTACAACTATTTATTGAACTAGCAGCCATCTGCCCTAAACTTTCAACGTATGATTTCGGGTGTATAACGTAAGCACGTTGTAAAAGGAATCTGCTGTGTAGTCTAAGTTTTTCTGTTTCTAGCTTCAGTAGGTTAGGCTCTATGGGATGTTGTGTGAGTCAGGACAAATAATTTTAAACATAATAACAAACAAAAACATAATAATATTACATTGGTCTAACCGTATCCACTGCATTTTAAGACTTAATCACTATACCACACAAATATCAGCAAATTGAAATCGTCTGTTAATTTTGGTACAACCCTAGATTAGGACGTAGAAACGATCTGCCAAATATCAGTAAAACAAAGCTGGTACGACCCAAATCTTTCAATACACGAACATTATTTACAGTATTGGAGACACAGCTGAATTGTATGCCAAAACCAATACGTGCCAGCGATTCTCGCCGCTTGATAGAAGTACATATTATTATTTCGTGTGGCTCCGATGCGTTCCCACGTATCTAACTACAAGTTTTTGGGCAAGCTGTCTTTGATAATTTGAATGTTTGTTGACTATGTATAATTCATGTACCTCCCGCAAAATAGTAGTAAACCATAGATAATATAATACAAATAGATATAGCATTTCGCCTGATACTCGTGTCCGTGATATGAATTCTACAAGCATATCTTATATTGCACAATTTGATACATGCCAGTCGCTCATTGACATTCATATAGGCATTTTATAGCATAATTAAGGCAAGAATGCCTGCTTGTGTCGTTGTAAGCTGCAGGAGACCAAGCCATATATTTAATCTTTCTAATGGAAACATTAGTTTTCATCGGTAAGTCAAATCATATTTCATCTAAATTAAATAAAATATCACTGAGACACAAAAAGTATACATTGCTGATTTAACATAACGCTACTGTTTGTAGGATCGACTTTACACGGCAATCTACTCTAAACGTCATATTATGTGCAAATATGACGTGTTGAGTGATGTATCTCTATTGCGATAAGAATATATCGATACTCCAGTTGTTTAGTAATTGGCAAATAGCAAAGATTAAAATCGTTACATGTGCTCTGCTTTGCTTCCAAAATCTGTCCAGGTTTACTTTGACTAAAAAACTTATGTGTTTTTTAGCTTTCCGTCCACACTCAAAGAAAAATTAAAATGGGTAGAAGCAACAGGACGAATCGATTGGATACCAAAAAAAAGGAGTACAATATGCTCACTACATTTTAGTGAAAATTTGTTTCTAATAAAAGAAAAAGGGAGGCGATATTTAAAACCAGGAACTATTCCCACCCTTGAAATAGCTAAATTATGTTCTAAAACTACCAGGGTACATGCTATTTTTATTATTATATAAAATAAATAAATAAATCTTTTTATATACATTGCGCCTCTAGCAATTGTATTAATGTAGCGGCATAGCCTACGAGTATGTGCATAATAATTTCGTTTATACTCATTACATTTTAGAACACAGGGACGAATCCGCCTACTTCACCATCACCTCAAGGACTTCATTTCATAGTACGTATCAATATAAATAGATTAAATTATTTGTTTTAAATGCTTGCGGGATATTTACTATATATAATTGGTAACTTTATATAAAATAGCAATATTTTCTGGGCACGTTGTCAATAGACGGCGATGTGGAGGACTTTCATAACGCCCTTTAAATATATTTAATGTCTTTTTTATAAGTATTATAATTTTTATGTATTTGTTGTTTTAAGTAGTTATAATTGTTTCATTCCTCAATGAAAATATTAATACTTGCGATAACACAGTTAAACATGAATAATATTAAACACGTTTTGTCTAATGACCATATTGCACCAGTATGGCATGCATTTTTAATTATCTGCGGTATGTTTATTATTATCTTTAAGTCTAGTCAGTCAAGTCGTCGTTTTCCGGAGGTGGACGCGTAACCGGCATAGGTATGCCAGAGTAGGTACTCTACCTATGCTATTTCTCTGTAATAAAATTTAAACAATTTTGTTTCTTCTTCTCCTTAAGTGTATATATTTAAATAAAACTTTTACTACCAATGTTTTGTCTTTTATTTATTAAAGTAGATGAACCTGCGGGTACACTCGCATTATTTAGGGCTACCTACTGCTCCGCTCTTGTGGCTCATAGCGCGATGTAAATCCCGAATCCCTTCATGGGCATCGCAGATAAGTATAATAATTTGAAAAATATAAAA
Source organism: Euclidia mi (assembly GCA_944739405.2). Taxonomy (NCBI): domain Eukaryota; kingdom Metazoa; phylum Arthropoda; class Insecta; order Lepidoptera; family Erebidae; genus Euclidia; species Euclidia mi. The sequence continues at coordinate 26,742,702 of OX123205.2, forward strand.
ATGTTAATGTGTAACATCAAAAAATATATAGCCCGCAAAAAATACTAACTGCCCGTTCACATATTGAATGGGATTATAAATGGTGGATCATACATATATTCACTTCTCGCCCACACACTGTTTCTAATCTTTTAACAAAAAAATGAGATTCTTAGCTGCCCTGTGTTATAGCTTATAGCAGTGTTTTATTTTAAACAAGAGTTTAACATAGAAAATTGATGAATTGATTCATAAAATATACTTCTTTGTTATATAGAACCCAATATTATTCACCTGTCAGTCGAACACTTGTAAGTGTAATTTAAATCACATTACACAAACAATTCTATTAAATTAAATATTTTTATTAATCGTAAAATACATTATCGATAAAAAAATTATCGATAGTGCCCCATGTCTAAATATCATGTCATTTGCACAAAACAGATTATGTTAAATAATACCAGCGTTAGAAATTTGTAATTTATTATATAATTGTAAACAGAAACAGCGAAATTTAGGTGTTTAAATAATTTGGGCCACCAAATACGACCATATACATTTTTATCAAAGGCATTCCTAACTAATTAAATTAATTAGTAATACGCAAAAACCGTTTGAATGTATTATTTTGCACGATTTCACGCTCTTGGTAACACTTAAAACTAGAATATAAATGTAAATCAGTTCTTACGACTTTGAAAATAAGGTTAATATTTCTTTTTGTGTGGCTTTTCAGATAATACCTTTTTATGATAATTGTGTCTTATATATTTAACGAATCACACCGTGGCGTTTTATGTAGTGGTAAATGTGTATATGTGTGTGAGAGGCGACACTGCTTCTCGTATGATATGCCTGACATGCTAATTCCATTTACTTCTGTATTCCATGTAGTAAACTATTATTGTGCGGCCAATTACTTAATAGATTTCAGCTGTTTTCTTAGGCGGAATACATACTAGGCATAGTTTTGTTTTATTCGCTATGTTTACTTCTTCTTTGTCCGTGTGGTGACGGATTAAGAATACGGAATGTCACCACCCCTTATCATGCCATGGGTATCGTAAGAGCCGACAGAGGGAGTATATTATGCAGAGAACAGCACTGTAAGAGAAGGAAAACTTGATACAAACCCTATACCAACCCGTTTGGCCAGCGTGGTATAGTAGGCCAATTCCTCCTTTCAAAGCAGAGGCCTAGTCCAGCAGTGGACTAAGGCTAATGATGATGACTTCTTCCTTGTGTTTGTTTTGCGAGCTCAGAACAATGAATTTCTTTTAACAATTCTCCAAACACGCAAATCATTATAGACAAGTACGCACACGGTAAGAATTTGGGTCCTGGGAGACTTTAAAAAATCAAACAACAGGCAGTAAAAACACCCAGTTAATGGTACAATAATTTTAGGATCACCGGAAATTGAATGTAACGCTTCTTGATTGCTGAGGCTCACACTTAAACTACTATTATTTGCGATGCACGTAGTATTTTGAGGGCTGAAGTAATCCCTTTAAAAACACACTTTTAACTTTACTTTTATTCAATAATTTTTAATATATTTATAAATAGACTTTAGTCTTTCGTGATCCTTGTAACACGTACACATAGTAGGTACATAATTTATATTTATATTAACACCACATATATGTACATCTTATTATATTACTTTCTGAATTAAACATATTCTAAAAACACAACAGAAAATTCCAATTTATCTTTTACTAGATATTCTAAGCCATCCCTAGTTGTCTCCGCAGCGTACTAATCTCAAAGACTATATCTAATTTATACAGGATGGCACCGCAGTTAATCTCCGAGCAGATATTATTTTGGATGTGGATGTCGTTATCGTTTTTTTGTGTTGAATAAAACTGTGGTTAGTTCTAAAGTTGGTGGTTCAATTTTTATTTTAGTCTTCGCGATATAAATCATTTTAATCGTATTAAGAAACACTACGCAAGACTTTGCGCGTATCGTACTACAAATGCATGCATTTTCTTTACTGCAGAATAAATAGGTCTGTGTGAAGAGCCTTGGGGAGGCCTATATCCAGCAGATAACGTCTCTAGGTTGAAATGATGATGAATGAAACAAAATATAGTCATCTCTTCAGATCTAAAATAGGCATACAAAAGCAGATTTCCAAATTGTGTGCCAAAGCACTCTACAGATCACAAACAAAGGCTATTACTATTAATAAGTTATTCAGTGAACAGTGTACTAAACTTTAAAAAGGTTCAGCATTTGGTTCAGATATCCAACATGATGACATATAAAATAACTCTTTGAACCTTCAAACAGTCGACAGATTTATTTGATACTTAAAAATCAAAGTTACAAGGATTGTGCACGTTTAAACAACTGCAGAGTTAAAAGTTTCACTATCAAGGTAATTCAATAGAACCTAGGAATCGAAAACCAAACCATTAATCTCACAATCTTTAAACTTCAGTCGTTGCATCGACGAGAAAATTGTTCATTTATCATCAGGATGTAATCGTTTTCTCGAAGCGACTATAAATTTCTTTTAAAGGTGTTAGTTGGACATCGGATCTTTTTACTAGGTGGAAACTCTTTGCGTGCGGTCACGACTCCTCCTATTGGTCATTAGAGTGTGATTGACGGTGTTGAGGCTAGCGAAGAGGTGTGAGGTATGAGTGACACTCCTTTTAAGGCATTTACAGCCGACTCAGTTAAGCTCAAGCCACATTAGTTAGCATACTTTACCGCGATTTTGTCCACTGATCAGGTAACGATCGTTTTAAATAATATAATCTAATACATACATACATAAACTCACGCTTGTTTCCCGAAGGGGTAGACGTGAGTATAAGTTAATAAACTATACCAATCCTTGGGAAACCTTATTTATTTTATTCACCGCCATACTTTCTCACACGAGAAAATAAATGGCATAAATAAAATAACGCAACATGGAACGATTATTATGCAGACTTCATTTTTCATGTCTTGAACAGAAAGATAAATACACACATACATTACGCATTTAATATATATAACCATAATACACGAAATGTGCTTTAATTTAAATTCCCTGGTACCGCGAATAAATCAGCCACGCTAGTGTTGGCAGCTGTCCTCAAATCCCGTTAGAATCCCGGATTCTAACTTTTGGTGGCGCAACCGCGGGAATGGTAATAAATTTTGTAAAAATTAAATTCTTTCGACTTCTGTTTTTTTTCTTTATATGCGGAAAAAATTAGATAATGAGTTAACTTACTATTTACGTGCATAAATTCGTTAATTATTATGAGCATTTATTGCATTATATTTTGTGATGATATTATTCATCCAAATGCATAAATTAAGGACCAAACATCTGTAGAAGACTTACTACGGTTTAAAATTAAGATGCTGGTCCATATCTATCTTGCTAAATCTTTTTATAATATTGGGAAAATAATATTCACCAAACAAATGTGTAGCCTGCGAACCTGTATTTGGCCATCGTGATACACTTCGGTTAACGAGAAAAGTTCTGTGCCATCCGTGTTTATATACAGGGCTGATGGTGATGGGAACATAAAATACACAAGCATTGTTTGCCCAGGACTTTAGAATTGCGTTAGCTACAGACTGAACGACACCTCATCCCGTTATTTTTATTCAAATCCCGTATGCTCACCCGCATCACTGCTGCCAATATTTGCATAGAGCGCGATAACCCAAATCGTGTGAATGTGAAAAAACACAACCGTAACACTTTTGTTAAATGACCTGAGTGACAAATAATATGGTCCACGGGTTAATGTCGACGGATGCTTGGTGCTTTTTTTATTGTTTAAATTCAATTTACCCTGTGGGGTCGTGTCGATTTATTTGTTTTTATTTCGGTGTTAATGTAGGGTACGTAAATGAAGCAGCGTACTTCACGTGGTAAATAGCGTTTTAATTTTTAAGCGCCATGTTTGTTGTTTTGGTTGAAATTGTTTTTTTTTAGGCTTTCAAGATTTTTAGGTGGTACGTTATGTGACCAAGGATAGGTTAACCGATATGAAATCGAATCATTCGATTAAAAGTGTTGAATACAATCGATCATAACTAGTGGGTGTTACTATTTTTAATAAGATAATCAATAGTAAACAATCCCAATTTATTTGGGGTCGGCGCAGTCTCTTCCATACTTCTCTGTCACCAGTCATCCGATTATTTACGCTTTTCTCTTTCATATCCATCCTCACACAGTCCATCCATCTTTTCCTTGGCCGTCTTCTCCCTTTTCGTTCTTCTACATGCATATTCATCACTTTTTTACCTACATACATCTCATCTCTCCGCATAACATGTCCATACCAGGCCAATCGAATGCAAAAGTAGAATAATATAATAAAATTGTATTTGAATTATTCGATATAATTGTATGCTTCCGGTACGACACTTCACTATTAAAAGTTGTCGTTAGTCGGATTAAAGTCCTTATAAACAGCGACAAAACTTTATTTGCGTTCAGAGACTTTAACCTAATCTTGTTGTTTCCTAGAAGTCAATAATGTTTATATATTATTTTGCATCCACTTTTCATCATTCACTTTTCAGTGAATTGCCCATTACATTTTGAAGCGTACATAAAATACATGTTTTTAATAAAGTAGGCCAAGGCAGTATATTTATAATTATTACCGTAATTCTAAATCCGACTTATTCACTCGCACTATAATCTATATAATTTTGCCACTTGAGCTTCTTTTATACGGATCCTTACGAGCACCCCTTATCTACGCTGATATCAGGCCTTTTTTTTACGAGTTGGAAAAATCCCTTCGGATCTCCGTGTCTTGGGGAAATGAGACGGAGTATGTGATGTTGCCACTAAAAACCACCTCGACTGTCAACCAAAGCCGCCCTACGAGACGAAGACTGGGTACAGGAGCTGTCCAGTCTTCCTCCCCATGGCGCCAGGTTCAACGGAACCCGTTCTCAGGGAAGGCTACACGCCCTCACCTGCCCTTACTTCTTCCCGGAGCAACGAATCTTAATCGGCGACCAGAGCTCCCCATGACGCTGATATCTGGCCTAGGTTTCCTCCCATTATTCCATACACACTTGTATTCTGTATTTCAGTTGATATTAAGTAGTCCTTAAGTCTCTTAAGTCCAAAAATAGACCTACGGTGGTTTAAATCATGGCACTTTTATAGCCAAAGTAAATACTTTGGCTATAAAACTAACAGATGTAGTCCCTAAAGGTATATTTTTAAGGGCTGTTTTTACATAATTATGCAGAACTGAAGTCCACGTAATTACTAGCCCTCAGAACGTTTTAATCAGACCTTAAAGTGGGGTTACCATGAAATAAATATGTTGAGATTTGAACGCAAAGTTTCTGAGGATATTTGGATAGATGAATGTCTGTTACTATTATTTCACGCAAAACCTATCGTACGGACTTTGAAGAAATCTTACCTATATAGGTCAACAGAATACTAATTAACAGAAAGGGTAGCTATAACCCACAACCCAAGCAGGCAGAGCTGCTGGCAGAAACAAGCATTTTATAAGAGTACTAGCTGTTTCCCGCGGTTTCGCCCGCGTCCTGAGGGAATTACTTCGCGTACCCGGTTAATTTATAGCCTTAGTTACTCCTTGGTACATCAACTATCCGCCAGTGAAACTCCTGTCAAAATCGGTCTAGCCGTTCCAGAGATTAGCGAGAACAAACAGACGGACAAAAATTTTATTGTAAAAAATGTAATTTCGGTATATGTACCGTGTATACATCCATATGCATTTAGTAAAAAGCGGTTATTTTAATATTACAAACAGACACTCCAATTTTGTTTATGTGTATAGATTATGAACTTTATTTATTTTCCCTTCACGTGAAGAATTTCAAAATGTTTATCTAAACCTGGGTCTATAATCTTTCTAACAAAAGACCGATGTCATAAAAAGGTATGAAGTTGCCAGATCGATTTGTTTAGCTATTGTGTTTTGTTGTGTGCACATATTTGTTGCGTTGCGATCTAGATCGAGACATTGTTTGTGCAATGTGATATTTTTGTACGATTGTAATGTGTTTTGTGCATTAAATAAACTAAAAAAGGTCGCCTTATAATGGTTTTTGTTTTGCCAACAAGATGAAATTTATATTTATCCATGTGTTAGTTGACCTTCCACTTCGTTTCGCAAGTTTCGTTGAAACGTGCTTAGAATAGTTGCTTTGCTGGCAGCTATTGCTGAAAACTACAACAGAAGTTTGAATCCACTGTCATGGTGTAACATGCAGTAAGTAGGTGCTATTCTTCCGCTATACGCATACTTATATTTATGTAACATGTTTTAATTGCACAGTTTGTTAGCTGACGTATATAAGTTTATTTTCTTTTGTAATGACTATGGCAATAAGAGTAAATCCTGTGTCTCGGGGAACTTTACAAACAGTTAATCAACGCACGCATATATTACTTAATTGTTTAGACTCGAAGTAACAATTCGTGGATCACACAAAGTGTTGTCTTGTGTGGTGATCGAATCCCCAAGACTCGTCGGTGACGAAACTGTCACTCAAAAATTTCCCTGAAATCCGGACTTTTCATAACAAAATCAAAACTTTTGGTCACCCTATCCAAAAGGGGACATTAAAAGTCTTTTAATTCTAAAAGGTAAAGGGGTTATTAAGTCGTGTTTACAAAGAAAAGTACTTTTACAATCTGATGAAGGTTTTGTGGGTATAAGACGCTTTCGCGTTAATTTTATCACAAAGTTTTTTGAGTTTTTCGGCAAGTTTTTTTTGGTGCGTTAGGTACAGCTAATTTGAGGATTGTCTTCTTTGTGGTTTTCTTTTGTTTTCAAATTATCATTGTTCAAGTGATTTTGTGACGTTGAAATAAATAGGTCAAGAAATCTTATTGTCATATTTCCGTGTAGCATGGTCAGATAGTGCAGTGTAGTTTGAGCGGTTGCAGAGTAGTGTTTTATACACGAGTGTAAGCTCGTTTTTAAAAGTGCATGTAGGCGCGTTTAGGCGGGCCCTTTGGTACACGAACAACTCATACCTATGGGTGATGACGCGCTTATAAGCAAGCTTGAATCGCTATCGCTCGACCGTGTACGCGCAGAATAAAAACGTGAAGTCGTCCTTACAGTCCGCTTTCTGGGTGTGGGAAGGTTCTGTCCACGATAAGGACTGTTCATACCATAAGAACCGCATATGTAAGCCATTTTTATGTGTTGTTATTGTTAACGCCATAGCTTAGAACATTTGCTTATTCGGTAATAATCGACCTGTTTTATTTTTATGAATATTTTAATCCCACGGGACCTCACTACTGCAGTATTGAAAGATCGAAAATACACCTAGTGTATGTCAAAAACTGAAAAGGAACATTAAATAACAACATAACTTCACGGCTTTATTTCCGAAGGGATAGGCAGAGATGTATTACACACCCACAGTACAGTGGGTAACAGTGTGGTTGTGTAACATTAAATATTTCAATTTGAATGCTAGCTTTGGATTGGTACTAAATATAGTGTAGGTACAAGTTTTAATAACACGTAAAGCCTTCAAAATTTCCACACCTACGTTTCGTTTAACTATGGGTTTTGTTGTCAGTAATTGCTATTCAAAACAGCAAATATAGAAGATAGCAGAACAATTTACTGTTTTTATTCTTTGCGTTTGCTTATAAAAACCTAATACCCTAGATCTCTTTGTACTTTCTTTTTGTGCTGATGGTGAAAATCCCGAATGACGGTCTCAACTTCTGCCTCTTGGGACAGACTGAGAGTATGTGTGTGACTATCCCCTAGCGGCAATCGATTCCAATCCTCTAAGGTGAGTGATCGTAGCCGCAGCAGGCCTGTACTTTCGTCTCTTGGAGCAGACTGAGGGGATGTGTGTGACTCTATCCTACTGGGGTTAGATTTCTACTCACTAAAGGTGACAGTTCGTAGCCGAACAGTAGCAGCAGAAGACGTGTCGCCGCGTCATGTCACAGCGACACGTCGACGCGACCTGTCCTCGCTAAATGTCGTTGTACTCATGATTTTGAACTTAGGGAGCCCAGAGGACAGCATCAGACGCAGATTTCAAAGCAATATATAGAAAATAGTAGTGTCGCGGCGACACGTCACCTGCTGCTGTTGTCTGCGGTCCACCACACCACAACATCCCGTAAAGGAAGCCTCGCCTTTTTGTGTAGTATTTTTAGAAATGCTTATTGAAGCGGATAAAAACGTTTCTTTGTGTGTTGAATGATTACTCGCAGATTTTTTGTGTAAGGTAAACTACAGACTGTCATTCCATAGCATTGTGTTAAACTTGTTTAGCTTTCATCAAGATTTTACCACGGATTCGGATTATTTTCTACGTTTCTTTGTTTCGACTAACCAATGTTTCGGCACTCGTTATCCACTCAACAGCATCGAAATGATAAATGCAACAGTCTCGAAATATCGGATACTTGAAATAATATAACATATCCCAACCGACATTGTAAACTAATTTTAATAACCACGAAATTATGTCAATTACAGTCATGGACAAAATCTCGATGTGGTATGTTGACTCCAGTAAATTATTAAGAAACAAATAATTACTAGAAATATTAGAGGGGTATAGAGGAAGATCAGTTTTGATTTCTTAAGAGTGGGCTGTGTAGAGAACTTTCTTCGGCAACGCGAGGTATGAAAGAAGATAGGACAGATCGGGACACAAGGGAAATGTAAGTCTAACTATACATTCTTCATTTAATCATGAATACATAATTATAACACATGGGAAGGTCGCGCTACAAGTGTCATCATCATCATCATCAGCCTATATCAGTCCACTGCTGGACGTAGGCCTCCTCTATGGCGCGCCAATGAGCTCGGTCTTCAGCTTTCCTCATCCAATCCCTGCCCGCTGCCTTTCGAATATCATCGCCCCCCCTAGCTACAGGACGCCCTACACTACGTTTTCCGAGACGCGGTCGCCACTCAAGAACCTGACCGCTCCAGCGATCATCGGTTCTGCGGCATATATGACCTGCCCACTGCCACTTCAGCTTACTTATTCGCTGAGCTATGTCGGTTACTTTAGTTCTCTGCCGAATGATTTCGTTCCGGATTCGATCCCTAAGAGAAACACCGAGCATAGCTCTTTCCATAGCTCGCTGAGCAACCTTGAATTGGTGGACAAGTCGTGCCGTGAGTGGCCAAGTCCCAGCCCCGTAGGTCATTACGGGTAGAACGCACTGATTGAAGACTTTTGTTTTCAAACTTTGTGGTATGGGCGACGAGAAGACCCGACGAAGTTTCCCAAATGCTGCCCAGCCCAGCTGTATCCGCCTCTTGACTTCCTTATCGAAGTTGTTTCTACCTAATTGTATGATCTGTCCTAGGTATGTGTATTCGGCAACAACCTCGATGGAGACTCCATTTACGTCGACTGGTTCCGGATCGACATGCTTGTTGATCATATTTTTTGTCTTGTCAGAGTTCATCCAGAGACCAATCCACTGAGACGAGGCAGCCAGACTGTTCAGCATCTGTTTTAATTCTTGCAACGTTTCAGCTATGACAACAATGTCGTCTGCGAATCGTAGGTGAGAGATGCGTTTGCCGTTTATATTGATGCCGTGATCTTTCCAGTCCAGCAGCCTGAACATAACCTCCAGTGCGTTTGTAAACAGTTTTGGTGATATGACATCACCCTGTCTCACCCCGCGATGCAGGTGGACATGTTCAGTATGCTGATTCTGTACTACGACGGTCATTGTTGCGGATTCATAAAGGCATCTCATCACTTCGATGTATCGCCAGTCGACTTGGCATCGTTGCAAGGAATCCAGAACAGACCAGGTTTCAATAGTGTCAAAGGCCTTCTCATAATCCACAAATGCTAGACACAGGGGCCTATTGTACTCCTCCATCTTCTCAATTATCTGCCGCACTGTGTACAAGTGGTCTATGGTCCCGTATCCACTTCGAAACCCGGCCTGCTCAGGTGGTTGGAAATCGTCGAGTCTTCGCGCAAGACGGTTCGTGATGACCCTTGAAAAAAAGCTTATATACATGACTCAGAAGCGATATAGGCCGGTAGTTTTCAACAAGGTTTTGTCACCTTTCTTGAAAAACAAAACGACCACGCTTCTGTGCCATGCATTTGGAGTTCTCCCAGTGAAGAGGACGATATTAAAAAGTTCCTGAAGCTTTTTTAACACAGGGGTTCCTCCAGCCTTCAGGAGTTCAGTGGTGATTCCGTCCTCACCCGGGGCTTTTCCATTTTTAAGCTGTTTAAGGGCCATCACGATCTCATCCATGCTAATTTCGGGCAAGTCATCCGTAAAGTACCGTGTAAGGGCTCATCTCTCAGAGTTTCGGGTCGTACTTCTTGAGAAGCGTACAGCTTGCTGTAAAAATGTCTTATTTCCGAGAGAATCTCCGGCTTAGATGTAATCACTGTTCTGAGGGGCTGTTTATGATGAACTCGTTCTTCAACGGAAACAAACGGTTTCCGTTGAAGAACGAGTTCATCATAAACAGCCCCTCTCTTTCGAGAAAGTTGACAAGAATTTGCCCTCTATCGTTTCTGCTGCCGTAACCATATTTACCTATTGAAGATTCGCCACTGGTCTGAACTTCCACTTTGGCGTTAAAGTCCCCCATTACAACATTGTAGTGGGCTCTGGGGGTGTTGTGAAGAGCCTTGGAGATATCCTCGTAGAATAATTCTACATCTTCGTCCGAGTGTGCCGAAGTCGGTGCATAAACCTGAATAACCTTGAGGGTGTATCTCTTGGTTAATTTCAATACGAGGTATGCAACCCTTGTCGACACACTAGACATTTCGACAATGCTGTCAGCTAAAGATCGATGGACCAGAAACCCGACGCCACCTTGGGAAAGTTGGTCTCCTTCTCTGAAGTACAGAAGATGGCCCGACTCCAAGGTTATGGTGTCCTGCCCCGCTCTTCGGACTTCACACAGATTTAAAACGTGCCATCTTATGCACTTCAGTTCTTGCTCCAGCTGAAGAAGATGCTCATAAGTCGCAGCGTCCGTCCGTTGTACGTAGCCAGGGTCAGCTTTAGTTTCTCAGGGTGGCGGCCTATCGTAACCCGGGGATTCTTCGCACCCCCAACCCCGCCGTAACCATGACCGCCGCCATGGTCAGGAATAGCGGGGCGACCGGGAACGGCCGTGGTTTATTGTAGCTTGCCATAGTAGGTTGTGCCCATAATCGCCACGCTGGGCATGCGTGTTGGCGATCGCAGGACGTAGATACTCGCCACCGGTGACGCTGCTGCCCGTCACTGGTCTTAATTTCTTTTTTCTACGCCATTATGAATGGTTATACCGCCATTTGTCGGTCGCCAAAGCCTCTTCCGTTAGTCAGCAGGATGCGCCACGAGCAGGAGAGGTTGGCTTGGGGTACTTAGGTGGTATCTGTACCCCCTTGCATCTACAAGTGTGGATGTTTTTTTCCTCATCATACTTCGAAAAACTCTTTACATAGGATATATTAATCCAATCCCAAAACTTAAAATATTAAACAAAGTACAAGAAAATACTGTTAGATACAGTGTAATATTATGTTACCTACACATTTGACAGAAGCCAAAAATGTGTTTTCTGTATTTATAGTTTATTCATTACTCTAATACTTTTTTTATAAAATTGTATTAAAAATACTTGCTACAAACTTCTTGATACGAACAAGTTATTTTTACAAGACATCGTGCAAAACCCGCCAGCCCGCCTAAATAGCTTACAGGATATGGAAATAATGCTTATTTTGTGACTTACTGCCCCGGCATTGCTCATTTAGACCAAAATAATGTGCTCGGCTATTCTTAGCTCGTTTCTACGTATTTTTTCTATTTTTGTAATTCAGGCTCGTTGTGCTCAGTTTCGTGTACCTTTATTGCAAATTGTGGGTAATGATTGGATAGGTGATTTGGTTGAATGAAGAGAGCTTTATATTTGTAATTCAAGGAAGTAGACGTCTTTTACAATGGTAAGTAAAGCAAAAACTATTAAATTAAAGGAAAAATTATGGGCGTAGCTGCGGGCATCCTCTAGTTTCAGAATAAAGTAAAGAACTGTGCGACGTTATTCACCAATTTGACTACTCAATGTAGCCTATGGCCGTCTTTAAAGATTACCCTATTTCTAAGTTAAAATTCACCGGTATCGGTTCAGCCGTTTGCATGTAAAAACGGAAAATACACTCATATGTAAGTACATATGAATTTAAAATAGTTGTCGGGCGATTCAAATCCAATAAAGTGTAAAGCTATGAACCGTGTCTGCTGGTTGGAGAAGTTTGCCTAAATATTCAATTTCCGACTGTCTCATAAACTTTAAAAGTGCGGTCAACTTTGCATTTAACGTATAAAATCACTCGTTTTCCCTCAATTCTGTCCATTTTATTCTAGCAAAGTGCAGATCGGCACACTAATAACTAAAAGATTTTTTATAGGTAATAAAAATTATGCTTTGATTTTTTACTCTATGAAACTACTTTTTAATCTCAAAAGTAAAGCAAAATCTAGCGACCGACCGATCTAAAAGATTCTTCTAATTAAGGCTGGTGAAAACTGAGTGTTTTATCTTCCCGGATATGTAAAGGTGTGTCATTGTCTCTGCAATACCTTATAAGTTGCCTTATTTATGTTATTATATAACCGACCCAGTAACAATCTGGAAATATCACTAATTTCTGTTACGCTCTGTGATAAAAATCACAATAAATAGTATACGATTTGTTCTGTGGTCATCTAAACACATCAGTGTATAAAAAGTGACTCAAATAAAGACTCAGTGTTTGCAGTGACTTTAATTAATAGAAACATTATTAAACTTAAATTAATTACTGTGAACTAAAACTACGTTAAACCTACCCTTAGCTTAGAAAGTATAAAGGTGATCTCAGCTTTCAAATATTATTGATGTGAATAAATGTGTGCAGTGTTTAACGTGTTAGCGGCTCCTGAAATTTTCAAAACTCGCGCCCCGTCATTGCGCGGCGAAGCCTCACAATAGAGCCTTTTAGCTGAATTGAGCACAACGCCATCTCCGGGTGAACGCTTAAACTAATTGCTTGCACTGACAGCTCGATTGACGTCGGTTGGAGTAGCAACGCCATCTGTGATTTAACCTGCGTACTATCAAGATCACTATCAATATACATGCCCAACATGTCGAAGAGCTGTGGGCGCTGCCGCCGCTTCCTGTCTCCGACTGAGGCTGCGAGATGTCGCCACTGCGATGGCTACTTTCATCTACGATGCGTCCAGTTACCTCCGTCAGACAGTATCTCCCCTTCCTGGCAATGCCCCGGCTGCATTAAATCCAAGGCAATAAAAAAAGGGCCTGAGTTATCATTGCGTCCCCAAAGACCTTCCGAACAGTCTGCCGACCAGCATTCTGAAGACCCTTCACATCACAGCTCCCCTTTAAACTCGACCTTTGAATCAACACACGAGATAGCAAACGACATCACAGAGGAGCTGAAAACCCTTCGGGATAATCTGCGATCTATTAACCGTGACGTGCAGTTCATCAGAGATGAATTGGCCGACATAAGAGAGTCTATGAAAGAGTACCGACACAAGGTTGACACTCTAGAAGAAAGGGTTGATGCGCTCGAGAAACAACATGCACAGTCTGAGAGTGACAACGACATAGTCTCTCAGCTCAGGCAGGATCTGCGCGAGCGCGATCAAGAACTGTTGGCCAATGACGTTGAGGTCGCTAACTTCCCTGAGGTGAGCGGCGAGAACCCAGTCCACGTCTTCATGCAGATAGCGGTGAAAATTGGGATAGCAATTGATGAGAATTACATTGTCAGCTGTGAAAGAGTAGGCGGACGGCGTATTGTGGCCACGGACGCGGCGGGTCTCGAGGCGCGCCCGCGTCCGCTTGTGGCGCGTCTCGTGCGCCGCGATTTGAAAGACGCGTTGCTGAGCAGCGCCCGGGTACGGCGTGGAACAACGTCGGCCGACCTGGTCCCGGGGACACCTAGGCGCTTCTACATAAACGAGCGCCTAACGAAGGCCAACCGGCAATTATTTCGATCGGCGCGAGAAGCCAGCCAGCGCTCGGGCTGGAAATTTTTGTGGGTTAAGCGCGGCCGCATCTACGCTCGTAATAAGCCTGGGGACAAAGCTTACCCAATTAGGTGTGAAGCAGACATCGATAAGGTTTTTAACTCTAGCACTGTATAGATTCTCCAAGTATTTTTGTAGTAACAGCATAAATGGCTATATTGGTTGCATAAATAATTATATTTTTAGAATAATATGTATTTATAATATATTTTTATATAACGTATTATTGTATATACACATATGTACTAAAATAATCTACATAATCCACTCATCAAAAGCATGCACGCTCTCACGAATAACATCTACTAATAAATTACACAACACAAAATATCACAGATTAAATTTATTAAATATTATACAATTATATTATTTAAACAAGACAGTAAATTTTAATATCTAATAATGACAAGAAATAAATACTTAAAAGTAGGTTTATTTAACGCTGGCTCGCTGAGCACACGCCATGACGAGTTTTTGCTGGCAATGGATGAGCTTGCAGTCGATATTATGGCAATCAACGAAACTTGGCTGCGGGTAGGAGAAGAAGGCCGAGCGCCGAAAGTCCCTAACTACAGGCTCAGACACGTACCAAGACCGTTGAGTGTGCGAGGTGGCCGGGGTGGGGGCGTCGGCTTTTATATACGCCGCGACCTCAAGGTCCGAACTATGGCACATCCGGTCGCACCGAGTGTCGAACAAATGTGGCTCAAACTCACTGTCAACTCTCAAGCAGTTATCATAGGAACAGCATATAGACCACCTTGGTTTGGACATTAGCACCTTCCTTGATGCGATCACAGCCTCTCTAACATCTTTTAGTAAAGCTGATAAAACAGTACTTCTTGGAGATTTTAATATTAACTGCCAAAACAGCAATGAGAACAGTACTATACTGTTAAATAATTTTATACAGTACACTAGTCTCAGCCAAGTCATCCAACAACCTACACTTTTACAGACAGAGATTGTGTGCACTGATGCTCTAGTAAATAATGTATCAGTTCAATATATACCTGAATTAGGGCAGCATGCCATTATATCTGTGACTTGCATATTTAAGCTTAGTAAACCTACCCCGCAATGGATCCATTACAGACCATTAACTAAGATCATGCTTGATGTTTTCCAGGACAACCTCTGCAAACTAGACTGGCCCTATATAGCAACTCAGGACAATGTGGTTGACATGGTTACAATATTTAATACTTTCCTCCTAACTTTATTTGATCTACATGCACCAATTACCAGAGTTTTAATTAGAGAAAGGTCTTACCCATGGATCACAGATACAATTAAGGAGATGGTGAAATTGCGTAACAAATACCAAGCACGATACAAATCAAGCAAATCAGATATATACAAAAATTGTTACAAAGATTTAAAAAGTATTGTATCTAGTGCAATTGATGAGGAAAAAGAGCCTATTTTAAAACCTATATAAATGGACACATAATAAATCCCAAAAAACTATGGCGCAATCTAAAATCTACTGTAAATATAGGTAAACAAGAGTGGCATGATTTACCATCTGGCCTTAACAATCCAGAAGATCTTAACAAGCATTTTTTGAACATCCCTGGTAATGATACAATTTCTCTCCCCGATTTGATATATTTTGAGATAAACAGGTTCCACACGAATACCTTCAGTATTGAACCGGTCAGTGAGGAGGTGGTCCGCCTGCATATCAACAGTATTAAATCAAATGCCTCCGGTGTTGACAGCATTACACTGAAAATGCTTAAGATGACTCTACCTCATAGCCTTCCATACATTACAGCCATAATAAATAAATCTATTACAACATCTACCTTCCCTCATATATGGAAAACTGCGGTTGTAAAACCAATACCTAAAGTTCCCAATCCAACCTCAGCTAAGGATCTTAGACCAATTTGCTACTTCCCTGTTTATCAAAAGTATTGGAAAGAGTGGTGAGCAGCCAATTCAGGAAGTACCTCGAGAAGTATAGCATCATTCCTCAGAGACAGTCAGGGTTTCGCCGGGGACACAGTACGACCACCACTCTCATGGATGTTGTTGACGACATTTTGGATGCTAGGGACAAGGGTATGGGTACCCTGCTTACCCTACTTGATTTTTCACGTGCCTTTGAAACGATAAATATTTCACTCCTTATTGCCAAACTTTCGTATTACGGCTGCGACTCAGCAACAGTAAAATGGTTCCATAGTTATCTGACTGACAGATTTCAATTTGTGCAACTGGATAATGACAGGGATGGTAACAAGGCAACTTCTTCTTGTTGTCAGGTAACCCGAGGTGTTCCACAAGGATCAGTGCTCGGTCCTCTCCTCTTCTTATTGTACAGTGCAGATGTTACCAACCATATACGTAATACACAGTTTCATATGTATGCCGATGACCTCCAACTATGCATATCATTTCATCCCAATGACTGCCATGAATCTGTAAATAAAATTAATACAGACTTAGACAAGATATCTGAATGGGCTAAAAAGAATTCACTGGTACTCAACCCCACCAAATCCAAATTTTTAATATTAGGCTCAAAGGAATGCATTAACAAGATACAAAATCTAAATCCTGTACTTCTCGTTAATAACTGTCCTATAGAGCAAGTTAGTGAGGCTCGAAACCTAGGTTTGGTCATGGATGGTGAATTGCATTTTGAGACGCATGTACTGGAAGCTGCCAAAAACTGTTTTTACCGTCTCAAGTTGTTATATCGAATTTGCCAACATCTGAGTACTGAATTGCGGATATTGCTTTGTGAGACTCTTATTTTGTCTAAACTAAACTATGCAGATACTGTGATTGGTCCATGTATATTGAATAGAACAGAGAAAGTAATTCAGCGAGTACAGAACGCATGTGCTCGATTTTGTTATAATATCCCACCTCGTTCACATGTCACTCCATTCCTGAATAGTGGGAACATTATGAAGATGACTGCTCGCAGGCATCTTCATCTGGCAACTCTACTGTTTATTATTGTTCTATATAAAACACCGGTATACCTGTACAAAAAGTTGTCATGGTCTCGTGATATTAATCAGTACAGTACGCGGGCGGCATCACATCTTTTGGTCACAGCGCGACACAGGACCACTGCTTTCCGAGGTAGTTTCAGATACGCCGCCACCCATTGTTGGAATGACCTTCCGCCCCCCATGCGCAACCTGAAAACATTACACGCATTTCGCAATAAGTTTAAGCTATTTTAATAAACAAACAAAAGTTACTGTTATGAACTTACATACTTACTTTTAGAATAAGTAGTACGTCTACATCACTTACGTGTCTACTGACGAAAGATATTGAACTTATTGTGATATTATAATGTATATAATTTGTTACTATATAATTGCGTATGCGCAGCGATTTTATTATAATGGTAAAAGTAACTGTGCTCCGGACTCTGGTAGACGACGCTTGCTTGACAAGACAATTGACATTCATGACAGATGGAATCTTTCAATCTTTGGCCTATATTGAAACGTCAGTCTGTCAAGTACAAGTAGCGTTCGGAAACAAATTACTCTTTGCTATTTTTAATTTTTATTTTGATGTAACGGAGGCATGTATTGTGTATTTTATTTAATAATATATATATTATAAAACTTATTAACAATATGTACACTATATACGTATATATTTGTATATAATTTTGTGTATATATATATATTAATTTGACGTTATTAAATTTTA
Organism: Euclidia mi; assembly: GCA_944739405.2. Lineage (NCBI taxonomy): Eukaryota > Metazoa > Arthropoda > Insecta > Lepidoptera > Erebidae > Euclidia > Euclidia mi. The sequence goes on from OX123205.2 coordinate 26,760,436, forward strand.
TTTATCTATAGGTAAATTTAATCTTATATAATTATAATTGCATATAGGCCTGCGAGAATACCAGCGTTGTAGTTTTATAACTGCAACAATAGCTGACGCAGTTGCCTTATTTGTTCTCCACATACCGCCTTCTGTAAATTTAAGTAAGATAATGTATTTTAAGTTTTGGAGAAGCAAATAAAATATTTTTTGATCTTTGATTTGATTTTGAAGATGACCCCGCGTCCTCTATCCTCACTTAAAGATAAATCCCCCTATTTCATTCGCATAAATCCCAATTTTGGGCCTCAAAGAGTATAGAAAGGGGCATATGTCCCTAATAAATATAATCTTAATTAGATTATACAGCACCAATCAAATAAGACCTCTATTTGATTACAAATATGCTCCGTATAGTTGAGGGAATGAAATTAAATGAGGGGCCAAGTTGTGTTGGTTCCTTTGTAAGACTCTCGGTAATGTCTTAGAATCGATACTGTTTGTTCAGTTAATAAATGCAATAATAGTGATTGAACGCTATACCGACGTTCAGATCTGATATATATGTATTAATACTCGTAAATGGAGTGAATGAGACGGAATAATAATAAGTGTTTTGTTCCGTTTATTGGTTATCTTACATTCTCGCCTTTAAGAATGAACGATGAGGACTTTACTTAGGTATATAGATAGATATTTAAGCGATAGCCTAGTGGAGATGTCGACAGACAGCAATGCTGATGGTACCGGGTTCAAATCCACGTTGCGCATCACTGACTTTTCGAAACAATGGCTCTATTAAATTGGTTATTATCGCTTGCCCCGTGCCTCGAAGAGCACGGGCAGCCGCCGGACCCGGCCGTCATGAAAATCTTTGAGCGACGGTACAGGGAGTCACTACCTTTGAATAAACTGAGATTAGTGTAAACCATGGTAGGTCGTGAAGATCTTTGACAGACGTTATAGAGACTCAGAACCTCTAAATAAACTGATACTAGTTTTAACCATGGAATATCGCTATCCCTTTGAGTTGCAGAGGTCAGACAGGCAGTCTCTCTGTGAAAAACCTAATACTTAGGTATATTTGTACCTGCCACACAAACTAAATCATCATCATGTCCTCCTCACCGTGTCCGGTGACGGCGACTCCTTCAAACTAGTCTGGATTGTTGTTGCGGTGGGCGTGTATGTGACTTGCAAAGCCGAACTTTGTTTTGAAAGTTCGATTACAAGGCCCACAATAGAGCTGACCCGCCGTATTGTAAGTGTAATTGTAATGTGGCTTGGGTCGGGACTTACGTAATTGGCGCACGGTATCAAGGTTTTGGAGTCGTTCTTCTTCGTACCTATCGGCGTTTTTATAGATGGTACGCCGCCATTCCGATCGGAGACGTGCACGCTTCTCCCAGCTGTCTGCAGGTATATCACAAGCAACAAGGTTACGTTTCAGGACATCTTTGTAACGCAGATATTGTCCACCCTGTTTACGTTTCCCACAAGAGAGCTCGGAATAGAAAACTGCCTTTGGAAGCCTCTTGTCATCCATACGTGAAACGTGGCCGCTCCATCTCAGTTGCTGCTTTATGACGAGCGTTTCTATTCCGGGCACAGCAGCCCGTCTCAATACCTCAGTGTTTGGAACCCGGTCTTGCCATTTGATCCGCAGAATATACCTCAGACACTTGAGGTGGAAGGTATCTAATTGTTTGATATCTGCCTTATAGCAGCACCAAGTCTCTGAGGCATACAATAATGTGGGCAAGACAATGGCTTTGTACACCATAATTTTGGTAGTCAATTAAAGATCGTGTGAGTTCCAAACACGTGTTCGCAGTTTTCCAAAGGCTGCTGCAGCACTGGCTATTCGGGCGGGTATTTCCGCTGCCAAGGTGTTGTCATTTTTTATACGGCTTCCCAAATACTTGAAGTGTGAGACTTCATCTAACATTGCGGATTCCAAGATGATGTTGTACGAATCTCTCTGACATCCTCTGACAGGTTGCTGTAGGACCTGAGTCTTGCTTGTATTTATGACCAGACCAAAAGTGCGGCATGATGTGTGTAAAGATTCTACGTACGCTTGCAAAGACTCCATAGAATCGGCCATAATACAAACGTCATCTGCATACAAGATGTCCAAGACTGAAAGTTTCGCAACATGTTGTTTAGCTCTAAAGCGGGAAATATCGAAAACACTCTTATCAGTTCTTGAATTAATCTGTATACATCCGGTACAAGTCTTTGCTGCGTCCTTCATTACAGAAGCGAAATATAACGCGAATAGAGTAGGTGCCAAGACACAACCCTGTTTCACGCCACTGGTCACTGGAAATGGGTCTGAAAAGTTATTTTCGTGTCGAACTCTCACCATCATGTTGTCATGAAAACGGCGTATCAAGTTTAATAACTTTTCAGGACAGCCAGCTTTCTTTAAAACGATCCACAGAGCCTCGAAGCCTCGAAGAGTTTAGGGAATTGGGAATGTTTGGGGTCAAGGTTATAAAAGAGAGGAATTAAAGATAACGTGTTCATTCAAACTGCGTTTATTCGCGACTGGGGTAAACTTAGTCGACGGGCGCAGCCGTCTCTACGTACCTAGTACTTACACATACATACATACAAACCTTTCATCCATACACGTACATAATTCACTGTCATACTGTACCTACACCAACCCCCCGCTTAAAAAGAAAAAAAAATAACATCTTACAAGCTAACACGAAATGCAAGAACCGTAATACACTGCCCGATTTCATTACTAAGCACTGCACTGCACTTTGCCTACATGTATGAGCTAGCCGCTGGTGCCTGTTGCTGGGGCAACGTCTGGACGGGCACCGTCTGGACAGTCACCGCGCTGGGGTTGCAGCCAGTCTGCTTACGCACCCACGCTTCTGCCGCCCTCTTACAGCGCTGGCAAACCAGCCACCCAATGGTGGCGGATAAAATCGCCGTGTAATATCAGGATAACCAGATAAAATATTATGCCACATATTGTTATTAACTAGTGTTTTAATCGTTGACTCATACTCGCCATGGCATACGACTGACGCGATAACGTTTAAACGCGTAACTTTATCTACCAGTCGCCGCGCGCCTATATCAACTAACAATCTATAATGAGATAAAAAGTCTACTCCAATTATAGGTTGCCTAACAGCCGCCACAATGAAAGTTCATCGGAAAGATCTTCTTAAACCAAGGTCTAAAACTAAAGTACGCACACCATATGTTCCTATTTCACTACCATTAGCCGCGTAAAGTTTGTATTTTTCACTCGCGAATTGTTTGCTTTTGGTTAACGAAACCGGTATTACCGACACATCCGCACCAGTATCTATTAAAAATTTCAACCCACTATTTCGGTCAAGAACACATAGGCGTTTTGCCGCGTTGATACAGACCTCCGCCACAGCTTGTATCACCGTTTGTTTTCCGGCACAGTAACGTTTTTCGGCTCTTTCCAGTTACACGGATCTACGCACTTAGTAGCTTTCGACCGGTACTTAAAATGGTAAAAGCATAACCAATCGGGGTCCTTCCAACTTTTACTCGCGTTCCTATCGCGCGACCTTGAGTTACGATAACCGTTACGTCCACGCGTACCGCGAAATGGTTGCCGCGAGCGACGCAGTTCCGCGACCTCGACGCACAGCTTTTGCACCGCTGCAGCCAAGTCCGAAGTTACGCTGGCATCTTGGGAGGTAGGGGTCGACGTCACCGCCGCTACCTCTGCTGGCCGAGTCGCCTCGATGACCTTGTCTGCAATGACAGCCAAATTGTCCAATTCTTTGACATCTGTGACTGCCAGTACCGCCTGCACCGCTGCCGGAAGGTGGCTATTCCACATAATTTGCAATTTAGGGTCCGGTATCTTCGCCCGTGCCAAGTCCCTCATGCGCCTCAGGAGTTGGGAAGGTTTCTGGTTCCCGAGCTCCATTTCTCCCAAAAGTTTTTGGAACTGGCGTGTCTCCGACTCTTCGAAGACTTGCAATAGCCTCTCCTTGAGCGTCTCGTATCTACGCTCCTCCGGTGGCGTCAAAAGTAAATCACTGACCTGCTGAATGGCGCTTTTATTCAGCTTGGTCACAACCAAGTTCTGCTTTGCAGCACCGCTGAGCTTCTGGTTCGCCACCACCGCCTCAAATTGAACGAACCACAGTCGCGGCTGGTCCGCCCAAAACTCTGCTATACGCGACGATACCGTTATACTAGCGAGTGCGGTCACATTTTCTGGATTTGACTCGAGTCTCGGCTCCGGGGCACGCATCGTGGGTATATTCACACCAGGGGTAGCCATTGTCCGAATACCGAAATTTATAACACGTATTTAATAAACACAGTTTTCAGGGGTCACCACTTTAGGGAATTGGGAATGTTTGGGGTCAAGGTTATAAAAGAGAGGAATTAAAGATAACGTGTTCATTCAAACTGCGTTTATTCGCGACTGGGGTAAACTTAGTCGACGGGCGCAGCCGTCGCTACGTACCTCGTACTTACACATACATACATACAAACCTTACATCCATACACGTACATAATTCACTGTCATACTGTACCTACAAAGAGCACGGGCAGCCGCCGGACCCGGCCGTCATGAAAATATTTGAGCGACGGTACAGGGAGTCACTACCTTTGAATAAACTGAGATTAGTGTAAACCATGGTAGGTCGTGAAGATCTTTGACAGACGTTATAGAGACTCAGAACCTCTAAATAAACTGATACTAGTTTTAACCATGGAATATCGCTATCCCTTTGAGTTGCAGAGGTCAGACAGGCAGTCGCTCTGTGAAAAACCTAATAGGTATATTTGTACCTGCCACACAAACTAAATACACTAGACATGTCACGTAAATAGTGTGTGGACATACTAATAAATTTATACAGACACTATTTCAAACTTAATTAGTGGAGCGCAAACATTAGTAGTTAGTACGTAAACGTTTTGAAATGTGAACTAAATACTGTTGATATTAAAATACGGTAATGTGTTATTATGAATGAATAACCTAGGCGGAAAAATTACATTTACTCAATGTTTAAATTCATATCGATCATTGAAATGTATCTACTATTTACGGATTTTATCGCGATAATTTGGATTTACTAGAATAACATTTAAAACGAATGATCTCGTTGGTTTTAATAAATAATGTAGTTACTAACTACATTATTTATTAAAACCAACGTTTCGGCTACTTCACACTGAGATGGCATTAGCATCAAAGGGATAGTGACATACCATGGCTAAGACCAGTGTCGGTATATTTGAACTATGAAGTCTCCGTAACTACTGTCAAAGATCTTCATGATAGCTGTGACCGAAGGCTTAACGTGCTCACGAGGCACGGGGTAGGCGATAATCAACGAATGGTGTGCGTTGTGGGCAGTCTAATGGTATCTCCACTTTATTATCGCTGCCTCCTTTATAGGTCAAGATTTTCATAAGCGTGAATTAGATCAAAATTTTGCTAGTGGTGCTATAGAAGACATCGCCTGGGAGAGTTATACACATAAAACTCCTTAAGGAATTACAAGGAAATTCAGGAAAAGTGTATAAAAATCTGTATGGTAGTTTTAGAGTTTATTGCGTATTTACAAAAAGCTGAAAAGACTGCCTCCGTGGTCCAGCGCATAGCGTATGTGACTACTGATCGGAGGCCCCGGGTTCATTTCCCAGGTCGGGCAAAAGTGTTACTGGGTTTTCCGAATTCTCAGTAGCAGCACGGAGTCTGGTGATGTGCCCGGTAACGGCAATAGGCTCGCCCCATTATTACTTGGGACCTAAAAAATTCATAGCGAAATGTGGGTGTAATATTACACCTCTGCCTACCCCTTCACGAGTCTCACGCCTGTCGTGAGACTATAAAAAGAAATATATATATGTACCTAAAAGCTATGACGGCCGAGGGACTTCATTGTATAAAATGTATAGATAGAAGGTACATTGTATGATTCCAAGCTCTTATACCAAAATTCTATATTTAGCACTACTCTAAGTAACTTTATAAAATTCCGATCTTTATTAATAAACTTAACATTTTGATAGAGATTAGTGGTTTAATATATGAAGTTACAAGGAAATAACTTGGTTAGGGCACAATTGACAAAATATTCTTCATTTTATCTTAATTGTAGGCCAAATTAAATCTTCGTAAAGTATTATCGCTTTTAACACGAACAAATACCACAGAACCTAGTACCATTAAAAATATGTCAATTTGTGCCGATTGATCAGATGAATAATACTCTTTTCTTCGAAAACCACTGATCGGCTTTCGATAATTTTTTACAATAATATACCTAGCTGGTACATCGAAGCAGCACGGTGGTTTGTTTTTCTTGGCGGTAACATGGGTAGAAGCTAGTTATAAATAATTAAACGCAATATTTTACAAACTTGGACTAAGCACGGTGGTTTGTTTTTCTTGGCGGTAACAAGGGTAGAAGCTAGTTAAAAATAATTAAACGCAATATTTTACAAACTTGGACTAAGCACGGTGGTTTGTTTTTTTTGGCGGTAACAAGGGTAGAAGCTAGTTAAAAATAATTAAACGCAATATTTTACAAACTTGGACTAAGCACGGTGGTTTGTTTTTCTTGGCGGTAACAAGGGTAGAAGCTAGTTAAAAATAATTAAACGCAATATTTTACAAACTTGGACTATGAAATCAGAAATGCAAATTCTGTTCGTTGCAATGTAATATAAATAAAGCTGGCCTTTTGATAACATAGTACAATGAATGAAAATTGTCAGATCTGTTGGTTTAGAAGCTAGTAACCCTTGGTGCTAGACCGAAAGATGTAGGTTCGATTCCCAAGCACAACATTTTTGTTTTGTGAACAAGTTAATCTTTTATGTAAACTACCTAAGGGATTTACCTGTAGATACTGTGATTCCCGAGGAAAGTAAGAACCGTGGGCGAGAATGTCTTGTTATTAATTAAATTAATCTTCACAAGCATACTTTAAAAAGGTAGTTATTATACCTCGATGACTTTAATAGAACATTCTTATTATTATCAACTATTAAATAGTCAGACCAGTGTAAGTCTGGACTAGTTAATTTAATTGCACTTGATCTCTGTTCACGCCGGAACATGACCTTCCTGAAGCCTATCCCGGAGAGACGCCAGAATGTTCAAACATGAACATGACATTCTTGGCATTCCAACACACATCCAACTTATCACCGAGGAAGATGCGTGATATTTTAAGATCATGTAATTTATCACGTACGGCGGACGGCTCAGACATGCTGCATCGGCACAATACACCGACGGCACACAACTAAATACGTGTATATGTGTACATAGAATAAGTTTAGTATATAAGATTATAGTTTTAAGAAATAAACGAGTCATTAGCTCACTCCCGGCTTTGACTCATACCCTACCCCTCACCTCTCACTGCGGCCAAGACACCCTTAGCCGTCACCATGATCGGTCTTGTGAGTCTGCTCGACCGGCAGTGAGAAAACCCACTTCACTACACCCTAATCCTACCCACTTTCCGTCTGTCGCCTTAGGTCTCCCGGCGACAGATATCCCGGCCTAGGGATCCCAGGGACTGCTAGGGAACTAGGGATTAGGGTTGTATACGCGACAGTCTGTGTGACCACAGTGTACACGGCCTCGCTATACACTATACCTAACAGGGCTAGGGTAGATTAGGGAGTTAGGTTAGAGTTAGATCTAAAATAGGGATAGGTATATCATAAGATAGGTTAGGCTAGATATAGGAACCAGTAGGCTTAAATTAGGATAAGTCTAGGTTTAGGTACGTGCAAGCTTAGGGCTATACTTAAGAGCTATCGAAGGTTAGGCCCTAACTTGTACAATCTCCTTTCTTTATCATTCGAAAATATTTTTAGGTTTTCACAATATCTCAAATAATAATTATGTTCGATGCTAAAGATAGTAAATTAGGAAATTAGGAAAATTCTTAACAAAGTAGTACTTAATATTACATCAAAATTGGTCCAAGTTAAGTCTATAAAATAGTAAATGAATAAAGAGCTTTACACTTAAGCGGCCTATCGGACTATCGTTGTAGAGAAATCCCATTAATTATTTCTTTTGAACTGAACTTGAAACTGGGCCGAAACTTAGATAATGTCAAGTTATAATAATGTCCTTAGTAAACATTTGTGAAAACTTTTTATCTCTTGCTTTTATTCTGAGTAGAAAGAAATGGTGTTCGATGTTGTTAACTCTTTGTTTCAAAGGGCCCTACAATAGAATATCAATAAGCAAAATATATCGTAATAAAATATAAGAATAGTCTAGTATTCTATTTTTGTGAAGATAGATTTGGTTACGCTAATACAGTTATGTAAGAGGTCAGATACAGCATGGGTATTAAATAATAATATTAATAATTATTGCTTTCCCTCTGCCTCGGGTAGTACGTTAAGCAGTAGGTCTGGCTAGGCTGTCATGAAAATCTTTGATAATCGTGATTGATGTTCAGTATTGATATGAGGTTCGCTATCTAATATCTAAATATCAATAAAGTTGACACAATAACATTTCTGGGACTAATTATAGATTATAAATTGAATTGGAAACCCCAAATAGAAGTACTTAGTAAAAAATTAAGTAGTACAGCCTACGCTCTGAAACAGCTTGCTGTAGTTCTCAACACAGATGCGCTAATTACTGCTTACTATGGATTAGCCGAATCAATTCTTAGATATGGCGTCATGTTTTGGGGAAAGAGCACGGACAATGAAGTAGCGTTTCGGGCACAGAAAAGGTGCATTCGATCGATGTTTAGACTGCAAACAACGGATAGTTCTAAACCTTATTTTATGTAATGCAAGATATTAACATTGCCCTCATTATATATCCTGGAAACAGTAATGTCTACTTAATCCAACGCTTATTTATTTCCGCGTTTATCTGATGCTGTCCCTAGGAAAAGACGTGATAATTTCAAACTCTGTGTTCACGGCGCTAAGACAACTCTTATGCGTATGAGCATCTTTTGCATGGCTCCAACCATTTTTAATAAATTGCCCAATTCATGGAAGATATTAAATATACCTGCTCTTAAAAGACAATTGAAGAGTTTACTAACTGCAAGAGCATATTATAGTATACCAGAATTTATGAAAGAGGACAATTTTCCTTATGTTTGAGATGACGACGTTGTATACACAGTATATCTCTTTTTATTTTTGAAATTGTAATATGATTATGGTACATGGTGGGCTCTATTTTAATGACATTAATACATAATATTGCTGACTAACATATTTGATTGCTACTTTGACTATGATTTGTAATAATACTTTATTAATAATGATGATTTAAAAATATCTACATAATGTCTAACACCTATATAATATTGTTAGGGTTAATGCACCATCTCTTCCTTCCAAGTTGTACGCCACGATATGCGGCTGAGCATGTTAGAACTCACCTGTGTCATAACTATCTTGCATGCAATGTATCATGTACACCATGTTGAAACAAAAAAATATATATATTCTATCCCTATGCGTTGCGGAGGTAAGACGGCAGTCGCTCTGTGGGAAAGCTAATATTCTGTCATAACTGGTAAGACGAGTAAGTGTACTCCGGGCTCCAAGAAAAGTTTGGGATCATGATGTAATCTCAACCGGACTACATTCTGGATATTTTTCATGTCACACACGGTGGCCTTAACCACCTTAACTTCCATTAGTCGCATATCCTACCACCAAGTAGTATGAATCCGTTTGCAGAAGTAACGCGTACCGCGACTAACAGTGTATCTCGGAACCCTAAAACGCTGTTCTTTTTTTTTAAGAAGATTTGCAAGTGTTTTACACCATGGAACATATAAGTATATTGCATAGCTAAGAAGCTAGCTTTTCTTTTTCATGATTTGTTTTATATGTAGGTATATATGTAACCCTAAATAAGAGTACCTGGCAAAACAAAATTTGACAACGTGACTTTAAAAAAAATATCGTGTCGCGGCTACTTAATCGTGCTTGTTGCCGACCCCTGGTTCATCACACGGTTCATAACATAATAAAATTAAACCGAATAGGATGTAAGTATTTGTTTAACATTAACAACATTGGGGACTCGTGTATTGGACCGCACAGTCTAATTCAAAGATCAAAGTGGGCAAGTTTGACGAATATTCGCGTCGTGCCTTCAAATCGGACTAACTTAGACCTCTGACTAAAGATGGCTGCCTGAAGTTTAAATTGGCGAGAAATTGACTTCCCTTATACAGTACTTGTTACTTGAACACTTTGGATTCTGGGTTAATGATTTCGCACTAGTTTTGATGGCGGTTCATGCTGTGCGAGTCAAAATTGTTTGCGTAATATTCACGGGTGTATTCAGAATATATTAGTGAGGGGTATTTTATCGTGAAATGTGGAGTATGGGACCGTGATAGTGTATGCTTTAGAGGGCTTGAGAGTATGGTATTTTAGTAGTAGAATATTGTGAGCCTGAGCACATTAACAGCTTAAAGCAAGTGGTTACTTTTTAAGCAGTGTATTTCACAATGTTTGCAGCATTTTTAACATGGAACAGGCCAGGCCTATTTTCCTTTTATTTTTTTTGTCAGAGAAGACGCGCACACTAGACGCAATAAACCCTGTGTCGCGGGGACATAGATTAACGGACACAAATTACACCCCGACTCAAAACAACAATTTCAACTTTATCCAGTCAACCTAATTACTTTCTTTGGTTCAACCTTCTACTCGATTAGATCGCGGAAATAAAACCCTCAGGCGTAGCTGTGAGATTACCTTTTTAAAACTGTGTCATACATAAAGTCTAAAAAAACCTAAACACTTCTGTCCTTCACCTTGACTTTGTCTAAGGTAAAGCCAAGGACGAGATCAAAAGTCCCGAGAAATACTTATTCAACTAAAGCTATGTCAGGTGTCACTATAAACCGCGAGCATATGTCCTTTGGATTAATACATACGGAGTTATTATCAGAATGTTGAATTTAACCTTAAAATAACCGTAAATAGAGGCTTTAGTAAAGGGCAAAGTTAAATTTATTTTCTTACTCATACAAGCAGGATATTCAAAACCACGGCTTTGTTGGTTATGTACTCTTAATAAAATGCTTACAATAACAAAAAATCATCATATTGCTTTTAACAGTTTCGAAATATCGAAACTTTTAAATGCTCTGCGTGGTATATATATACCAGATATTATATCCAGACAAAAATTTATGACTACCTCCTAATTTTACAGTATAATATAATTTCTTAAGACAGTACCTATACATAACATAATGATATAGAAGAGTAAATGAAAGACACACATTTCCGGACTCCAGTGCTGTCGTAAGAATTGGGTGGCGACAAAACTGTTGCTATTACATAGAGTGCTAGCTGAAATGGAATCACGTACACAGAAAATGTTTGCGATACCTGATTGTCTTCGCGATTTCAGTATGTTTCAGAACAAAAGCTGGTCAAAATAACACACAGAGGTTTACGCCATACAACATTTTAAAGGTACTCTTAAACATGTGCACAAGCACAAGTGTGCACAAGCACTGAATTTTAATGATCATGTGTCTCGTGCCTCGAGCACATTGAGTCGTCGGTACCGGCTGGTACCGGCTGTTACATAAATCTTTGACAATCGGAATAGTAAGTTAGTACCTCTGAATAGACTGACACTAGTCTAAACCAAAGAGTTTCGCTCCCTTTGGATTGCGGAGGTCAGACAGTTGCTCTTTGATAAACCTTATATTCGGTCAAAACCGGGGGCCGATTCAGAATCTTTCGATATCTCATTTGACATTCAATTCCGTTAATTGTCAAACGGGCTACCTCATTTTTTGTCAAAACTATCGCATTTCCTATAAATTTTATGAATCCAGTATGAAGTAAATTAATAAATAAAACGAATTCTTAATTGTTTTTTTCCGCACTATCCAGCATCAAGAAATTGCAATTCGCAATTCGTTTCACCGATTTTATTACAAGAATCACAAAGCAAAATAGCAACTCAAAATATTTCCTACAAACCTTGCAATTTTCTAGAACTTTCCAGTTAATTAATTGAATACCAATAAAACAGTATAGTGAATAAGACTTCTTTTTTACTTTTAAATTGAACTTTTCTCCAGTTTGTCTTTGCCGTCTTGAGTACTCGATGGTCCATTAATAGACTACGGCAAAAAATACCAACAGTAAGATTGTTTTAATTAAGATTCTGAGCAGAAGTGTTTCTTATTATTTTGTAGGTAGTAATTTCGACCTCATTATTCTTACCAAGAAATTATGAATAGAAAGTTTTTGTCTTGTTATAGATTAGGAATTGAAACACAGCTATAACCGACCTGAAAGAGCGGAGGTTATCAATTCGATAGTACCAAATTTTTTTATATTTTATCTCAGAACACCGTCGATTTTTGTTCAGAACAGTTATCGTTTTGTTTTATCCAAGTATGAGGCTTAGGTTGAGGTTTATTCAAATTTTACTTGTTAAATATTCAGATAAATAATATTATATCTCACAGACAATCGACTTAAAGTAACAGTACCTAAACTATTTAAACTATTGGTTTTTGAGAGTGCCGGAAGGCCTATCCCCTATTCCTTCTCCCTCATCCCACTCCTTATACTATCCCTTTTCCCAACCCCAAGGAGCGGCAACGCACTTGTGACTCCTGTGGTGTTGCTTGTGTCCATGGGTGGCGGTAATTGCTTACCATCAGGTGATCCGTCTGCTCGTTTGCCGCCTACTATTATAAAAAAAAAACGGTACAGAGTTAAACGTTGACTACTAGCATAAAAAAAAATCAATAGTACTACTGTTTGATAAACAAAATAGCTTGCGGTTTAAAGACACAATTAAAGATCTCATAACACCAAAGAATGCGTACCAATAAAGATGTCCAAACCTGAAGAGAAAACTTCAACTTGAATATTAAGTGCCTATAGTTTATTTATGAAATAATCGGTCAAAAACCCACCACTTGGAGTGAATCTGCGAGACAAGCTATACGTATAAATTCATTCTAGTTGGTGGGATTTTTTTGAAATGTAGGCAAGCTTTTAGGATACTCCTAAGTCCTAATTGGATTTCTCCAACAATCTTCCTGGTGAGTAGGGTGACTATCAAGTTGAGGTGCAAACATTATCTCTCTGAGTCTGAGTATATTTTGTGTTTAAAATATAAAGATAAAGAAATATTAATTGTTAGCATATACACAAACAAAATGGGCAACAATATTGACAAATAAGATTAAAAGAAGAATAACACATAAATCAAATAAAATACAACAAGACAAGAAAAAAATATGTATTTATTTTTTGTGTATACTTGAAGTTCTTTTAACGAAACTTCCCTTAAGCTTCTTAAAGTATAAACAAGTGTCTTATAATAAGTACCTTGTACTTTTATAACTATTTGATCTCATGGAATAGAAGAAACCTCGTTGTCAAAATGATAGCAAAGCATTTTGGCGGCACGGCTGCCATATTCAGCATATTTATTGGTACCTGAACACAAGGAAATGCTGAATAAGTTCTTCAGATCATTTGACAAAATTAGTGACCTACAACAAGTCCTGACAGGTGAAACCAACGGGCCTTTAGACTGGATGGAGCACATTGGATCATTGTCATCGATTTACATATATAGATTAATGAGCACAGTCTATCACAGGTCCTAAAATATCCTTAAATGTTGAAGAAACGGTCACCCTACCAGATGTAGGAATGTAGTAGCAGTTTCATTTGTTCTGCAGTTACAAGCTTACTGCAACTCCTTAGAAGTAAGTGGCACAGTCGTATTTGCATTGTAAAGCGCTGTCTAATTGTGTAAAGACGGAGACATTCCACGGAGATATCTTGCATTACTAACAGCTGATGTATTCGTTTGACGTAATATGTCTTTGTTTTTGTCATCGGTTTCTGGTCTATTTTCTTCGTCCTATTATGAATGGAATATTTTTGTCTTGGGGCCAAAATAGACGTCCACTGTAGATCATAGGGCGGTCTACACCGATTGGGACAATTGTGGCGTAATCGTCACGTTTGGCAGGATTTGCTTCCACCAATACTTTGATTGGCTGCTTACACTTGAGTCGTCCGATAGTCATCAGAGTATCAGACGACTAATAAGTAAGTGCTGTTTCTGTGGGTAGAGGGATTGTCACATCCATCTTCAATACAAAGCATATGATTATGCTGTAGATGTATATTATTTTACGGTTAACTGCCTGCATCAGTCAGTGGCATTTCGTTTCCTTCATCAAGTAAGTTTGTAGCGAATATTGTGGTTAACAACTTGATATGATTTGCCAAAATCCATGATCTACGGTTACGCGATTATGTAAAAGAAGACACTGGTTCGTGTAGATAATGAAAACTCCTTCGAAAGCATTTTATGGTTCTTTGAGTCTATAAAGTCATCATTAATACCACTTTGTACTCATGTGAATAAATAGTAACGTATCTATTTCACTGTAAAATTTCCAGTTGTGTCTCAAGAGGACGCGCCCTTCAAAGGCACGTGCGTCCGCAAACCCACACACTGTAGGAAGCCAGCTTAAGAGATCAGAACTGTTGAACGGTACTGTCGAATTACATCCAAGTTTATCAACTATCTGGTCCTAAATTACTACATGGTTGTATCTAGTAAGCAAAAATAAACATTAGAAGAACTCGAAACACAACGAGGTCAATCAGTGGAGTACGTACCGGCAAACAGCAATACTTTTTGTATTGTTTTACTTCGTTGTATTTTTAGAATCCATTACAAAGAACAAGATCCCTTAAGCAATACGACAATTTCCATTTTTACCAGGAAACGTAGCCGGAATGCCTACAAAAGCAATCTTGGAAACCGTATCTTATTATCTCCAAATCTTACTCTAAGGGCGTAATACAACTTGCCCCATAAAAATCAAGTGACTTGGGTATATAAAATAGTTACCCTATCACTACTTGTAATCGATTTTTCCTCAAATCAGAACATAAAATAATACTATACGCCCTGTTATGTAAGTAAGGCACAACTGCGCGTTAAGGTGGTGACAGACTGGTATTACTTTAGGTTTTCTCGAGTTGTGTTGAGGAGGAAAGTGCAATTCATGACTGCCGGTTCTTTCAGTATATTTCGTACGTTTTTGTCGACGATGGTCGGATAATTTTAACCATTCCTGGGAATTTTGAAGTGCAGAATTTGATGTTTCTAGTCAAATGTTTGTGCATTATAAGTCATCAGTTAGTAAAATTTCTTAGATCAAAATTCAGAAATTCTGTTACTTTATAATTATCATCATAGATGTGAAATTACTACTTATTGCTTTCTCATCAATCTAAATATTCAAACTCTAATGACACAAACACTGATACGAGTTGTATTGTTATCAACAATGTAACTCGTAAATCCAAAAATTAATCGCAACAAATATTCCAATATTAAACTATGCAAATGAAATCTATGAAACCACACAAATGGAATTATCTCACAACATCTTTAATATATTAATATCGCGTATGACATCGCAATGATTGCAAAAAGCTTTAATAAAACTAACAAACTTTATTGCACCCATGATACACACTGCACAAGAAATACAACAGCTTTTGCCGAACAATACGGTTGCGTGCTCAGTTCAGCATCGCTGATATCAACCACTTTCGTCCTAGTTGAAAGACAAAACTTTGTAAACTGAATACTGAGTAAATAAATTTTGCTGTTTCTCTGTGTTATGTATATAAACATGTTGTGAATGTTGTGATGAAATAATTCAATGTAAAATGGAGGTTATGAAAGTGTAGTACTTTAATCAACTTTTGACAAATTAGATATTAGTGATACGGAGTGAGTCTTTTAGAATGGTAAGGTTCGGACGTTTTATTTTGTAGAATCGATTTGAAGTCAAGTCAAAAATTTAAGAAATTCATTATTTATTCGTGAGAATGTAATATGTTGATAATGCTATTATAGATTTTACATTTTTTTTTCAAATAATAACTCGAATGAAACATTACATAAATGCTAGGACAGATTAATTGAACTATCAGCAGAATATTTATAAGATAATCTGTCCCCAACAATTAAAAGTAATAGGCCAATTTGACAAGTTCCGGCAATAAAAACTACTTACATCAGTGTTCATCCATCTTTACGCGAAGTGCATATCTTAATTCTGATAAGTGCGTAACGTAAGGCACACGGATCGTGTAGTTTTACGGCCCGGGTTGCTTTTCGCAATGCGCTTACCTGTACATTTGGGGACAAAAATTGATCTTGTAAAAAGACAAAAAGGTCAAGGTACTACGTAAATATGTGTTTAATACGTTTGTTTTGTAATAAGGATTTATTTAAGATGCTTTTATTTGAAATCGATTAAAAATTTAAAAGCTATTGGTGATGCAATAATTATCCGCGCGCCTCTAGCGGCGAAATTTAGAAATTGCCTTAGAACGACACTTCAACGATAGCTTTTAATACAACCTTGCCTCGAGGTTATGGTGGTACATGTTTTGAGAGCGGTCAAAAGTAGTAGTGGTCCGTATAAGTGTCGTTCCTAGACAACTTCAAAGTTGCCGCTAGAGTCGCTAGTTAAAATCTTAGCATCGCCAATATATTAAGAATTTCACTTTACTAACAGCTTATTTTTGGGTAATAATGGTTCAAAGACCTAAGGTATATAGTAACACTGATTTTAATGGTATTGCGGAGTAGCATATGTTCAATATCGGTGCGCCAAAGTTCACCTAAATTTTCAACTCCGATAATTGGAAATACGAAAATGTTCTTCCTAACATTTTTCATCCTAACAATCACAATTCCTAACTACTCTGTCTCTAATGCTCATAACTCCGAAGCATTGAACTTCATAATATAAGTAGCAATAAACATCTATTATACTTTTATTTGTTTTCCAATATTTTCTAAACATAACCATCTTTTACACCATTATTCAAAGTCATACTTATCTTTTTTGGTTAGATTTCTTTTTATTAATAATAATCAGTATCATATACATTAATTTTGTGTAACTTTATTTTAACATTAAATGTATCAAATATAAGAATAATAAGTAGTACCATGGTACAAATACACAATAGTACAATGGTCAAGTTCCAGAAACGAATCGGTCATATTAATAATTATTGGTTTAGGTTAGGTTAGAACTGCGGTATAAGCTCCCAGGCCATAAACATAACCGTAAATGAGTCGTGTTTCATGAATTTCATTTGGAGTGTACCCTTGGGGAAGCTACGGCGCGAGGACTTTTATTACAACTTTTTTTACAAATTTAGCCAAATCAGTGTTGTTTTTGCAAATCGTTTATTTTCTCGATTCTATCATATAAAACACCTAAATATAAGGCTAAAAGTGTCTTAGTAAAAGTGCCATATATTTTTTATTACACTTGGTAAATGTTTCTTTCTGAGTATGAGTGAAAATATTATGTTTAGGGATAAAGGGGTTATGATAAAAAAACAGTAGGAGTTTAAATATATTTACATTAATGATATTATGAATTACAATTTTCAGAAACATGAGTATTATGAAAATCGCCGGTTGCACTACAAATAGTATGAATGAAAACTTTAGGATGAAAAATTTTAGGAAGAGTGATCATTCGGATTACAAATCGTTAGGAAGAACAATTTCGGGTAAAGAACTTTAGGTGAGCCAATATGGACCCGTTCAATATACTATATTTATATGCACGAAAATCGCACACGTAATTATAATGAAATGAACAATTTTGCGATGATATACTAGTGTTCTGAACTTATTTTAGATCAAAGATATACTATTGTTGCATTCATGTACTTACACATTTTATTGTCAATATATTTTTTTATAGATTAGTCGTGCCTGACGTTGAGGTTGTAGCGACTGAAATATTTGTACTAAGGGCAGCACAGATATTTTAGTCGCTAACGCGATGTTATCAATTCTTAATAAAAAAACAAACATAACGTAAAAACTATATTTAGTGTTACACAACGTTGAACTCCTACCTAAGACAATATCTCCTACTGTCTAGCAATAACAATCGAAGGCTTGAACTCCGAAAGTAGCCTAGAGCTTAATGCTCTAACTATTTTCTTCATTCCTGTCGCAGTTACAAATACTGGGCAACTTTTTTTGTCTCGAACTACACAACATAGACCGTTACTGTACAGAGTTTGGTCGGTTTTTGCTTCCAAGCTCAGCTCTTGGGTCATTCGGAAAACTTCGGCGAACTTCGGCCTACTTTAGTTTTTGTTACGCTTAATGATTATATGCCGAATGTTGGATTAAGGGGATTGAGAATGGTATATTTTTACAGTCGTTATGAGAAGTAAGCACCATTGAATATAGTGACACTGATCTCAGCCATGGAATATCGCTATTCATTCAGGTTGCGGCAGTCAGTTCATTTTTCATTCTTTTAGAAAGGCAGTCGCTTTGTAAGAAAGATAATATTCTGTCTAATCTGGCTAGACTAGTCTGCGAACCCCGGACTCCAAGACGAAGGTCTTGGATGCAGCCGGGACAACGCTAGGAAGATGAAGTTTTATCATAGACTGTAAGTGTTCACGGTAGCTTCTTAATTCAAATGTATCGCTCTAAAGAGTCAATCGAAAATTTTAAAGTGGATTGTCGACCCTATGTCCCATATACGTCTTATCTTAATACCTTTAAGGTTAGCCGGTTACCCACCTGTCTAATATAAGGATAAACTTACAGAAAGTATAGTCGATAGATCTAGCCCAAACCCAGAAAACACAAATCTAATAAAATACGCCTCGAACCGCAAATATTCTTATCTCAGTGTAAACATACCGGACAATGCTTGCTTACGAACACGCATAGACTAAAATTATCTCAACGAAACGGATAAATTTTACTGTACCAACTATCGTAAAAGAAAATAAGAAGTTTTAAGTTTATGTTTCATGAATTTTATATTCCCTTTTTACCTACTTTTGAGCTGGCATCGATAAACCTAGGATCGTAAATAAAATGCTGGCGGCGACCGTGAAATTTTCATCTCTTTTGTTGACAAAATTATGATATTCAATTTTACGACTTTTCTTTAGTACACATTGTTTGTAGTGTAGCTACGCTTAAAGCCTCGTATTCATTAGGGGACATTTGTCCCGCGACCTTGGCGCCCGTCACGAATTCTACGTGTTGAGCGACGTCGCGAGGGACATCGCCCGACATCGCAGGCGACATCTACGTGTCGGGGAACAAGTCGCTTGTCGACGCTCCGATAGCGTCGACCTTCCGCGACTTCGTGTCCCTCGACAGTTTCCGACGGCATTTGACTTGTGAGGACGTGTGTTGCTATTTGTTCCGCGACTACCCGCGAATATATACACTTCGTTGGTCCACACTACCAACGAAACTGTGTTAACACTTAAGCCTCGTATTCATTAGGGGACATTTGTCCCGCGACCTTGTCGCCCGACACGAATTCTACGTGTTGAGCGACGTCGCGGGGGACATCGCCCGACATCGCAGGCGACATCTACGTGTCGGGGAACAAGTCGCTTGTCGACGGTCCGATAGCGTCGACCTTGCGCGACTTCGTGTCCATCGACAGTTTCCGACGGCATTTGACTTGTGAGGACGTGTGTTGCTATTTGTTCCGCGACTACCCGCGATTATAGCACACTTCGTTGGTCCACACTACCAACGAAACTGTGTTAACACTTAGGCGACATCTCGATCACAATGCCGGTATGTGGACGAGCGAAATGTCGGTCGACATTGTCGCGGGACAGTCGCACGTAAATGTCCTGCGACTCTTCGCGATAAGTCGAGCGACTTTGTCCCCTAGTGAATACCTGGCTTTAGGCGACATCTTGATCACAATGCCGGTATGTGGACGAGCGAAATGTCGGTCGACATTGTCGCGGGACAGTCGCACGTAAATGTCCTGCGACTGTTCGCGATAAGTCGAGCGACGTTGTTTGTGTTGTTAGTAAATACATGGCTTAAGTGTTCTCGGTTACGCTTTGACAAAGGTGGAAAATAAGAATATGCCTTGTTGTAAAAATTTACTGTCTAAAAGAAAAGGAAAACTCAATAAAGAATTTATAAAAATCCTTAGAAAAACGACAAAGAATACAGAAACATTCTGCTATATCGAACTACCCAGCATACTGCTGCGCACTTTCACTGTCCGACCGCAGACACAATAGAAATTCAATTGTTATTAGCCACATGTGGCTCATGGGACTGGGAATGGGTTAAGCCACTACACATAACGTAGGTACGTATCGAATAGATTCTTCCATATTAGATCCTTTTGTTTTTACGTCACTTTTGAACAGCAGAATCAAATTTTAATTATTTCTCGCAGAAAACCGATGTCAAGTACCTACCAGCATTATCACTGTTGGCTTTTATTTTATCAATGAGAGCGCTGTCAATTTCAGGAAGAGCTTAAAATCCGATGTCGAGTATATTGATCCGAAATCGTAACATAATTTTATGGTTATTAATAGAGACTTAAAAAAGTATATTTATCTCCTATTTTTCTTTCCTCTCCTATATCATCTGTATTAATATAATATCGACAACAAACGTAACAATAGTCCGTGATTTTTCAAACCAATCTATTGAAAGAGCCGGCGTCTTACATACATCTTGTCTGACAGAAATCGGTCATATGGACCCTATAGTTATGATAGTCATATCAACAACTGAACTGGATTATTACTTTAGTTTTATTTCATTGTATGTTCTTTTTGTATACTGTATGTGTTTCAAGCGTTTTGTTCTTTATGTTACAAGGCCAAGTACTGTTCTTTTTTGTTGATTGGTTACTATATTTTGTGTTATGCATTGTTTGTGTTAGTATTTACGTTTATTATAAAAATATAGTTATTTTTATATTTGTTTGGTATTTTTTCTGAGAATTTAATTGACTGATATGGTTATTTTATATCATAACATGGTATGACTTTTTGCATACCCATTCAATGAAAAATAAAATAAAAATAAATAAAATGCGCTGCTACTGTCTGTGGTGGAAATGGCGATCGAATATTCGAATTTATGATTAACTGACAAATATTTTATAACAAAAGTAGATTTTTGTTTTCTGAATATATTTTTATATACCCAGTCAGGCAGGTCGAACGCAAGCAAAATCAAATTATTTTTAATTCGTTGCACCAGAATTCTTGCCTTTTTCTCGTTTATTTACTTTACCTGTTACATTTACCTACTTAATATTTATTTAATAACATAAATGAAAAATATTATGAAACACTTTATTTATTTATTAGGTATACCAACAATTGTTACAATAATACATACATTGATATGAAAAAAGTGACAATAGCTAATGGTAAAATTACTTATAGGTATACACCGCTTGCTTATAAAACTTTATTAAACTTTTGCACTTGAAAATTACACAAATAATTTTATGTACCGATACTTATTAACAAGTGTCTACGTTACAAAAATTTAAGGTCTCGTGTACCAAAGGAAGCTTAGATCTCCTTGTAATATCGTTAAATATTGAGGTCGAGAAACCCGTGGCAAAGCTGTTATCGAACCCTTATCTGATAAGATCTAATCTCGTCGAGGTCAAGAACCTTTGAAATATATGCGACTGGAAATATTTTCGGGAACATTCGAAGGATAAACTTTTCTGTAATAAACGTTTAGGGTTGGTACATTCTGTAAGTAAAAGACGACTTGGCAATGATGTTAGTATATAGAACATTAGCCTTGTTCGTAATCTGTCCCACTGCTGGGCACAGGCGGCCAACTATGGAAAGGATTGGGTTAAACCAAACTTACAAACAAACTCTTTAGCTTAGCTTTATAATATTAATAACTATATGGTATAGATAAATCATAATGCAATAAGCATGCTCATTTGGCAATGTTATAATATTTTATAATTTGACTAATTCTTTCTGTTGGTTTCAGGTACTCATCATTTTGCTTTCTACCGGTATTTTCGTGTTATCAACAGGTTCTTAAGTATTAACTTTTGAATATCCACTTCACATCTGATGAAACAGGCTCTTAGTAGGTATACTTTACGTTGCCTTTATAAACTAAGGTTTATAAAGGAGTTCGAGTTTTAATATTCTTTGTGTCCGTTGTATTAAGATACAATAACATATTTTACTATAAATAATTCTAATAGTCGTATCATGGGAATCAAATCTACATAAAGAGGAGTTTGATGACTACTTCAACCACTGCGCCATCCACGTAAACAATATCTCAGCATCCATTCTAACTTAACCAAATTTAATTTATATATATCACAATATCTTGCTCACAAAATTCATAAACTACTTAATTATTTCGCCATATTGAATTTCACTATATAACTGAACTAAGGACGTCAATAACGGTTATTAACAGACGTTAATGAAGCTAGGAAATAATCTATATATATATAAAAGAAAGTCATGTTAGTTACACTATTTATAACTCAAGAACGGCTGAACCGATTTGGCTGAAAATTAGTTGCAAAAAATAATCTGGGAGGGATTTTAGAGAGGATCGAAATTTGTAGGGACAAACCTACAACCTATTGACAGTAAGAACTTACTGTCAATATAATAAGAACGCATGCGAAGTAATAATTGAGTGCTGCGCATGTGCTATCTGTCAGTACTGTCACATTATACATTGTCATATGGTGCACTGTCATTACTTCGTTCGCGTACTTAGATAAACTAATAATTATTGTAACAGCCTTGGCTAATCCCTACTAATATTAGGTATAAATGCGAAAATGTTTATGTATGTATGTACCGATTTCACGCTAAACCGGCTGAACCAATATCGGACCATGGCTTTGACATTTGACTGTATGCATATTATGTTGTTGAGCACCTTTCGGTAGATAATGTCATGAATACAGATCAAGTTACTTCGTACCCTATAGCGTTTCTGAACTCCTTACAATTATCAGGAGTACCGACCTTCACGCATTTTGAGACTGAACGTTGGTGTTCCAGTCCTGCTAATGAGGAATCTTAATGCACCAAAGCTTTGAAATGGCAAACGGCTACAAGTAACACCTTGAGTCAGACTCGCTCATGAAGGGTTCCGTAGTGGAGGTATTCACTACGGAATAGCCATTATCTTCGACTAACTTTTAATAGTATTTGTATAAACGACAAAGCTATATTTGCGGTTGTTAAGATATGCTTTATTTCAAAAACTGCTAACTACATATCGTTCAAACCAATTTTCGTTGGAAGTTATTATAACGATCCACGGCATATATTATTTTTAGATTTGTCAGTCTCTTACTTTAAAAGTTAGAGGGACACCCACACCCATTTTACCACTCTGGAACCGTATATCTTCCAAACATT
The DNA here is from genome assembly GCA_944739405.2 of Euclidia mi. Classification (NCBI taxonomy): domain Eukaryota; kingdom Metazoa; phylum Arthropoda; class Insecta; order Lepidoptera; family Erebidae; genus Euclidia; species Euclidia mi. Next base: position 26,783,734 of record OX123205.2, read on the forward strand.
TGACTTTGAGAAACAATGGTTTTAGGAACCTCAAAGTAATTTTTAACGACCCATTTACCCAAATCAGTTCCATTTATGAATAGCCCCCCTTAATATTCAGTATTTTATTTTCTATAATGTCGTAAACCGGTTCACAGAAAACATCTACCTACCAATTTTCAAATATTGTGTAAACTGAATAGTTTCAGCATAAAGTGGCTGTGTCATACGGATAGACTGACAGACATAGCGCGTCTATAAGGATTCCGTGTTTAGCCATTTTTGACTACGGAACTCAAAAAATACTGTTTACAGAAATTTTGAAATATTTCTTGCAGTTATTTATATTTCTTATTAGTCCCTACTCCCTATGAACAGAATTAAAACGAAAATTACTATCGAACAATGAAGGAGATTTTTGCTACCCCGAATTTAACGTGAGCGAAGCCGCGGGCAATAGCTAGTTATTATATAACAAAGGCTACCAGTTAATTAATATAAGTACCTACACTGTATTTAAATCTGCTCACACTTGAATTCTGACTTTTTGTCCTCAATATGGAAAAGTATTGTAATAATGGGCAGTTATTACGTATAATTAATTTCTTTACTACTTATCTCGGGTTGAGAAGTTTTAAAAATATCAAGAATTGCTTACCAAGTTTTGGGTTTCTTAAGGTAAGATACTTAAAAATAAATAATATAATATCTTGGGAAATTTAACAGCAAACCACCATTTAGACACACGAATAATAATTATGAAAAAAATTATCACGTCGCTTCTTAGTAGCAGAATTAAGCGAAATATTAAAAAAATATTTTATCCATTATGAAGGATAAAGAATTGAATATCGTCACTACCATTAATCAAACTAATTAAACCACACCGCTTTTATAAAATTACACAACCAAGTCACCAATTCTGTCAAACATGAATTCTAAGTTTGGCAATATACCTTATCTTATTATTATGACACAGCAATTCGATCAATGATATTTTTTTATATTTACTAGGGAACGCTTTAGCTAAAATTCAAGCTACATTCTGTCGTTGTTTAGTTATAACGTACATAATATACGTTATAACGTTACCAAAGTAGTTGTCTGCCTACCCTACACGTTGCAGGCATGGACTCAAGTGCTCTACAACGGTACGGTCAATAGCATCCAGTATGTAGTCACACATGAACACTGAACAGCAGTCAAAAATATTCTTCTAGGATATTTTAAAGGCTGATTTAGGGTGTATAGCTTCTGCAAAAGTTTTTTATTCTTGTTCTTAAAAAGTTCCTACGTAAAGTAGGGAAGGCTTCAGCTAAAATTCACACTACATTCTGTCATTATAGGGTACATTATAGGGTATACATTATAGCGTTACCAAGGTAGTTGTCTGCCTACCCTATACCTTGCAAGCGTCGACTCAAGTGCTCTACAACACTTTTCATGTGACAGTGAGGTCATTAGCATCCAGTATATAATCACACATGAACAAAAGTCAAACATGCTACTAAGTAATTTTTGAAGCTGATTCACGGCATACATTGATGTAAGAAATAAGGCACACGCTGGTCTCTGGTTTTATTCTATTTGTAAGATCAGAGACCTATAGTTTTGATTGACATAACACGGGGGTGTAGCCGCAGGCGATTGTCATTTTAATACTAAATGGTGTATTTGCATTTTACGTCGAAATGGCAAAAATAATTTGATAAATTAAATAAAATCGATTAAGGCTTTTGATCCGAAAATAAAATTTTAAGGAATTGAAGCGTTACTATGGAAAACTATTTTTCAAAATAAGGGTTACAAATATTCGAAATTATATTAGATGATTCTACTGCTGTTATAACTGCGCAAGAAGGTGAGGATAGATTTAAGTACTGGACGGATTCTGATATAACTTTAAAGTAATATAGCGTATGCATCAAAACAGGACATAGGCAATCTTAACTCATCATACAATATTATTTAGCGGGTCTTAGGGAGGGACCCTCCGCGACCACTACCGTTGCAAGCCGGTAGAAACGTAGGAGAATAACAGAGGTATTTATGCCTTGAAATATAAAATTATCGCGACTAAGACCCGCTAAATAATATTGTATGATGTATACAAATCGCGAAAGTTTAAAATCGATTATTGCAAATCTTAACTCAGGCGGAGTCGCGTGCAAAGGTTACTTTGATATAATTTTCACATATTTCGCGCGAAGCCGCGGTCAAAACCTAGTTAAACTACATATATATTAAAGGTAGTACAATAAATAACCGTAGTTCCAGTGACCCTGCTACATAATGTGTCGTTAACGTGACCGCTTGCCATGACCAACATTCAGGAATCTTTGCTTTATGGGATCGTTTTTATGGACCCCTTTTGGCAAAGGACCACCTTTTTGCTATGTAATTCGTTTGTCACGTTGAAGTGTTGTTGCTAAATTAATTATCGATAAAAATATTTAAAAATGAAAGTGGCATCCATTGATGAAAAGGTAAAAGAGAGTCGATTAGCCTGATATGGACATGTTATGCGAAGATATGAGAGGTACGTGGGTAAAAAGTGATGAATATGCACGTAGAAGGACAAAAAGGCAGAGGGCGGCCAAGGAAAAGAGGGATGGACTGTGTGTGGATATGGATATGAAAGAGAAAGGGGTAAACGATCAAATGACTGGTGACAGATAAATATGGAAGCGAAGGACATATTGCGCCGACCTCATATAAATTGGGACCAGGGCAAGACAATGGTGATGAAAAAATATTCAAAAATGCTGAAAGAATTTCATCGATAGCTAGACTTCGCCCGGCTTCGTCTACGTGAATTATAACACCTACACCTTTCTCCCGAAGCACTCTATCTACTGGTGAAAACCGTGAAAATGTAGTTCGGTAGCTTTTGAGTTTATCGCATTCGTACAAGCATATAAGAAAAGGGGACTTCATTTTATAATATGTTTTAAAGCATTGATAAATAAAAAAAATATGTGACAAAAAATCAAAGACATTATACAATGCTCAGGTAAAGTTAGGTAAGGTAAAACTTTGAGACGACCGCTGAAACGCCAAATGCGCAGTCGAATGTTATTAATTCTAATATTAACTATTTTCTTCGACATCTATAAACTTATCAGGTTGACATTTTCATAGTTAGAATTTATAATTTCACTGAATTTTAGAAATTAGCTTTGAGATCATACTTAAAGAACATGCACCAGACTATTTTCTCCGAAAAATGTATCGTAATTCGCTATTTAATTGAGTTCTATTAAGTCAGCCTTAGCCTCTAAACTCGAAGGACTAAAAGAATTTATTATTTTCGAAGAATTAAATAATTTTAAATATAATTTACAAAAAATTACTAATAGGTATGGTGTATGACACAACTTCAAATAGTTTTGACCTAGAATTCGAGTTTCTAGCAGATAAATGCTATTGACTAGTAGGAAAACGAACTGACCGCCACATAAACGATCTCAGATATAAATCCTCGCCGCTCAGCACTAACTTTTATTATATTATTATTATTTTTCGCTATCCAGTGAAGGAAAAGCACTGTGGGGAGTGCTTCGTAATTTTCTCGAAAGACATGAAGTCTACCAATTCATACATGACCAGCGTGCAGCGTGGTGCTTGCTATGACCTAAGCCTTCTCAGACATGAAGTTTGCCAAAACTCACGTGGGCAGCATAATTAAATAGACTATGGCCTCTTCCTTTCCATATTGAGAAGAGACCTGCGCCCAGCAGTGGAACAGATTATAAGCAAGCCTGATTTTGCTGTTGTACTAGATTCTGCAACATACGCTCTCAATGGTTTGATGACAACCTATAGCTACTAGTGGCTTAGATATTATATATAAGATAAATCCTCATGTGCTACCTACATATATTCTCAGAAGGCAGTTCATTCATAAAGAGGTAACTACTAGGGTTTGATTTAGCTTAGTACCTCGAACATATGCCTACATATTCCGACATGCTATTTTTAGCTTATCAATAGACCATTTGATGATTTGATATGCAGTATGGCATAAGTGATACGGTGGATACTGATCAAATATATTGAAATTTTAGAAGCAGTAACTATGCTGCCTTATTGCTTGGTAGTTTAAGATCATAGGCCATGCATTATGTTCTTCGTAAAACTCGTTTGTATAATTTGTTTGGTTAGACAAAAAAAAACTAAAAAGGTTGTTATGAAATTGCTGTCTTATCATTGATTATTAAATATTTGGATCTTTGTACACAAAATATATGGTTTTTTTTCGACGTACCCAGGCAGTAGAGTAAGTATAATATTTTTATAGCTTTCATTTCACATTTATGAGAAATACTACAAATATCGAGTAATATATCCAATATTACTATGTTTACTCTTATAGAAAACAATTTCTACCCGACTTGTGTACATAAATGCACCATTTTATTTTCTTTTTTCCTCATACCCCATTAGAAATATAACAGAGAACATTTATACAATTAATAACCTTAGTATTACTAATAAATATTTACGAATATAGGCAAAGTGAGAATCGAAAATGGGAAGAAATTAGAGTGTATCGATATTGATATCGATAACGTACGTGGCACAACACTAGCCGAAGTTTACGCAAGGGTATCTTCTATAGTCACGCATTTACATACAAATGTCGGGTACTACTGCGGATGACGTAACATTTATAGTCTAGGAGACAGTGTTCGTACAATATGATAGTAACCGCTCGACTGCGACTCAAAACGGTTATGACTTTTAAAATCTAGGTTGACATTAATTTTAAATGTTTTGCATTTTATATCTTTTGTGTTGTTTTGTTTTCATATTTTATGTTCCGCGTTTTGTAGTTTACTGCAGAAAGTAGTAATAAATTAATTTATATCTAAGTAAAGTGGCAATTCCTGTCTGATGTATATCATCTCAAAGCTTAAACTACTGAGGCTAGAAACGTGGAATTTGGATTTGTGTAGTTGTTGGGTTTGAACATGACATTATGACGTAGGCCCCAACTACAACTACGGCGGTTTTTTCGATCGGAGTTAAAATATTGTTAAAAATTCCTCTGTTTTTAAACATAGAAACTATGAAATGGGAAACCGCTCTAATATGAAGTAATAATTTTCTTTGCGTGTGTAGCGAAATTGACGGCAAAATTCTATCGCACTTATTACTGAGTTAAGTAATTAGAAATGTGAGGCGTGCAGACTGAATCACATCACAAAAGCGTTTGTTGTTATCTACCGATGAATGTGCACACTGCACATTAATCGGTAGATGCTTGTAATTTTATTTACGCTTTCTTTGAGAGCACCTTCGCTCATTACGTCACGAAGAGAAGAAATTTTTCATCATCATCAGGCCTGTATAATTATTATCTATCCCAAAGCTGGGTACGGGCTTCTCCTCACTATGAAAAAGATTAGGCCATAGTCTACCACGCTACCTAAGAATGTTTTGTCCTAATTTTAATATGTAATGATGGGTCTATGAAATGTGTCGAAAATTCTACGTCCCAATTGAAGAATAAAGGTTGACAAGTAAATAAAGGTAAACCTATGGGACAAACTTCAAAACTGGGAGTAGTAAGAAACATTTACCGTTACAAAACGAGTCAAATATCAAATACATGAAAACCCAAAACATCAATTACATGAAAACCCCAATTTCCTTAATGACCAAAATACATTGCAGTACAACGAATTCTTGACATGGCAAGTAACAAATGACTTTTGGCAGCAAAAAAATATTTATTCACAAGACAAACAACCCGCTCTTTAGATATTGTGAGTGTCACGGCATCTATCTCTTAGCCTACAAGGAAAACAGGCGGAAAATGTCTGACTATTAACTTAACGTTTTATGATTGTTATGATCGATACAATATGTGTTATGTTGCATATAATTAAGGTCCAATTTTGTAGTTATGCTGCTTTGAATGACTCATGTACACAGGATTTTGGCTAGGACGACGCATTTCGTGAATGGGATGGATTTTTTGGGATGTGTTGTACGATTTTAAGTTCTATAGTTATTTGTGACGGATTTGTATGAGTTTGAACATCTCCCATAATGTGACATTATCAATTATACTTCGAATTTAAGTGTTGGCAGGTGTACCTACCAATTTTGAAGATAATTATGCTAAATTTAATCACGATATTGTGTGCTATTCTAAAATAGCACACAATATCGTGAAAGTTTCATCGGTAAGCAAAATTGAGGCTCAGTGGCATTGTATTATACAATGCCACTGAGCCTCAATTTTGCTTATCATTATAATCATTATAATAAAATATACAAAGTCACGTTTCCTGATTGATTAATTAACATAACAGAGCCTAAGCTTCTGGAATTAGAAACATAAAAATTTTGACGTAGTAACCCATTAAAGAAGTATGTTGTGGTGGTATTCTACCCCTTAAAGGGAAAATAGTGGAAGTTTTAAGGCAACTCAAAATCCACGGTAACAGCGTATGACACGTAACCTTTGAAAACGACGTTCATGGAAACCGCTATGTTATGTTGCCTTTTAAAAATATAAAGGGTGTACTTTTTTATCGTGCAAGTATTAATGACTTACACTCCTGCCTGTTCTGTATGCGATGCGAAACATTCCGCTAAAATGTGTGCCATAAATTCATTTGACATAACGGAACAAATTTCGTGGCATCTGACATTTTGTTGCGAGTTTTCCTTACTTAGTAATTTACTTAAACCGTTCAGCATATTTTTCTTAGAGGATGTTATTCTTGTATTTTTAGGGTTGCATATTAGAAAATCAAAACTTTTCCGAGCAAATTTCAAAAGAACAACGTACAAATCAACAAAGTTTAAAATAACCATAGTCATTTGATCAAAAGTTCAGCTGACCAAAGTCTGAAATCTAAATCAATGTTTATATTACTTATTACACTATTGACCAAATCGTTTAAGTACAAAATCCCTAGTGCTTGTGCCTAGGGTTAGGTGCGACGAACTAAATAAATCGGTTATGTTAGGTTCTCTTTTGACCCTTAAACAAAGAGTAGGGGCCCTGCGAAGCAGGGCTCCGTCAACTTAGTCCACATTCTTCACACTAGTTTAATAAACTGAAATTGACGGAGCCCTGCGAAGCAGGGCTCCTATTTTCGGATTAAGGGTCAAAAGAAAACCTAACATGACCTATTTAGTTACTAGAATTACAGTCGGACCTAACTAAGGTCGTGTACAAAGGTGAGGTACATACATACATACATAGTCTCACGCCTATAACCCCGAAGAGGTAGGCAGAGGTGTATTTCTACACCCACTTTTCGCCAGATATACTGTAGTCCCACGTAATAGGGGGCGAGCCTATTGCCGTACCGGGCACATTTCCAGACTCCGTGCTGCTAATGAGAATTTCGTGACAGAAAAACTCAATAACACTGCCCGACCCAGGCATCGAACCCGGGACCTCCCGATCCCACGCGCACATTTATCACAAAGGTGAGGTATGTTCTCAGGATTCATTTATTTAAGAATGTTTTTTTGGGTGCATCTTCTCTCCGTTATGTTTTCAGGGGAAACCATTTTAACAACTGGAGAACACCGCAATTCGCGATTGACATTCAGTCAGTTGTTGTCTCATTCAAATTTACGTTTTGGAACGTCATTCCTAAATAAGTGAAAGAGATGAATATAGGTTCTTTCGACGATGCTTATTGGTTTCAAAGCTACGTCGGCTATCTCGGCTGGTCGCCACGCTATTTTGAATGTCAATTGTAGGAGTTTGTTACTCTAGTTGTTATGTTACCTCAATGACACATATATACGAAATCGACGTAAAGCCACCAAACATAGTGTTGTCTCGTTTTGTCTTAGGGATATCTCTGTCAGAAAAAAGAGACAGCCATAGTTTACTGAATAAATTAATCATGACGATATTTTATTAAAAATGTTAATTGTGCCACTGTCGCCATATTTTTCGCTATTGTCTGTGGTACATCTGCTGTCAAATCGTTATGTATCGAAGATAATAATTTTGTTTTTGTGCATAAATATTTCTAAAACCCAAATGAATCAGTGCTTCAGGCTGTGTGTTTCATGACGGTATGTATGGCGCCGTTCATGTCCGGTACTTTCTCACCGACACAGTATCGATATTGGCTACCAGATAATATTTTGTTACATGTTTGATACAAGGGTCGTCTTTCGCTTTAACATGTTCGCCCGCATTTGCATTATGGAATAAACTAATCTGGCAAAAGATTAAAACTAACTAAAGTAGCTTACTACAAAAATGTATTATTTTCCTCTAACCGGCTCCATATCGATATTGATTATAATCTGGGGTACAACCCAAATGGCAGCCATTTTATTTGCCCAACGTTTCGTAGGTATGCATGCTAATTTCGTAAGTATGCTCGCTAAACTCCAATCCATGTCATTCCCAGATCGGTGATTTTGACTGACGCGTTGTAGAGTAAGATTCCAGGGCCACCAGACCTTACTTATTTTTCAAACGAAATGTGTAGAATAATGAAGTGTTAGTATGTGCTTTGAGTGTACGCATACTTGCTAGCTTGCCTCGTGGGCCAATTTTTAGGTATGAGGTGCTAAGGGTCCACGGGAACAATTTCCATACATTTTCTAAATGCGCCCCTAGCGGTCTCTACCGATCGCTAGATACCAATAATTATTTTGGAAGCTTTAGGGCGTCTGGTAAAATTACTGCCGTCGTAATGAGTTTGGCAGTATTATTTATGATTTTTAATAATATTTTCTAAAAAATACCTTCAAATCAGCACTGAGAATTTAAGAAAAGTTAGGTGTTCCTAACTTTTTAGCATAACTTTTTAGCACCTCATACCTAAAAGCTAACAAGTATGCGTACACTCATAGCAGATACTAATAAAACATTATTCTATACATTTAGTTTCTGAGAAAATAAGTAAGGTCTGGCGGTCTGGGATCTTTGACTAAGTATTGGCCGTGTTTCCATTAGTGCCGTGCCGGTACTGGGGAAGCAAAAATGTATGAAAATGTATGGCTCGCTTTTGCACTTACTGACTCCGGCGCCGGCCCGGCTTTGACTCCTGCCGGCGCCGCGCCGTCGCCGTCGCTGGGATAGCAAGTTTCCGAGTCCGTGCAAGCCCGACCAATCTGCATGTGCATTGTATATGAATTGTAGCCATGTGCTTGTGTGAATGCGCGGACCGGTAGGGCGACGCAGGGCGGGTATGAGGACGCGGCATCGACACCGGTGCCGTGGAAAAACGAAGGCGGGCCGGCTAATGTAGAAACGCCCGTTAAGCAGAAACATTGATTTAAATAGTAAAGCTACGGTTATCCGAACATTTGTCGAACGCGGTTGCACTTAAAAGCCACCAAAAACTAACAGAGGTAGGTAAACTGAACAAATTAACTTTTCAATGGATCAAGGGCCACAGTGGCTCAAAAGGGAATGACGCAGCTGACGTACTTACCAGAAGAGGCCCACTTTAGAGGTGGTTGGACCCGAACCCATTATCCCTCTCCCTCCTGGCTTTTATCGCAACCTGGTAAGATACAGAACCAGTATATTTAGTAATTGTACAGTTTTGAATAAATTAGTTAGTTCTGAATTAACTTCGGATCACTGTGGTCAATTAGCAAGGTTTCCGTATTATAGTGATAGCACTATACAGAAAGTGTTAGTTAGGCCATTACCTAGGCATAAGTTTAATGAATTCCGGAATAAAATTTTAATTCGAATGAATGCTATGAGTCCTGATTTAATGGAGATTGATTCGCCAAATGAAAATTTCAATAATTTATTTAATGTAGTTAACAAGGAGTTTCAGAATACTTTTAGGACTAAGGAGAAAGTAGTTAAGGAATCTCGAGTTTTTAGTGAGTGGGCTACTGCAGGTATTTACAAAAGCAGAGCAAAGATGTACAAGTTGTATGGTATGAAGAGATACAATTCTGATTAGAACTTCACTGAGTATGTTAGGAATTATTCAAAGATATTTAAAAGAGTGTGCAATACAGCTAAGGCATTATTCGTTAGGAACAAAATTGAACAATCCTCGAATAAAATTAAGGCAACCTGGCGAGCTATTAATGAAGCAACAGGTAAGACAACACTTAGAGGTAATAGTTTTAGTTTATTTGATAGTGACAAATTTATTCATAATGACAAAGAAGTCGCACACACATTTAATAAATTCTTTGCTAGCATACCGATTACTACTACTAGAGAATTAAAATCATCAGCTATAGTCGCAGAAAACCTATTAGAATCTAGTGTAGGAAAATGTGATGTATTATTTAAGTTCGATTGTATTAATTCTACCGACATTATAAGTACTTTTCAATCTCTAGAGTCTAAGAATACAGGTGATCTCTGGGGCATTTCTGTTAAGGTTTTAAAAAGTATAATTGATGTAGTAGCTCCTTATTTAAGCAACTTATTTAATAAGTGTATTGAATCAGGTGTTTTTCCCGATCTTATGAAACACAGTAGGATAATACCTCTTTTTAAATCCGGCAGTAAGACTGATCCTAGTAATTATAGGCCAATATCGATACTACCTGCCTTTAGTAAGATTTTTGAAAAGATCATACTCAAGCAATTACTTAGACATTTTAATCTAAACAGCCTCCTTCATAGTGAGCAATATGGATTTACCAAGGGTCACTCGACAACAGATGCAGGAGTAGCGTTACTTAAACACATATTCAGTGCATGGGAGAGTGCCCAAAATGCTATTGGTGTGTTTTGCGACCTTTCGAAAGCATTCGATTGTGTCTGCCATGAAACGCTCTTATGCAAACTTAGACATTACGGCGTACAGACTAAAGCATTGGAAGTCATTACGTCATACCTAAGTGACAGAATCCAATGTGTTGAAATAAACGGCTCAAAATCCAGTGGCTTACCTGTTGATTTGGGAGTGCCGCAAGGCAGCATCCTAGGGCCTTTCCTGTTTCTTGTTTACATAAACGATTTACCTTTTTACTTGAAAAACATTTGTGACGTTGTACTGTTTGCTGACGATACTTCTTTGATATTCAAAGTAGATAGAAATAAGGAACATTTTAACGAAATAAACAGTGCGCTCATTCAAGTAACTAAATGGTTTAATGTAAACAATCTGGTACTGAACGCCAAAAGAACAAAATGTATTAAGTTTGCTCTGCCTAATGTCAGAAACCTTGGTCCTAGTATAGCTCTAAATGACGATGTTCTCGAAACATCTGAATCTACATTATTACTTGGAATAACACTTGATTCGAAATTACAGTGGGGTGCGCACGTTACATATCTCTCAGGGAAACTTAGCTCAGCTGCTTATGCCATTAAGAAGGATCGTAGGTTGACTGATGTCGATACGGCTAGATTGGTTTATTTTAGCTATTTTCATAGTGTTATGTCATATGGCATATTATTATGGGGTAGGGCCGCTGACATCGAAAATATTTTTATATTACAAAAACGAGCAGGTAGGGCCATTTACCAGTTAAAGACAAGAGTCTCACTTAAAGAAAAATTTAAAAATATTGGTATTCTTACTGTAGCATCACAATATATTTATGCCAGTGTTATTCATGTACGACTACATATAAATTCTTACAAAATGAATAATGACATACACAATATTAATACTAAAAACAGGCACAAATTATGTGTACCATATTTCCGTTTACACAAAACGCATAGCTCTTTTATTGGGCTTAGTATAAGAATCTATAATAAAATACCAAGTAATATTTTAGACTTGCCTTTAAGGTCGTTTCAGACAATTGTTAAAAATAATCTTTTACTAAAGGCATATTATAGTTTAAATGAGTATTTTGACGACAAGTACGCTTGAAAATAAATATTCTTTTATTAGGTCAATTTATTTTTATTATTAGGTCAAATGGGCAGTTTTATAGTGTAGTTAATTACCGTATTCTCTTTTTATGCTACATTTGCATTCTTGTTCTACTCTTTTTATTATAATTTATTGGATTTGTAAGGTGAGGGTAACTCGTGGTCATGAACTGCTAACTAATAGATTGTAAATTGCTACAATACTTTTCGGAACATACTGTTCCACCATAGATCAGAACAGTCATGTTCGCGAGTTGCTTACATCTAAAGACGTAAGTGGATGCTCCTGTTTCACCATATTCACTTTGGGAGGCTTAATAAATGAACATAATTTATTGCTTGAGTATGATATCAATAACTATTAACTTTTGCAATAGTAGATAACTCACAATGTGAAACAGTTGCAGCTCCTTACAAATATAACATGTAAAACCATTATAATGGCAGTTAAAAAGAGTGGCCACGAGTTTTATTGCCCGTTCTTTCTCGTGGTTCTACCTATTGCATTGCGAACGTGGCAGTAAATGTAAATGTAGAATCATCTAGTAATTAACTTTAACTTTTGACGTTCATAAGCGTCACTTTGTGGCCTAAATGAATAAATGATTTTGAGTTTGAGTTTGAGTTTGAGTACCCAGCACTAACAATCCTGGATTGGTATTTTAACATATAGGCAGGCCAAAGAGGCTCTTTCCGCAGCAGACGGTAAGATAGCTAAACAAGTCCAAATGGAATTGCAAGTCCAATTGGTTTCTGCAACTCCACGTAGCCCGTGCATCCATACCATACCATATCAAAATGCGATCCATCCAGTCCATTATGCAGTAATATATAATTATATCGCCTACAGTTTCTTCTGCATATCAATGATATGCTCAATACTGGGTGCATACATTGTTATGCAGATAACGGTATATCTAGGCTAGAATGACAGTATGCATGGTGGTAAAAAAATAGAATATGAAGAACACGATTGGTAACCAAAATCCACTTTTACCAAAGATTCTACTTTTACAGTTAATGCCACGTAGAGGCGTAGAAGTTAGAACTATGAGAAAGAACAGGCAATAAATCTTACGGCTACTCCTTTTAATTTCCAAACTTTATATATTAAAATACCTACACAGAAAACATTTTATGTCATGCGCTGCAACTGTAACCCTTCTATATCATTTTTATAAATTATTACCATCAGGCGATCCGTCTGCTCGTTTGCCGCCTATTACCACAAAAAAAATAATATCTAATTGTACATTGCAGTGTTTGTTGCCAAATATAGCTCTATTAAATAATATATTTCAATGCATTGTACCTAGTCTTTTACGGTATTGAAGTGGTTTACAATGAATACCTAAGTTATGTCCTAACTAGTCTTTCATCTTTGTCTGATCCCGAAGAAGATTTTTCTCGTGGTCAAATTCCAAAGTGCAAAGCGAATTCATTTTCAAGGCACGAGAATTACGTATTGCATACAGAGTATCCATAGAAGCAGATGACCAAATACGAAACATTGTAGATAAGGAACCCATGTCTCAAAGAAATAAATAATTATGTTGATGGTCTGACACAGTTTTCAATTTGTTTGAGGGTTTTTGTCACAGGAGCTTATCAACTGAACAGGTCTTGGGTGATTATCAAATAAACACAAATCCAGTGTGTAGATTAGTGCAAAGAGTTCTCAAGCTCTTGCAAAATTAAGCACGTGTCGTAGGCGCTTTGGATTGTACGAATGTTAACATTATTATTAGCAGAGGAGGTCATCATCCAAACTATACCAGTGCAAGAAGAGATACTTCTACATAAGTGTAAAAATAATTGTCTTTATTGTATCTAATTGAATTTTGACAACAAAACACATTACAAACAAAAGATATAAAAATATTTCTTTATCGTATGCAATTTAACCAATATGTCTTGAATAGTGTAACAGCTTATTTCCTTCTCTCTTCTCTCATTTTGTGACTTCCACATAAATAAAATAACTGAGCATTTTCATATTTGATTTTATATTAATACAAATACAATAGTAGCGTTTGTACTCAAGTTATAGAAAATCATCATTCATGAATGGTATTAACTGCATTATATGGTCAATCATAATAATTAGCGCCAGGCTCCCTCGTTGTATGAATTGTCTCGACATTTCAGCTCAAAACGTAACAATTTTAATTAAAACTGTAATAATGATTCAATACAACAAAAACATAAACATGTCAATTTTTAACAAACGTTTTGATCAAAGAAATATAACCTTAAGTCATAGAAGTAACACTAAATAACAACAGTGGTTGCTATGATTGATATTTTCTTTCTAATGGCACATGCAGTATGATAGAAAGAGCTGTCGATAGGTTTAGCAGCACGCTCTTATAGCAGCCTCGTGGTAGCCAAACAGTAGACAAAACATAGAGTTAGGAAACCGAGTGTTGTTCGTAACAGTGATGATTTATCGATAAATATTTTAGGTAAAATGTCTAACTTTAGTATGTGTCGATATATTTAAGCCGTAGAAGCACAGAATAATTAATAGTACTACGTACAGAAGCTTCACTTTTCAAACCAATTTATTGAAATTATGACTCTTGGTACTAAGCAATAAAGTTCAATTCAGCTCGCATAAGCACTCAGTGCCTAATGCGATATTAACCTAACAGTTCCCGTTCTTTTCTAACACATAACGCTGTCGCTGTCTGGCGCGGAGTGGCGCGCTAGGGTTGTCGACTTGGCGCTGCTACTATATTTATTCATCGTCTATCTACCTACTTGACCACGTACCTAATAATAAATAATTATCCTATAAGTATCCTATCCCACTATTGGAGCTAGTTGAACAAAAGCACAAAAATTCTGGTCGTTTACATTTTTACTATACAAATTCTTAGTTATTTCCTAAACGCATGGACCGATTTACATGATTCAAACAGATAAAATGGTTTTAGAACTAAATCTTTAATTTGACACCATAATCGTTGAGATATCTCAACAAACAAAAAATCAAATTTTAAAGTTGCTCTCGTAATATAAATAAAATCAAATTTTCAAGTCACTTTCGACACACAGTTAATTAAGCAATACTTTGCATTAGACTTGTGATCATACATTTTTGTTGTTAAAGGCGTTTAAGTTTATAATTTGAACAGTGTATGAACACGGCGCGTGAGAATACGGAGCGGTCGCACTCGTTGCGTGACGTCTGATGTGAGCGGCGCGCGGCAACCTACTAAACAGGGCCGTGAAAGCTCCCTACATGGGTAAATTTCATATAAATCAGCACCATCTACCAGTCATTGTAAGAACTAAATAAAAAGCAACAACTGAACGCTAATTTCGCCGACTTTTCTAAGATCTACGTGGTGCAGTGGAAAGCGTACTGGGCTCATATTTTAGAAGTTGGTGGATCGAATCCACGCTTACCACGAACTACATTTTGTGATTTTTATATTTTTTTACTTTTAAATTGCATATTTTACATAACAGTTGTCATTTACTTATTTATTAACACCGAAATTAAACATTTATTTTATTCTGAAAAATGAATCCACTACTAACGCCATCTATACGATCGAATAAAATACAATTAATTTGTACGCCATCTAGAGTCGAGGTCAGTCGAGGATGCCTATTGAACTTCAATTTCGAACTGAGAGTTGCGCATCTATACCAGTATAAATGTATAATCTATGCTACTAAATCCAACCACGTTGACGTGGTCGGCCGAGGTATTTGTAAGTTTGTACCTAAAATGCGAAGTGCGCCGGCCTGGTAGAAGTAAACAACTAAAATATTGAAATTGAAGATTTTGCTGTAGATGCTGGACAGTGCTTTGCAAAGACTTGCCAGACAGACAGTTCTAAAAAATTTCACGTGTTTAATTGTTCGTTTTAGACATACCTAAAATCTATTGACAAAAAGTATTCATAAACTAATGAGCGATGCGTTGCGATGAGATGCTAACTGTCACTTAGATTATGTATTGTACGAATTATACCAGATTGGCTAATGCGCATAGTGTAATAAAATCTAATAGTGAGCGCACTTTGTCTGGGCGCTAAATGCCGACAACCGACTAGACACTGCAAATAACTAAGGGTTGACACAAAAACATTTTGCAAGTACTTCCGTCCATACAGATGATATGTATGTTTGTAAGTTCAAATTATTCTATGTGTTGTAGTACTATTGATTTCTAGCATTTTTATTATTAGCATTTTCGTGATTTAGGTAATGTTAATTGTTCGCGATAGGTACTTACCTTGTAGGTAATAAATTAAATGCAGGTTAAAATCTACAGTTTATTTATCTACTTAGAGATGCTTTAACGGGCAATTATTTGCAACATTTATTGTTCGACGATTTTAATTGTCGGTTGTTTATTCAGTATCATCACAATCACCATCACTATCACTACATAGTTTAAAACAGTCTGTTTTCTGTCTGTCCCAATGTATGCCTAAATCTTTAAAACTAGATAATTTTGACTGACTTGATATTTTTTTAAATAGATACAATGATACAAGAGAAAGGTTTATATGTATAATACATGCATAATAATATAGTAGAGAAACACTGGTAGTTTCTTATCCTTTCCCCTTTACGAGGAATAATGGCTTATTTACCTACGAAGCGATTTTATTTATCCTTATCCGATTAAGTGCCTTAAATAAGTACATTAAACATGTAATATAGATCAATAGGGCTCTTTACAGCATGTAATTGAAATGAATGTTTTCAAAGATATTAAAGATTTAAAATGCAGGGATATACTTGCGGGATATATACGGCGATGGTGACGAACCAGGGCGAGTCGCTAGTTTCTCGATATAATTGATTCTCATCCTCACATACAAACAGATTAAGAATTGCAATGCAAAGCAACACAGTCATGGTGCTGACAATTTAATTTGAAATCGTTGGAATCTCATGTTTACATTATTGCTGCTGTACGATGCCGACAAACAACCGTAGACTGCACATGTAGAACGCATTATTAAAAAAATCTCGTCTCTGCATAAATAATATTAGCGATAGCGCGATAACCACACTTGCAACTTCGTACCGACGCGCGGTGTTGGCCGGGCGGACGGGCCGCCTGCGAAAAAGTTGGCGGGAGGACGCCGCTCTGCCCCGCACCGCACCTCATCGTTGGCCTGTCTAGACGGCCCAGTTACTTCACTATTAGATTTTATTACACTATGTAATGCGGCAGGCTTTGGCAATTTGTGTGCGTCGCATCATATCACGTTGCTTGCTATCGCTTACGTTGGACACTGCTCGATTTTTTTAGAGTTGTAGGTAATCCGATTTGTGATCCGCCAGCACAAATGATTCGCCTTTATGTAAATATTAGTACAGCAGTGAACTACTTTGACAAGCCAGTTCGCGTGAGTGCAACCGACTGCCACGCCGAAGCTTGCGGGTACGATTCAGTTTTACATTCATGTCCGATATTTTGTTTCCGTATTTATCCCTCATTAAAAAAACATCGATATCTCCTTTCACTGTCAAATCCCATCACTCCTTAATGATGGGATTTGACAGCACGGCTATTTAGAGAATGCAGTCAAAGATATGAGTCTGTAAGGAGTCTACGCCTCTTTAAATGAGACGCGTAATTTGAGGTTATGATTAACCAACTAAGACCAACTGACATTACATGTTGCACGTTCGGTATAAGGAAATATGGCGAGCATGTTCTCTCTAGTCTAAACGTCCAACCTCTCTGGTTTTGATAGTCTTGACCACAGATTTACTAAATATGTAGGTATATTTGGAATTATACCTCCTTGATATATGTAATAATTACGTATTGTTTATTGAAATTTTTACTCATAGTACATTTCATAGATTATTGTGCATATAACTAAACGGAAATGTTCTCTCTTTTCGTTCACTTGCAGGCATTAGTTAAATGATGTTTAACCAAGCGTAAAATGTGTTTGTGCAACGTCATTAAATCATGACACACAATAGCGATAATCTCCTTTTAAGTAATAAAGAGCTAATTTGAAGCTTTCTGCAACTGACTGTTAGTATATTATTGATTTAATGGCACATTTGACGTTTGCTTGAAACTATAAATTTTAGGTTTATTTATACCTCTTTTGTACTTGGGTGGCATAGAGCGGTTTCAGATTAGCGTATTTTTCTGCGCGTATACGGTCGTTTCAGCATACGCGCTTACACGCGCGCTACATTACGCTCTCTTCAAAAAACCAGACTCACGTAAACGGGCGTATTCGCTCGAAACGGTAGTGACGGCTTGTCAGTGTCAACATGGATTCTGACGGCTCGTGGTTATACGAGCTTAGAAGCGCGTCAACGCTCGTACGAGTTGCGTGTGTGCCAATAGGCGCGCCTATACGCGCCTACATGCGCTTCCAAAAACGAGCTTATACGCGCGTATAAAACGATAATCTGAAACCGCCCATAATCTTTACGGTTATGGTTTACTCTTTTCATAGAGTCATAAATTTTATATTGGGATTTATGATCCCTTAAATTAATTTTTCTAGAATTGTATCTGAAGTGAAATGTTTTAAGTTCTTTTTTGGGTCATTGTAAATAGAAAGTTGGTGCGTTTAAGTAGTAAAATAACACAATATAACATGAAAAAACTGAGGTAAAATTAAATTTTGCTTAGATATAAAGTTTTTAACAGGGAAAGAAAGAAATATGAGCAGAAACAACCTAACCCGAAAACCGACTTATTTAATTCATAAAAGACGCCCTACTATATGATAACTTGCTAAGTTATATACAGGATGTCAAAAGACCCATCACTAAGCCGAAGTACAAAAATCTGTTCGTTATTTTTTGCGTTTAATACAGACAGACCAGAACTTAATTCTGTAATATGTATCGATTATATATTTGTAATAACTGAGTCAACAAACTACATAATAACTTACACCTCAGCACCACTGACTAGTAATATCCAACACGTCTCTTAGGTATAGGCTGGTCCGATACTCTTGAAATTTATCCTCGGGAGGATCGGGCTACCAATTGCCAATTATCACGTGAGATAGATGGCGCCACTAGCTTGTATCGAGAGGAGTATACATTTTTCATATTTGTCTGAGAGAGGTATCGATTTAGAGAGAGACATATTAAGCGTTTATTGTTGTTTTTTCTTACGTAAGTGTATTTGTAGCGTAAGCATAATTAAAAAAATACATTTTATTATTGAGCTTATAATAATAACTGCCCAAAAAAATAGAGTAGTATATTTTGACTTTTTTATGTAGCTACTCTGTGTCTTTCAATAAACCACAAATCTTGTAAATGTTTGATATGAAACGATTTAATGATTTCGTTGGTTATTTCGAGATCAAGTTCAGATTTAGGTGAAATATTTTAAAATAATTAACAATGAAACCTAATACATCAAAGTGAGATTTATATAAACACTAGCTGTTTCCGGCGGTTTCACCCGCGTCCTGAGGGAAATACTTCGCGTACCCGGTTAATTTATAGCCTAAGTTACTCCTTGGCACATCAGCTGTCCGCCAGTTAACGTCCGGTCAAAATCGTTCCAGAGATTAGTGAAAACTCATACAAAAATTGTAAGAGATGTACATACATACATACATACATAGACTCACGCCTGTTTCCCCGAAGGGGTAGGCAGAGGCATATTAAACGCCCACTTTTCGCCAGTGTTTTGATCCCACGTAATAGGTGGCGAGCCTATTGCCGCTTATTGGGACATTTTGTTTGCTAGAGCCTCGTCCGTTGATCGGCAGGTGCACCACTTGCAGGTGAGGTTGGCTTGGGACCCTAAGTTCTTGGTGGGAACCCTATGCATGCATGTAAGTATCCCTCTGCATGTAAGAGATGTCATTTCGGTATATGTACCGTGTTTACATGCATATGCATTTAGTAAAAAGCGATTATTTTAATACTACAAACAGACACTCCAATTTTATTTATATGTATAGATATTCCAAAGTTTGATCGGTGGTAGTGTACATTCAACTCAAATTCTCGGAAACATTAATTACATTTTGATACTAGTTTCTAAATTGTCGTTTCAACACGTACCAAAGGCCTGGTGAAATATGTACATATTCTGTGAATTACTGAGTACAGGCGCCGAGTAGACTAGGATTATGATTCATGATAACTATACATATTTAAACTTACTCTGAGATCTTAATGAGAACCTACTTCGAATTATTTCTTCTTAAGAAAATCCTGTAACCAGAATGTTATTCTCATTAGCCATTAGACATACATTGCTGGGTCTCCCCAAAGCCTCTTCACATAGACTAAACATGAGCCGCCCGCATCCATCTGCTGCCGGCTATCCCAATAAGATTGACAGTCTACCTTGAATTTTATTTAAACAGAAATGACAACCAGACTCGAAACAAGTTTTTGTGGATCACATAAAGAAGTAGAGTTTTTGGCAGACAACTCTCACTATGAGAATTTACCCATATCGCGATAGACTTCACAAATATTTCAACAACTGACACCAAGAACACCTAGGCTTAAAACAACACCTTTTGTATAAGTCTTGCCCCGTATGGAGATCGATTGTACAACAGCACACGGTGCGGTGCCGAGCGGGCAGGTAACCGCTTAAACCACTACCTACGTTGTCCGAGCTCGTCAACGTTAAGTTGTCCAAGTTAAATCAATGCAGTCAAGGTTCACCACTATTGCGAATAGCATTAGAGAACATAGCTTACGGAGCTTGAAGCTCCTACTGTCTAGCAAGTCTCAACCAAATCAGATTATTGGTTTCACTGGAAAAGCATACGCAAGAAGCTGGTGAATACTCACAGTTATTTTCTTTATCACATATTAATGTGATAAAGAAAATAACTGTGAGTATTCAATTTTATCCGTAGAAATTTAATGCTATTAAGCATTCAATTTCTACCGATAAAATTTTCACAATTTGTACATGGCTAAACATCATCATCCTAGCGCTGTGCCTATACAAATTGTGATCGAACGTTCTTGGTGCCCAAGATCTACAATCGTATTTTTAAGATTTTGTAAGACTTTTCACAAAGAAGCATAATTATATTATAACATGTAGTGCCAGAGAAGGAGTCAGTAATATTAAATTTATCTTAACTAGACCATTCCACGCACAGCTTAACTGTGCTCAAAATACTCACGCCTGTTTATAATACTTTGATTGATTAATATTTAAAACCACAGGTCCAATAATCTCTGGCTCCGACCGCGTGCACATCAGCCTTAAACCACAACGAAATGGAGCGGTCGTGTCCCACAGGGCGTGTAATAGCAATTAAAATAAAATGAACAACAAGCTATAATTGCCCACGCAACTGGTTTACGAAGAACAACTGGCAGATATTTTGTTTGTTGATGTTGTAAATTGCTAAGGTAGGTATTGTGCAGGCAACTGGAAATGTAACTGATTCGGGGAAGGTGGAAATATAACTGATGCGATGAAGGTAGATTCTCTGAAATACAGTACAGTTATTTTTAATGTGTTCGAACTCAATTTGATCAACAAACAACCCCGAACGTGTAAATAATGTATAATAATTTTGATTGCTAATGGAAAAGTGGTACTCTTAAAAAAATAATGTATAATAATTTAGATTGCTAAAATGGAAAAGTGGTACTCTTAACAGGTCACTGAGTTATGCTGAATATACGAATTCAATAACTATAGCTTTCATTTCTATACATTCACTAGTAAGCCATGAAGAGGCAGATAATATGTTGTCTAAGATCAGTCAGTCATATTGTATGACAGACAAAATTTTACCATATAACAGTAGTTGTCTATTTGTATTATAGTAGTGGAAATAACTCTAATATCATGACATTATTCAGCATTTGACAGTCCACTGCTGGACACGGATAACTCCTAATTTGCGTCACAATAGTTCGGTGAGATTAGTTAGTATATTGGTAAATATTCCATTGAAATGGAGTAGGTTAGGAGAGTACTGACCGTACAAATTCTAAATGACACCTTGCCAGATATGTTTTGGCAATTTCACTCCGAAATACATAGGTGTTATGTAAAAGTAGCCCAGTTTACTGCTATTTTATTTATAGTAATAACCTGGCAATCTTCAGCAAAAACATTTTGAAGAAAAACGAAAGTATTTTATTTATAGTAATAACCTGGCAATCTTCAGCAAAAACATTTTGAAGAAAAACGAAAGTGGTGTGAATTGGAAAAGAACTGACGCTAAATTATGCATCTCATAATTTTTTTTCCTTGCATGTCTTGCAGTCCCAATTTTACTTAAACATCAACAAAACAAAAAAAAATAACGGCTTCATAACCCCCTAAAATACCGCCAAATCCTCGGAGATTACCCGCCAAAAAAACAAGTTT
Source organism: Euclidia mi (assembly GCA_944739405.2). Classification (NCBI taxonomy): domain Eukaryota; kingdom Metazoa; phylum Arthropoda; class Insecta; order Lepidoptera; family Erebidae; genus Euclidia; species Euclidia mi. The sequence continues at coordinate 26,805,861 of OX123205.2, forward strand.
AATTCCGCCACAATGGCCGCTATCTTTATAACCTCAACATAAAGTGTGGCCCTAAACCAGCCTGTTGTCATATAATATAATCAAAAAGGCCTCTCTCTCATGAATTTACACCATGGGGTAAAAATATAAAATTTATTCCGTACAAGAATTAACAGATGGAATGAAAAATGATGGAAATGAAACAGTGAAACAATAGAACTGGTTCTGATGGTAATGGAAACATCTTAAAAATGAATAAATAAAATCAAATACAGCAAAAAATTTTGACTTTTCACTTTGCTACCTATTGAAAATGTGTTCCAAATGTATAATTGCATTTAGAGCGTTTATTTTATATTTTGCCCCCTAACCTACAAATTTCAGTAAGCAAAATATAAGGGTAGGGCCCTTATATTTTGCTTACTGAAATTTGTAGGTTTCTCAAAACGTTACTTAATTGACTAGAAAATGTGTGCCAAGGTTTTCTCTTCTGAAGTCGAAATGACTAAACGTCGACGTGTAAATAAGATAAATGGCCAATGGAATAGTTCTCCATATTTTATTTCTTAAGTGTGTGTAAAAGTACATTAAATACAATACTTATAATACTTTTCTTAATTTTTTTTTAATAATAAGCTTCTAGACATACCAAACACTTTACATTTGGTAGTGTGGCTAGCTGACCTCAAGCTACGTAAACCCGGCTTAAGTTCGCCATTCTAAAGACCATAATGTCAAATAACTTTTTTTTAACCTCTTTTGTAAGTTAACTTGACCGTGACTTCGCGAAATCGGTCCGCCTTAGAGATTTCTTATAGATTTCGCTAATAGAATATCATAAATCTTTTCTGGTTAGAATTAAGCACGTTGTTAGTGCTTTAAAGTGATTTTCGCCGCCCTTTTAAAATATTTTTGCCTTTGATTTAGGTGCCAAAATGTGATTCGGATATAAAATATTTGATGCCTCATTAAATTGCTTAAAATACGTTTCTGGGTTAATCACTTCAAAGAATTTGTTGGGTTTAGGCTGTTGGAATTTGTTACTTCAAATAAAATATTGTCCGTAAACACGTGTCGAGTAATCAAAGTGCTGTTTTTTATTTTTCTACTTTGATTGGCTTATTATAGAAAAAAAGGTAGCGACAGCTTCATTAATGGAGATACCAACAGCCTGACATGCAGAGAGTATCAGGACTATCAGGTTCGAATCCAAGGAGTTCAACACTGATTTTTCGAAGTTATGTGCGTGTAAATTCTTAATTATCGCTTGCCCCGTGCCTCTGAGAGCACGTTAAGCCATCTGTCCCGGCTGTCACGAAAATCTTTGTTAGTCACAGCTCCCTATGACGGTACCTCTAATTAAAACTCACACTAGTCTAAAACATGGAATGTATGTCCCTATATCTTTGGGTTGCCGAGATCAGACAGGCTGTAGCTCAGTGGGAAACCTATTCTTCAGTCAAATCAGGTTACACTAGTAAGCGGACCCCGGGTTGCAACTTGGATAGCGGTGAGACGATGAATAGGCTTATCATCGAGGTTTTAAAATCGTTACTGAATTTAATCTGAGTACGAGAGTTGGTTTACGAGAGTACCTGAACTACGGATATGGTAATCTAGTGGAGTTTATAGTGTATTTATGACGTTACACACGCATGTAGGAAAAGCTGCGTACATGGATTCGGGGTCGTTCGTATATATGGATCACATGTGTTTACAAGTACTTTAACACCAATCTTGTTCTAAAATACTGCTGGTATCTTTGAAGCAACGGAAACTAATAATTATCGCTTGCTAAATTGTGAAGGTGGACTGACGATCTTGTTGGGATCGCGGGTAGCGGATGGATGCGGGTGGCTCAGGATTTTTCCATGTGGAGAGCCTTGGGTCTACGTGTAGCAGTAGACGTCTTTCGGCTGATATATTATGATGAAACGGTGAAAGTCCGAAATCATACACGTAATTTTGCATAGTCAGTGATGCACACCATGGGTTTAACCTTAAGATCCCTGCGTAATAATATGTTAGTATTCTAACTAACCTATTATTTATTGCCCTATTATCTATAATATAAATAAAAATGAATCACTGCACCAAATTAGATTTTTTTTGTTTGTGTTTGTGTCAGGGGAAGGCTCGTATGTAAAAAAAATATTATATATAGATATTAATAGCTAAACATAATGCGGTAAGAAATTCGGGTCATATTTTTTTTTATTTTTAATAAAATAATATTCGTTTAAAAAATAGTTCCTAGCATTATTATTTTTCAAAAAGAATACAAGGCAAATCATTAAAGACAGTTTTCGGCAACCATCCATCACTGTTTCATTCGTTATACTATTTTCTCTTGTCTAACAATATCTAGGTTTTTGGCATAATTACTTTATCGTGTCTTTTTCGTCCGTCTTATCCCATTCAGACTTCAAATAATAGATTTATATGACAAATCTGGGACAATTCGTTTTCTTTAGTATTTTCGCCTTGTAAGTCTGTTGTTAAACGTTTGTATTCGTTTATTTTTGATGCGAGAATAATCTCAAGGTCATATATGACAATAAAATATTCTTCCAAGTATTACTGTATATTTACGCACAGAAATATCTAAAGCACCCGAAAACGGCGTGTATGTATGAAAATAGTAATGAATGTAGAGGAGGATAGAAGCAAGTGGCGGTCTGATGTCTATACCTACTTAGACAGGAAAATGGCGTCGTTCAAAATGCTCTTCAATTCACATATTGAACGTTGAACGTTGCGGGTTTGAGTTCCAAACAGGTCTTTTTTTTGTGCTAAGCTTGATTACTTGATTACATGTGCAAGTCATTTAAAATATATAAGTACCAGACTTCGCCCGTGCCTACGCCCGCATGAATAATATACCTAAACCTCCTTCAGAAATCACCCTATCTATTGGTGTAAACCGTACAAAAATTCGTTCAGTAGTTTTTGAGTTTATTTCGTTCCTACAAACAGACAGGAAGAAAAGGAGACATTCATTTTATTATACGTATAAATGTTAATTAGGTATCTGGCTACCAAAGGTCAGGCTCTGCCCCACGTATTTCCTACAAAAGTTACACACAATTGTTTTTTCTAAACTTTGACAGTCTTATTAATAAACTAGGATTAGCGTCAGAACAACTTTACTCCAAGACTTAAGCCAAGATTAGGCAATTATGGTATTAATAAACTAGAAGTAAGGACGGAGTCCGGAGATCCGCGAATAAAAGTTACTCCGCGGAGAGCCGGAGACCCATGGTTTAACGCTGGAGTAAGCAAGGAGTGAGCATCTATTTGTCACGGGGTACGGTAGACTAGATCGAAACTTTACCTGAATACTAAAACATAAAAAATAAAGATTTCGAGTCGACAACATATATCCGCAAAATTCGGATTGTCGAGTATTTTGTTAATTTCTAATGCTTTTGACAGTATTAGAAATTATAATAATAAAAAAAGACAGAAAAGTCACTGTCACCGAATAACAGTCATGTTGAGTATCTACTATGTAGTTTGTATACCATGTGTAAATACTTCTTGCAGTTAGATATATTTCTCATCGGTATAAACAGTTTGTTTAAACGACAATGATTATTAAAGTATCCGTCTATTATGAGAGAATTGTGTTCTTCGAATTTACGCGAGTGGAGCCGCGGGCAAAAGCTCGTAGATTTATATTGTATTTCCAACTTTAATTGAGATTTATATATATAACCCAAATATATTTTTACATTTGTTTGGTGTTCGTTAGAATACTTACTAGTATCTGATTTTGTAATTTTATTATTGTGGGTTAAAATTAATAGAGATTATTTCATTGAAGATTGCCAACCAACACAAACGCTTGCCCTTGCAAAGGGTAGAAGTTTGTACGGCACAAATTTACCTCTTGGAAGTAAGAACGCATGCGCTATGATAATTGAGTGCGCTGTGCGTATATCTGTTAGTACTGACACATCATACAATATAATGTCATATTGTGCACGGTGATTACATTATTCGCATATATAAACTAATAATTATATAAGTACTACGCTTAAACGGCTGAAACAGTTTTCTCTACCAATATTATAAACGCGGAAGTGTTTATAGATATAATTTATTAGATATTATATTGGACATGTATTGGAACATGGCTTTGACTGTATGCAAGGCAATGTTATTATGTAGATATAATACTAGGTATAAAGTGTCATGAATACCTACTGACCGAGCTACTTTGTACCCAATAGTTTCTGAAGTCTTTAGAATAATACGCGCGCGAAGCCGCGGGCAAAAGCTAGTAGTCAAATAAAAGTGTTTAGTAAAAAGTTTTTATTCGACCAGGTCATTTTGTTCATTCTTTTTACTTTTAATATCAGTGGGTTGCCATAACGTATACCTTAATCTCAGGCTAAGAATAGTATTGTTACTCCGAACTTACTTCGTATTTATTAATACCGTTATTAACACGTAGCTATTCCATAACTAATCTAGAATTAACTACCCCCGGTGTTACTTTGGAGTAAGAGAAGAATAAGCATTTTTTATTAATAAGACCGTGAATGTATAACCATAATGACACCATAATGACAAAAATCTCAATTTATATACAAACTCCGAGTCTCAAAAGTCACAGACTCGCATTATAACTATTTTTAATTTATGTAAAACGTAAAGCTAACGTCGGCGTCGGCGTCGAGACATTTAATTTAAAAATCGAAGTGTTTTGTATAGGTAATTACAAAACACTTGAACAAATAGCGGACAGAGTCAACGACTAATCACTGAATAGGGAATATGCATATTTTTTTTTATATTTTATACCTATATGTTATATTTACTTATTAGATCAACATATATTCATACAAAATATAAATACTCTTCACAGTGATCAAATTATGCTATAAAATAAAGTTTTAAATATCGATAAAATCTAGCCTGCTAAAACGACGCCATTTTGCCACGGGCTTATGATGACGTCACAATGCACACTCGGTCTGTCTCAAGTGTGTGATAACATTAGGTGTTACAGTAATTTTATAGCTATTTTCAGTCATAATAACTATTCAGACAATGGATAAAACTAAAAAACCATTTTATGGGTATTGTCTTGTACCAAAGTGCAAAAACAATATAAGAAGTACACCTGATAAAATATTTTTTTCTGTTCCAAAAGATGCGAAAAGACGAAAACAATGGTAAGTATAAGTAATGAGAAAATATGATGAAGTATCTTAAATATCGAGTTTGTACTGTTGTGAAGATCACTTTAATGTAAGTTGGTATCATATTATTATTATAATAATATCGAAGACGTACCTAACGGGAGCGTATTGAGCGTAACAGACTGTCACGCCGAAGGTCGCGGGTTCGATTCCCGCTCAAGTCGAACATTTATGTTCATGAACATGGATGTTTGTCTTGGTCTGTGTGTTCCCATTTATTATATGTATATATTTACCAAAACACTAATGCTAATTTGCTTTGTCTTTTAAAAGCACCCTTTCTACTCGTGATGGCACACTTAGTTTTTGGCACTGGAATATATGAGGCACAACTTTGTTCTTTAATCGTAGTTTAACCTTTTCCCCGTTTTGTTTCATAATGTTGTATTGAACATAATTTACGGTATCTTCTTCGACCTGAAATAAGTTCGAACTTTAGTAAAACTCGACAAAAAATATGCAGTGCATAATTAACTTTTGTTACCTAAGTAGTTTCAGAAAGTAATTACATATTATGTAGTATTAATAATTAAAATATGGGTCCGTGTGGTGACGGATTAAGAATACGAATTGTCACCACCCCCTATCATCCCATGGGTGTCGTAAGAGCCGACAGAGGGAGCATATTATGCAGAGAACAGCACTGTAAGAGAAGGAAAACTTGATACAAACCCTATACCAACCCGCTTGGCTAGCGTGGTATAGTAGGCCAATTCCTCCTTTCAAAGGAGAGGCCTAGTCCAGCAGTGGACTATTCAAGGCAAATGATGATGAATAATTAAAAACATAATTAATTACTTCTCACTAATATTATAGGTACTACATACATAGACTCACTGCGATAGGCAAAGACTACCGACCGATATTGTACTAATAATATTCTACCACATTCATCCAACACCTTCTAGCCCTAAACTAAGCAGAGCTGGTACTGTGAGAGCTAGATAATGGATTAACATACATATGTCCTTGTTTTTGTAAATATAATATACTTACATTTAATACATGGGAAAACACAGACCAAGACAAACATTCATGTTCACGAACATAAATGTTTGACTTGAGCGGGAATCGAACCGGCGTGACAGTCTGATACGCTCCCATGACGTACCTACGTCAACTGGGTCGTCGATATTATTATAATAGTATAATACCAACTTACATTAATTAAAGTGATCTTCACAACAGTACAAACTCGATATTGAAGATACTTCATCATATTTTCTCATTACTTATACTTACCTACCATTGTTTTCGTCTTTTCGCATCTTTTGGAACAGGAAAAAATATTTTATCAGGTGTACTTCTTATATTGTTTTTGCACTTTGGTACAAGACAATACCCATAAAATGGTTTTTTAGTTTTATCCATTGTCTGAATAGTTATTATGACTGAAAATAGCTATAAAATAACTGTAACACCTAATGTTATCACACACTTGAGACAGACCGAGTGTGCATTGTGACGTCATCATAAGCCCGCGGCAAAATGGCGGCGTTTTAGCAGGCCAGATTTTATCGATATTTAAAACTTTAATTTATAGCATAATTTGATCACTGTGAAGAGTATTTATATTTTGTATGAATATATGTTGATCTGATAAGTAAATATAGAATATAAAAAAAAATGCATATTCCCTATTGTTTGGTACAAGTTATAAAGTATAGCGCAGTAAATGAGGTGGTTAACTTGTCGCTATTAGTACGTTAAAGTGTTCGATAGGTTTGCAAGTCGTAGGATAAAATAATTTTGATGTGTTCCGAGATAGGATGTATTGTATTCTTTAAGTTGTAAAGGAACTTGAAGGAATAGTTATTCAAATTTTTGGCTGGATGACAGCGATAACGTAGTCGAGAGATAAATAGGCTGCTACGCAGAGAGTCTCGAGTTCACGACACGCACTACAAGTTTAGCGCCTGTTAAGTTATCGCTTGCCAAACGGGTAAGTAAAACATCGTGAGGAAACCTACATGTCCTTTAAATTCTCGATAATGTTCTCGACAGTCGTGTGAAGTCTGCCCGCACTTGGCCAGTGTGGTGGTCTATGACCTAACCCTTCTCATAATGTGAGGATAGACCACAGCAGTGACAGTCTGCGGTGCGCGTCGTGGGCTTAAACCCAAGGCTGTCTGCGTAGCAGTCTGTTAGTCTCTTTACTAGGCTATTGCCTTACCGAAATTAATATAGATAAATAAAAAACCTGAAGTAAAGACTTCCAAGCAACTCCCGTAAGTATGTGTTACTATAATGTAATATTCTGTCAAAGTTGCCAGGCCCGTAAAACTCAAGGGATTACTTACCTTGCCCTCTTTAAGTAATTGTTATTGTCGATAGTGAACATATTCGGAGGAAGTATTGCTGATTTCTGTTAATTTAATTATGTAAATTATGTAATTTAGAGGAAGTAGAGCCTTGCTGATTTCAGCATGAATGGGCCGGCTTGACCGGGAAAGAACTACCCTCTCACAGAAAATCGACGTAAAGTAACAGTACTTAAACTGTTGCGTTTCGTCCGGTGAGTGAGAGTGCCGGAGGCCCTATCCTCTATTCCTTCTCCCTCATCCCACTCCTCATCCTATCTCTTTTCCCATCCCCAAGGGTCGGCAACGCACTTGTGACTCCTGTGGTGTTGCTTGTGTCCATGGGCGGCGGTAATTGCTTACCATCAGGTGACCCGTCTGCTCATTTGCCGCCTATTACTATAACAAAAAATTTAATATACGACAAAATTTAAAATAAATAAATTTCAATAGACAGAAAAAAATCATGCTCATCACACAAAGATTTTTCCTGAATCAAATTAGAATACACGATCTAGACTAGACCAGTCAATATTTTATAACATAATATGTCAACGTAAAGTATATACGGCATCACGATATCGATGAGAGAGAGTGCCGATGTCCCAATCTGCCTTTCCGTTTGCTCATCTCGATCCACCTACTCCTATTCCCATCTAATAGGACGGCAACGCACTTGTGGCTCCTCTAGAGTTGCGGGTGTTCTCGGGCGGCGCTAATTGTTTACCATCAGGCAATCTGCGTGCCTCCTGCTGAAGATCTAAGAAAAAATCTCTCGTAAAAATTAATAAAATTTCTTCTTCACATAAAATCGCTTCCGCCTGTTACTTGATAGCAAATAGGAACTTTGTTTTGTGTTTCTTAAGTTGTTGTTTTGTTTTGTGTTTCTTAAGTTGTTCAACTTCAGTTTATTCTCTTTTTTCTTCTTAGATTATTGAAAACGAAAATTATAGCAAATATATTTATGGATTTAAATTATTATGACACTTGATCGATTATGAATTTATGACCAATGGAATAAGTGGAAGTCATTTTATGTCATTTCACGATTATGACAACAGAAGCGTTATTTCTAATGAAATTATGGCAAATACCAGTATGGCATATGAAATTATGGCATTTAAAATTATGGCAAACATTAGTAAACACGCCTACTCTATTGCCGATGTAAATTATTGTATCGCTTTCTGCGTCCAATTTGTTTGTATCGATATTTCAAATTGATATTTTTTTAAAGCGTATTCACAGTTTTACTGGGCAATTAATGATAAATTAAAAATTTTATGCAACATCCGATTTTAAACAGAAAAACTGCAACGATTCGTACCTATATCTTTGACTGCACGGTTGGCGTAGTGGTTTAAGCGGTCGCCTCGCCGCTTAGTACTGCGCCGCATGCTTTACGATTATTTTACTAAACCAACGTATGCAAAGACATCTATTTGACCAACAATTTCTAGACACACAAAATGCAGTTGTACTTTTTTGGACCTTCAATAACCTTTGCAGGAAATGTTGTACCTGCTGTAGGCAATATATTAAAATTTATTTTAGTAATCAATAACTAACAGTGTAGATATATCTTTTAGGCTCAGCTTTATATTGTAGAGTGACTTTATACTTTATAGTGTAGTATTTTATTTAGACATTTTATGATACGCCATATCCAAATACATTGGATGTAATTTGTATTTCTTAACTATGAAAAAGTGAAACCATGACGCGTCTTTTTTGCAACGAAATTACATTTCAAACAAAAGTTGTCGATATCCCGTAACAAGTATTTGCACGCCCATCAGTACAATCGCTTCGTAAAATTTAGTCAAGGTACAAATTATTTTATGTACTTCCTTTCGGCAAAAGCATAAAATATTTAGTAGTCTCCATAAGTCACGTACACTAATCATATGCACAATTAACATTGCAATAATAGTTAAAAAGACAGGCTTTCTTACATTTTATGATGAACTATAAAATTTTAGTTTTAGTCATTAAATAAACTATATATGTAGTTGCTTGGCTGTGGTCTTTCGTAAGGACCACCTACCTCAAGAAATGCCTACGGTTGTTTATTTTATGTTGCGTTTTGTTAGTAGGTATGTAGTAAAAGCAACTAGTTTTCTCTTATGTATTATGTGATTAATGTGTTATGTATGTATTCCAGATTTGCAGTTTGTAAGCAAAACCTTGTTAGAATTTTTCTCTTTTGAAATTATTATGGTCACCAGACATCTGTTAAACACCCCTATCTCCACTTAAATCCTTCAGATCGCTTTCAAACAAGATTTAGCAGAGAAGGCCATCGTATACATAGCATACATACCTAAATCAGGTGTTGTTCTATGGCAGACCATTACTATAAGATTGGCTTGGTCTTTGACTACATTAAAGGAATTAGAAAGAAGCCGCTGTTCTAATAAGCCAATAAAAAGATAAGATATTGTTTTGAAATGTCAGTACAGTACGTCACTATCCAAAGATTTAATATCATGGAGCCACTTTTTTCTAGGCGAATAACATCATAAAGTAACTATTTTGTTTTCTATATTGGCTATAGTTGTTACTTTATTTAAGACTGTGAACGCACAAAAAACTATCAACAACCCTACACAATCCACATTCAAATCAAAACTATTACACAATACGCGAAGGGTAAATAAACCCAACTGCATAAAACAATTCACCAAAATAATGTGATTCACTAAATCCCTAAACTTTTGCCAACACCTTTACCCAACAACAATGCATTTCACGAATAACTTTCTCTGCATTCCATCCACTAGCAGATCTAAAGAAATCAAAAAAATATAGGTATGAATTCTAACACAGGTTCGTTGCAAGTGACTTGATCAGTACCTTATGCGGTATGCCACATTCGTCAGTGTGTGGATGCCAATGGACCATATATTCGTGTGATGTATTCGCTTTCAAAGCACAATGGGACAGCGATTTTTTTCGAATGGCACGATGCCTATTGTCATGAATGTGGAAAGAAAGTTGCGATGTATTCCAAACTTGGGATACTTACAGTAGAGTTCAATAGGTTTTGATAATGAGTAAGAATTTTGTTGTATGTACAATAACTTGCAGCTAGTAATGGTTCTGTATTGTGGATGTGTTTGCGGTTAAATTGACGTTAAGGATTTTTTAACCACATAGTTTTATTTCTTTTTAATACAAGAAGAAGATGGCTGCAGGACAATGATTTGGAAGGAGGCTTGAATCAACTGATTGATTAATTTTATTATTTGGGGATGCAGAAAGGGTATACGTATCAGGGTGGACATACTGTAATAATAACACATAATCACAAATTGTGTCGAGAAAAAAGTGGCGATAGCCCAGTGGTGTACGTAACGGACTACCGAGACGATGGTCTCGGGTTCGATCCCCAGGTACCTCGGGCACACACCTCTGACTTTTCAAAATTATGTGTTAATTATCGCTCGCTTAACAATGTGCCCGTTAGATGGCAATAGGCTCGCCCCCTATTACATTGGGACCGAAACATAACTGGCGAAGTGTGGGTGTTTAATACACCTCATAGCCTTCCCCTTCGAGGATAAAGGCGTGAAGTTATGTTATGTGTCGAGCTAAGTACTGATGACTCTAAATTCACGATAGTATAAAAAATCTAATCTGCGTAACATTTCTTACTAGTTCTGATTATAGTAGTATTGTTAGTATAATTGTAATATTTTACCTAATTTGTATTTGTTATGTAATTTGTATTTATATAATTTGTATTACAAACACGGCCGCTTGTAACCAAAGGGTGCTACGTTCTTCAGCCACTTAATGTAGATAACTTCGATAATATTAACATTTGTGTTCTTATAGACAAACGAAGTTGAGAATCTTTACTGATAAGGCTAGTGCCAGACATAGATACTGTGAAGATTTAAATCAAAATTGAGGACAGTATAAACCACTGCATTTTTGAAAATAAATACAGGCATTATTTTTAAAATTCTGTGTTTTACTTCTTTTGGTTTGGCGATGGAAAGTCTTAGTAACGGACCATCACTTAAAGTTACATTACAAAGACACTCAAACTTTGGAGTCTCGTAGGGTAAGTGTGCTTGATGATTTTCAACTCAAGCTCTAAAAATCATCATTAGTAGCGTAACGCGCGATCTATTAAAGTATGTCATCATCATCATCTTCCTAGCGTTATATCAGTTTCAACCTGGGGTCCGCTTTCTAGTCTAACCGGATTTGGCTGAATATTAGCTTCTTAATCTATCTATTAAAGTATGTATCTACTAGAAATATGCTAACCGACAAAGCGGGTTCAAAGATCAGTTGCACAAGAATCACTAATGCATTTTCTTACTCTCGTGCAAATAGATTATTAGTCATCCCACGAGTGCTAAGCTATTTTACTTTCGCACAGCATTTCTTGTGAATACGCACTGACGACTAAAAAGTACTATATATCTACGATTTATGCAAGTTAACGCGTGAAAACACGCACAAACGTTTTTAAATTACAACTTTTGTACTGTTTGTTGGTTCTACAATCTAAGCAAACACACTTCACAAAGGTTTGTTTAGCTTAAATTTGTATTGTTAACTACACACACAAGCGGCAATGTGCCCGGGGTATCTATGGTGGCGATAGATAGAAAGTAATATTTAAAAACAAATGTCCACCCGTGCGAAGCCGGGGCGGGCTGCTAGTAATAATAATATATAATAATAAACGTACGAGCAGCGGCGATAGCCCAGTGGTGTACATAACGGACTGCCGAGACGATGGTCTCGGGTTCGATCCCCAGTTACCCCGGGCTCACACCTCTGACTTTTCGAAGTTATGTGTGTATTGAAATGTTAATTATCGCTCGCTTTACAATTGGCCTGGTAGATGGCAATAGGCCCGCCCCCTATTACATTGGGAACGAAACATAACTGGCGAGGTGTGGGTGTGTAATACACCTGTGCCTACCCCTTCGGGGATAAAAGGCATGAAGTTATGGTAGGTATGTGGTATGTTATGTTAATAAATATAACATCTTTATAATTATATAAAATCCTTGCGTTACTTACTGACTGACAGACACGCTACAGCCGAAACTATTGGGCGTAGGAAGCTGAAATTTGGCAGGTATACATAACTGGCGAAGTGTGGGTGTGTAATACACCTGTGCCTACCCCTTCGGGGATAAAAGGCATGAAGTTATGGTAGGTATGTGTTATGTTATGTTAATAAATATAACATCTTTATATATAAAATCGTGTGGTGATGGATTAATAATACGGAATGTCACCACCCCATATCATCCCATGGGTGTCGTAAGAGCCGACAGAGGGAGCATATTATGCAGAGAACAGCACTGTAAGAGAAGGAAAACTTGATACAAACCCTATACCAACCCGTTTGGCCAGCGTGGTATAGTAGGCCAATTCCTCCTTTCAAAGGAGAGGCCTAGTCCAGCAGTGGACTGTTAAAGGCTGATGATGATGATGATGATGATATAAAATCCTTGCGTTACTTACTGACTGACAGACTCGCTACAGCCGAAACTATTGGGCGCAGGAAGCTGAAATTTGGCAGGTATGTTCCATGGGGACCGTACGGGTAAATTAAAAAAAATGCAGGCGTAGCTGCTGGCGTCCTCTAGATTTTTTATAAAATTGGACATAGGAACAGGCAGGTCCACTAATAAAATATATAAAGTTAAATAAAAGTCAAAAGATATTCCATTCTTTAATATTTCAATATTTTTGACATGTTACGACGCGTTAAAAATAATAAAATATGTCCAAAAATTTAAATAAAAGTTGCCGTTTCCAAGAGTTAGCTTGCAAGTAAAAACTTACGTCACAGTTGCATTGTATAGTGAGTTACAATGTTGCAGCACTGACTTTAAAATATTTTATAATATTAAAGGTAAAACTAGTTATTTTATTTTACCAGCTTTGTATTTATACAAAAATAATTTTGATTGTAGAAAATATTGTACGGTATTTATCATCAAGTCATCTTGTTTATGATTATCAAATTTTAATTTGATAGCTGTATTTTGAATGATGTAATCATTTCATCAGATCAAAAGATTAAAACTATGTTTTAAATATCAATCCTACTACTAATACAAAAATATAAAGGAATTCGCGTAAAAGCTACTAAATGGAATTGATGAAGCTTAAATAAAGCTTTTACCAGAATAACACTATATTTTGTTGCGATAGCTAAAAGAAACCTACGCAGACGGAGTAAGTGCAGAAACTAGCATTACTGATGTGTCTAGTGTCTAACTATGATATACTTGGATAAAAGAAGGTAGACTTTTTAAGATAGTATTTTGTGGAAATTACTTATAATTAACATCTTTTGAAATCGGAGACTTTATGCCCAGTTTCAACACCTCTGGATAGGCATTGTTTTTTAAAGGCAACTCCCGCTTTAAGTCTAAACCCTGAATCCTAAATCCGACAAAATGAATACCCAGACTCGAGACAACAATTTATGAATCACACAAAGTGTTGCCTCGTGTGGGGATCGAACCCACAACACTCGGCGCAGTGTCAAGCGGCGAGGCGGCCGCTTAAACCACTACGCCAACCGTGCAGTCAATTAAAAAAGGCAATGAATAATGCCTTTTTACATTATAATATTACATACAAGTGTAGTACGCAATTAGAGCGAATTTATTTGCCAAATAATTAAACCGAAGCTTACAAAACTTACCGGAATCAGTGGTGAAAGTGGCCTTTAAATTTCAGTGTAGGTAGGTACTACGAAAACTGTATCAAACATTACTATCAAACATTACTATCAAACATATCCCGCTCGCATTACATACTGGGCTACTGGGATCAAGTGGCGGGGCGGGATTACCTACTCTCGCCGTTTGGTACCTCATTCCCATCCCATCTACGCTGCGCAGCGCCCGCGTGGCGCGTTGCGACTGCGCTCAACAAAATATTACGAAACTGTCTAAACTTTGCCCGCGAAAACTTTTGTGTGCGATATATTTTATAGGTATTACGCGTTGGTGGATTGCGAACTTTATGTGCGAAGTGTCAAATAGGTTCGAATATTTTTGAATTTGTAAATGGAAAAGATTTTTTTCATGATTTTATTTTCGGTAACAGTCATTTGTTTGTTTTTGGAAATAGAATTATCATTTTTTGTTGTGATCTAAATTCGATTGAAACAGTCAATTTTATTTTATACCAGTTCTATAACAGAATTTGTTAATGAAAGTCAACAAAAGTGAAACGAATCTGTGTTATTATTTATTGTTTCTAATTGAAACTTTTTTGTTACAGGCACTCAATGGATGTATAAAACTGTGTGTTTGTGTATAAAAGTGTTAGTGATGTGCATTATTAAAGTGTGTGATATCGATAAATACCGGTAGTGTTGTGATAATGCCGTTCTCGAGATCGCATGTGATATCTGGAGTGCTGTTCAGCATCCTATTGCAGTACTGCGTGGAAAGTCAGCAGGAAAACCTTATTGAGGAGTCATGTGAGTAGTAGAAAATTAAATTTATTCAATAAATTGGTTTAATATGTACCTACATTAAGGTACATCATATACCTATATGTAGGTATCAAACTTACCTGGAGTAGACTGGTCACTATGTACGAAATATGTAGTCATAAAAACTATTGAAAAAGATAAATCGTATCAGTTGGTAGGTATTTAAGTATATTTATTATAGTTCCAGAAATTCAAAATAATCCTATGAGTTTTGTGCCGATCAAGAGGTGTTTTATAATTAGTTTTTCAACGAAATTGTATCACAAGTTATATTTTAATAGGTTTAGGCATCGAGCTCACTTAGAGTATTACGATCACTAAGTACGAAACAAATAAATACTATTATAGACCTGTAACTTAGTTTAAATTTATTTTGTTTTTATGTTCATTATGAGTTCATTGATAATAAATATCGAGAGAGTTTTGTACACATCTATAGCAGTGTGTTTGCTGAAATATCGATAAAACTGATAATTTTTAAATGTATCCTACGGTCTCAAAACACCGATAGTAATCAACGTGGTTATCCAGATAAGTATGTATAATTGTTTTATAGTAATAAAGTGTGAAGGAATTATAGATTTTAAATACTTTCATTTTAAATTACTTTAACAAAAGTTAAAAGCTTTGAGCTAGAAAATTCCTGAAATAAACATGTGTACCAATCAAATATTTTCTCTATAAGAAAATTTGGATTTCCTGCATTAAAAATACAATAAAATTGTTTGTTTTTCGGTGAATGAAACAAAATATTGTTAGGAATGTAGTGTTAAACAAAAAAATATACAATTAAATATGTGTATAAATGCATATTTTGTATGGAGCTTATGTCAAGAATGAATCTAAAATCTCAAATTATCGTATTGTTCGAATATTGAATTCAGCTGTTAATGGCTACACACATACAAAGTTGGAGGTGCTACACCTGTTACTATATGTGTAAGCAGACAGTTGTTTGCGCCATTAATTTATGAAAAAAAAGCTTTGCGAAAGGTAGAAAAAAGTTGTAAGTAATCTTGGAATTTTTGCACTCATTACGCGTAACTATAATTTTGCCTTTCAAAATGTTCGCCAAACTATACCTATACTACTTACTTATTATATTATATTCTTATCTTATCTGAAATACCCCTTAAACAGCTAAAATGTCGGCTCTTAAATTATTTTCCCAGAAATCAGGAAGTTTTCGCCCAACATCTATAAAAACACTCTTCATCAATATACAAATAGACAAACAAACCTTCTTTATTTATGCCATTGGATTAGCAGAAAAAGTATGGCAGCATTAAATAACTTTTACGACTATTTCCGAATTAATACGAAAATACTAATCAGCTAATACAAGTAAGTGGCAACACTAAGTCGTAGAGTCCCACTCTGGACTCTATTGAATGTTTTCTGAATAAACCCATAAAAATAATACGTTTTGCCTTATTTATTCTTCATTGGGGTAGAAAAGGAAACGGAAATGGTAATGCCTTTATCAGAACGGTAGAGTCACGCTTGTCGTTCTCAATAGGTTGAAAAAGTAAAGCAACGGTTTCCGAGGTAATCACTTGGATGGGTGACCGCTTATTTTGGCATTTACATTAGAGCATCAGCGTGCGCCGGAAGGTCCGTAAAGTCTTCGTCTAGGTCCTATTTAGGCCAAATCGCTGTGTTGCCGCGCGTCAGAGGCTTACACGCGATATATATACTCCGACACCAGAGTTGGCCACACAGACACTCGGCGGGAACGGTGGAGGGATGTTCGATGTAAAAAGGTTAATGAATTATTGTACGAAAATCTGTGACTTTTGCTACAGGCGATTATTTTATATCCTAAGTCAGAAATAATCAAAAGATAATAGATAAAAATTAATAGTTTAAAAAACACTAGACAAACACGCTTTTATAAATGCACGTAAAAACAAAAAAATAATGATGGATCGTTCAAGTTGTCTCTATTTCTTGGCTGAAGTGTAAACTATGTGATTTTAATTATATAATATTTGATTGTAAAAGCGTGGGGCGCTGGAACAGGAAAGACGTTCTTGTTTAACTTGTTCAAAAATCAAGTGAACAGATGTTACGGGAAGTAGGTTCCACAGATTGGCTCTACATTAAACAGTCTGTTCAAAGTACCAGTTTGTCGAACTCAGACAAACATGCGCCATCAGCGAGGAAGACGACATTCACCGACATTTTTAACGCCTCTTCTTTCAGGAAATTAGGTATATAAGCATAATGCGGCAACAGTGGCAAAATGTAGAGTTCTTGTTCGTGGACGAGATATCTTTGGTTCCCTTTGGTAACCCTTTGGTGGCATAAATGCTATGCTCTTGTGAGACCTCATGTTGCTTCCGCCAGGAAGGTAGTATAAGTATTTGTTAACAATAAAGTCTTTCCTGTTCCAGCGCCCCACGCTTTTACAATCAAATATAATTAAAATCACATAGTTTACACTTCAGCCAAGAAATAGAGACAACTTGAACGATTCATAATTTATTTTTTGTTTTTACGTACATTTATAAAAGCGTGTTTTTTTAGTGTTTTTTAAACTATTAATTTATTTTATACTTTTTGGTCTTTGATAACGAAATATTTTTAACATTTTTACATTTATTTTAAGTAGGCGAATGAGCCCGCATCCACTCTATCTCCACCTGTGCGTCTGTATTACATGCTGTTTTATCTGTCAGATTATAACAATCTAGCTCTTCAATCAGGAGACCACTCAGTGATTTTACTCCACTCAGGGCCACATACGCCTGTCCAGCCGCAAAAGTACGAACCCTAACTACACCACTGCGTGGTCTACAATATATAATTGGTTTGTTATAACCTTGAAACCTGATCGTGTCCAAAGTCCATTACATGACCTTTCTCACAAGTGCAAACACGACTATGATACGATATTCCATCATGGAATGCCAGTCCCTATCTTCCGGCTTCATCATCAGACTTTGAAACCTAATTGTAGTCAAAGTTCATAACGTGGCCTTTCTTACAAGTGCAAACACGACTCTGATACGATATTCCATCATGGAATGCCAGTGCCTATCTTCCGGCTCCATCATCAGACCTTGAAACCTAATTATTGTAGTCAAAGTTTATTACGTGGCCTTTCTCAAAAGTGCAAACACGACTATGATACGATATTCCATCATGGAATGCCAGCGCCTATCTTCCGGCTTCATCATCAGACCTTGAAACCTAATTGTAGTCAAAGTTCATTACGTGGCCTTTCTCACAAGTGCAAATACGACTATGATACGATATTCCATCATGGAATGCCAGTGCCTATCTTCCGGCTTCATCATCAGACCTTGAAACCTAATTGTAGTCAAAGTTCATTACAAGACTTTTATAAGAAATCCAAAACAGCCATGATACGTTTTTCCATCATGAAGGTCCAGGTCATATCTTCCGGCTCTATCATCAGATCAGTTCGACAGTACCATATTATTAAATTATCATCAGAACTACATACAGCTGCCAATTTTCATTACGCTACGACCCTTGGAAATTGGTTAAATTAGTTACCTTAGATTCCATTACATAGTTAGTTACATACACGACGACCTAATAAAAGCGTGTTAAATATTTGACAGTTATTCTCCTTCTTACTTTTATGGTTCGACTTATGTTCACAATATACGTATAGGTATTACATTGATTTTAATAAAAAATCATTAACTTAAATAAAAAAATAAAAAAAATAACACATTTAAACTGCTAAGTAAAATAGAATTGCATTTAATTCCTACCACTATAGGCTTAAATTTAACACGTTTAACTCCGTATGGTTTGGCACAGAGCCACGACCACTGCTATCCGTCAGCTTTACTTAATACCTAGATTAGATGATTGCACGTTTGCTACCACTCAAAGGTTAACTAGACCACTTCACTCTAAATTAAGGCATTGAATGTAGACGTCGACTACTTACATCAAACCTCCAGAAGGCAAGTTTGTTTTCATGGGATTGGTTTCATAAAAAAAAAAAACAGCATTTACTTCATAAGAATGTATCATACTGCCTTCCGCGGTCCACTGCTGGACTTAGCCCCTTCCAATTTGCGTCACTTTGCGTCGTGCGCATTATGAGTCCATAGCACAGTCACTACACAGTTTGTATGCATATCAATAGTTAATTGTACTAATCGCATAATCTTTAAAAAATAAAGATAATATATCTTCATCTTTGAATTGCCACGGAGTAACTGATGTACATACTGCGCTGCGGAGGAGATAACTTATAATATTATCTCTTTTAGATCTGGTACAACATAAGTATTTATTATAACGTATTTTTAAAACAATCGAGTTTTATTATCAACTGCAAAATTCCAAGTTTGTTTTGACTATTATTGTTCATACGTTTAAAGTACCTAATCAACTTATCTTTCCTTATTACTTGCAGTTGCCGATATTTTTAGAAAATCCAGTATAAGTTTAAAATAAAATAACTTCCATGATCAAAGACCCCAATGTCAGAAGCGTCACAAGTCCATTCTCAATATTGGCTGCTTGCAACAGCATCCCAAAGGATCTGCAAGTTTGTACGCAAAATATTACTAAGTTATTCATTCTGGTATTAAAAATGTGAAGCTATCTGATGATATGACAAACTAATAAATATTTCTGTGTTGGGTAGGACGTTTATCGACCAAGGCTATATTCATCATCAGGTGAGCCACGGATGCGGAGCAGTAGCCCTAAAAAACGCGGTTGTAACCCCGGGCTGATCTAGTACATTTATTATTAGCATATATTAATTCAGCAAAGGGTTAAATTAACCCGTAATTATGTAGTAATGAAGACAATAATTAATTATTTCGCAAATGTCAGTTAAACTTTACCTAATTGATGTTCATATAGTTATTGCATCTAATTCGTTTACTGCACAGATTGCGTACTTAGCTGTGGGTTGATTCACCGTGCACTGAGCCGACTGTTGTGGGTTCGATTCCCACACGAGACCACACTTTGAGTGATTCATAAAATGTTGTTTCGTCTGGGTGTGGTTAATTGAGTCCATTAGTAGTATGTTTTTAAAGGCCCCCGCGACACATTCAGTCCTAGTGGGGAAATTGTCTTTTTTAAATAAAAACTAATTGTTGTTTCGAGTCTTATTATAATAACCAGCTGCCAGAAGTAGTTCAGCCAAGAATGTTGCCTGATGTCTTTAAAATAAGAAGCGGAACGGAAAGAGTAAAAATTTTATGTCCACTCCCTGTCTTTTTCTGTCTCTTTTACCTAACAACATGCCTTTTGGTGTATGGTTTATGAAAGTGATACAAATTCGTGGTGGTGGTTAATAACTTATGTTGAACCAGTAAGCTATAGCTATAGCTGGATGTGGCAATGGGCAGGGCACGTAGCTCGAATTACCGATGTCTTTTGAGACATAAAGGTTGTACAGTGATGCATCAGGTGGACCGACGATCTCGATGGGATCTCAGGAATCTGCTAGATACAGACGGCTCAATATAGGTCAGTTTGGAGAACCTCGAGGGTGACCCACAGGTCAACCCGAGGTTGCTGGACCCGAATGTGTCAGCATTGGACATCATACGGCTGACAAACTAGTCATCATTTTACTTGCCATCATCCTCTTAGCGTTATCCCATTTGCAACACGGGGTTCTTTTTCTAGTAAAACCGGAGTTGACCCAATATTATCTTTTCCAGAGAGCAACTGCCTGTCTAAACCCAAGGGATAGCGATATTCTATGGTTTGGACTAGTGTCACTTAATTCAAAGGTACTGACTCCCTGTAACGACTGTCAAAGATCTTCATAACAGCTGAGGCCGACGGCTTAACATGCTCGATCCGAGGCACGGGGCAAGCGATATTTAACAATTTATTACGCTCATAACTTCGAAAAGTCAGTGGTACGCGCCGTGGATTGGAACCCGATACCCTCTGTACGGCAGTCTATTGGTATCTCCACAAGGCTATTGCTGCCGTTTTAGTTATAATGAATATAAACACGGCAACTGTAATAAAATTTCGATACGACCGAGTAGAACTACGGTCAAAACACAATATAAATATAAATTTACGACCAATAAAACTAAGACACGTGTTTAATTGAATTCACTAAACCACAAATTAACCGTATAGGCTCCCTCATTACACCATAAAATAAATAATAAACACGCCAATTTAATACGCAATAAATAACTTTATTTCTGGCCGAATAAGGTTGCTTTTCCTTTAGCAAGTTTGACCCGCATGGTCCTTCCTTATTACATGAAGGCGGTGTCTAAACGAATTTTGACATAATCGTGTTAATGCCCTATTAAGTGTTGATATTTTGATGGCAACTAAATTTAATTATATTGAAGCGTTTGACAGTTTGACTTGCAATACATCAATTACTTTGGGAATCAAATTTGTTACATATACTTTGATAAATGATGGATATACTGACAGTTGAGTCATTGCCTGTTTATTGGCTGAATGTTATCGAGTATGACTGTGCTGTTTTGATGGTTAGAGAATTGGACCGATAAATTAAAGGTTTCATTCTCATACAGTCAATGTCTTGACTGGTTAAATAAAAATTAAAATATCCAGAAATAATACTAATTTCAGAAACTTACAGTAGGGTAAGAAGTGGACTACTTCTACTGTAAAGAAAACTCATAATTCCTGTAAATTGACATACATTTTAGCTGCTGTATTTAAAAACAAAGATACATACCAACACGTTCCAAAATGTTCCAAGAATTTAAAGTTAGTAAACGGTTTATACCTTCTCACACAATATAATTTGTATATGGCAGCC
Organism: Euclidia mi; assembly: GCA_944739405.2. NCBI lineage: Eukaryota > Metazoa > Arthropoda > Insecta > Lepidoptera > Erebidae > Euclidia > Euclidia mi. Next base: position 26,827,623 of record OX123205.2, read on the forward strand.
AAAGATGAATATAAAACAGGAAGAAATTACGTCAAACCGTACCTCTCTTTCAAATAAGAAATATGAAAATACTTCATCATCTGACATCGACGATTGACATCCACATCGACAATAGGCTGACCTGATGGTCAGCCTATTGTCGTCCACTGCTGGACACAGGCCTCCCTCAAGGTTCTCCACACAGACCGATAGAATACTTATAACTTGCTAAGTATTAAATCAATTGCAGTGTTGGTTTTCTATTCGATGTAATTTTTTTTACATTATTTAATCAACTACCCTATGTATTACTTCATAACGATTCATCCCATCATCGTTCGTCAATATTCGGCAATCTTCGGCAGTTTCCGTCGGCGGGGATTCAACGAAATTGAATTATGAAGTGGCGGCCTCTCGGACGCGAATGTGCCGGATTAAGGAGGTCAGTTCATGAATATATATTTATTCTTCCTCTTATAATTTTGTTTACTTGTAATATACCTATACATGTTGTGTATATTTTGTTCGGGAAAATATTATGTAAGTACTAGAGACAATATTAGTTTATTCTTTTCGATAGTGTCAATAATATTGTCTGTCAATTGAATTAACTTTCAATTTTATTAGTGTATCACATGTTCATGTTTGTATATATATTATTATATAAAAATCTTGCGTTGCTGACTAACTGACAGACAACGCATGGCCAAAACTATTGAACGCAAGAAGCTGATATGTGGCATGTATGTTCTTTGGCACTGCAGGGGTGCACTAAGAAGTGCTTTACCGAAATTACCATAAGATCGTGAAATTCGGATAAATAAAAAAAAATCTGCATGTGTAGCTGCGGGCATCCTTTAATTATTTTTTTTTTGTATTATAAACAGAACTTTGTGATAGTTGGTGTAGTTATGGATGTCGGCGACTCTCCCTCGCATACACTACTGAAAGGCTTTTTATGAAACATAACAGTAACATAGCATATACATCAAAATAGCAAATATACTTCCAAGCAAAACGTCATTATGGAAACCATTCAATGTTATTGTCACTCACTTTGGCGATTGGGAATGCAAAAAAGGCACATTTTCTATGGGGCTATAATGCTGTAAAGGAGCGTTGCGTCAGAAAATAAAATTGTCATTTACGTTATTCTGTCGTTAGGCGACAAAATGCGATTTTTGTATGTGAATGAAGAGATTTAAATTGCAAAAATACGAATCTGGATAAGACATCCCTAGCCATAGCGTATAATTATGTCGTCTTTTATTTGTCTTGGGAGTGTGTAGTCATCGCTGGTGTCAAAGTTTAGGTAGGTATATACCGCCCAAAGGCCTCCGGTACAGCTTAAGGACTCATATCCTGAAAGAACAAATAGGAACGGCTTTTCGCGCCCGTCACATTACGGTAGCTTTTTTATCATAATGCCACAAGCGATCATCCATCCATATGGTGACCCGTGCGATCGTTGTTTGACTTTGCGGATCTGCTACTAGAGACAAGACATGTCACGAAATAAGGCATAAGCGCTTTGTTTACGTCGGGGTTATCCAAAATAAAGCCTTAATCACTTGCGGTGACGTTACGTTGCATGGGGCTCTATTTTCAAACGGAGACCGACGGAAATTAAACAGAGAGCCTGTTCTACCCTCAAATGTAGATTTAAGTATTAGCACGGGGTTGTATGGGCAAAAGTTATTTCACGCGCGATAAAATATGTTTAAGTAAGTTGTTTGGAGAATGGTGGCTGTATTTCATGCGAACGATTTATTAATTATAAGACCGGCGCCTGAGTTACTGTTTTACTTTATTTTAAGTCTAAATTAACATTCGACTAATAGTTCTTATGTCAATGTTATATATTTGAGTTCGTTATTTCATATCTGTCAGGACTCTTTCTATAGTATAATAACATAATGAATTTTATTATTTTCATTACGAACGGTTCTATGTTATGTCTATAGCATCATCCTCTTAGCGTTATACCAGTTTCAATCTGGGGTCCGCATTATGTAAGTATGCTATGTCTATAGCATACTCACCTAATTCATTATTGAAATGATTAAAATAAATAATAATATTACTATCATCATCATCATCTGCATAAACATAGCTTCTCTTTGATCTTGCCAGATAATGCATTTGCGATCGGGAGTTATTATTATACAAACTGAAATAAATATACAAATTAGAGCTGCAAGTCCGAAGTTAAACCAATTAAACACGTAAAGTGTATATTCTTGTCTTAACCCATGCTAGGACAATCGAATACAATTGACATATACGCCAAGTCACTACTGGTGCAAAATTAATCAAGAAATGTTGTATAGACGAAGGATTACTATTCCAAGACTAGAGATAATAATAAGCCCTGCTGATGGACGGAATATAATTATTATGGCAAATGACGTCACTGAGTAAATGCGGACTGTAAGATATGTTGTGTAAGCGAGTGGAATGAATTACATCTAGCTTGGGGGCAAAGGGAAGGCTATACTTATTTTAAATTTGGTGTGTCATGCTTGGAAACGATACTAGTTTTAGTGGTTCGAATTGGTTACTATTTAGTATCATAAAAAAGAAAGTTTGTAAGGAGGGATGTTTGCTAAACTATCCATCTATCTATCTAAACGTCACGCCTTTCTCCCATTGTGGTAGGCAGAGACTATAGAACACAATAATATGCTCTGGTTCAAACATACCTATTTCGCTGCCCGACATTACACTTTCACGCATAAACTGGTGAACGGTTCATCATATCAGCCGACAGACGTCCGCTGTTGGACATAGGCCTTCCCCAAGGCTCTCCGCCTCTATCCACTGCCCGCGATCCCAATAAGTTTGTCAGTCCACCTTACGTTCGTAGCAAAGGTAGGCCACCTCTGTTACGAACGTTTCAGCTCAATAAAATAATTAAATTGTTCATATTTCAGCGAGTGCATACAGGTCTACTCGTTAAGCTAAACACTTTCACCTTTGTACCTTCCTTATGCCGTAGGAAATAAGTATCAAAATCGTAATACATCTGTTTAGCTTGACATGGCGCTGTGTGTACGTTTATTGCAAACATTTTGTTATATTGTATAACATAATAATAAGCTTACCTACAACAATAGTTTTACTACTTAGTAGGATACTAATATTCATTATCATATTAAAACAATATGATATTTAAATAATAATTCCTTTGTGTTATGAAACATTGCATCATTACATTATTGTAGGTAACTTTTAATAACATAATATTATTATAAGCCTTACTGGTCAATAATACTTATATGAACTGTGTGTTATTTTACAATCAACATTCAGCTGTTAGTTTGTACTGTTTTAAAGTTAGTACGGAATCGCATCTAGCGGTCAGTTTGTGACAATTAACCCTTTGGATTCTGTTTGATATTGCATCTGCTCGGATCAGAAAAATAAAGATTAGAATGACACCTTTTGCGCAATCTGAAGCAACTCCGGAAACAAACTTACTAACTTAACCTAACTGATGTCTTGTAACTTTTTGGAAAGCTTTGATGATATTATTTGCAACAATTGCGATACTCTTTAAACCTAGCCCAACTAATTTTCTTAACAAGCTTCCAATAGGTACTGTAGAAAGAATTTGTTTTTTTAAGACTTTTTCTCTTCTCTATATATTTTTTATTGTCATTGTGTATCTATCAATAAAACTATATGAATTTTATATACCTTAATTCGATACGTCTAATGTGTAAATGCCCTTTACATGTGGTGCGCTTCCAACTCAGTTATATTTTAGTGCAAACAATGCGAGGTTTCTGAAGTACCTCTACAATTTATACTGTATGCTTCAATTATTTGCATCGGTACTATGTTTGTTGTTTATATATCGTATACACAGTCTAGTGTGTTCATACCCAAAGGAATATGCATAGTTCTATTAAAACAAGAATTTGGAGGGTTTAATTCTGTCGGTGTAAGTCTTTTTGAAATAGAGGTATGTGTGTGCGTGTAATTAGCGAGTTTCGCGCTCATTGGTTTCATGCTCCCTTAATATACATACAGTGTGCACCTGTTTGTGAAAATCTGTTAAAGATTTTATGTATCATATTAATTAAATAATGACAACCTCGCGGCATTGCGAACGCAACGTTAACGGATAGATACAATACAAGCCGTCTCCAGGTAAGAACACGAGGAAGCAATATGGAATTGTTTGTTTGCTTTAGGTTAAAAGAGGTATAAGATAAGTCATCCCTCTAAATAAGGTAGATAACGTATGTTCATAAAAGGCATGTTCTCAGTGTATACGGTGGGAACACTTCTAAGTGATTAGGTATGTCTTTAAATGATTTTGTGCTGTTAGTTTAATTAATTGTGCATCGTATTTGCCACAAATTTAATGTAAATGCAGAGATTACCGGAGCATTTTTTCATTTTGTCATATATAGGGAGCTTAGAAATAACGCTTTATGTCACTATATCATTTAAGTACTTCAGTACCAAATAAAATGAGAAGATAAAGTTTAAAATACTGCATAAACGCATGTTAAACTTTATCTTCAAGCACGGTAGCGCTCTGGTGTAAATACCACACGCGGTCACCACACAAAGTGGTCACCTGGCCAAGCTTTGCTTAGCTTTGTACGAATTGCAAGCCAAGTCCACGCAATGAGTGCATGGAGATGTGAATAGAGCCTAAAAGTCATGCCACTCAAACCAAAGCACTAATTTAATTATTATACTTCTGGAATAAAATTTTAAAGACGTTTTGCTTTCCCCGTTTGCATATTTCGGGATTCATACCCGACGTCTTGATACTTTAGAGTTAATTTCGAAGGACAGATATGAAAGAGCCATCTTACTCTAGAAGGCTGATTAGTACAGTGAACTACACATGCATACTAATGTTATAAATGCAAAAATGTTTCAGTTTGTTCTTCCATCTTTCACGTCGCAACAGAGCATTGGTATAGCATGATTTTCTGTGTGGGTGGAGACAGAAGGCTGGGGAGTGATATAGGCTACTTCTTACCGTGATACTGACTCCTACGCGGGCGTAACCTCGGGTAGAAGCTAGTAAAGAATACAGCTATGTAAGTAATTGTAAAGAAAATAATATTTTTAGTTTTAGCTTCTTAAAATAAGTTTTCATTTAAGTTTAAAACAGTTGAGACAATTTCCATGAAATAATTATGTAAAAGGAAGACTGTTTCGCAGTATCCTATTACTATTTAAAGTAAACGCAAAAGTTTATAAGGATTGATGGATGTTTGTTGTAGTCTTCGTCGAAATTTGATGAAAACTTAGATACTGGGATTAATTACAAAACAAGGTTTAAATATACAAGTTACAGAGGCTAATACTAAATCATTGTGAAGCATATCTGTTTTGAAATTTCTTGCGAATTGAGATTAATGACGATCTTCGAAAAAGGATAAAAGTATCTTTCGAGGGTGTATCTTTTACTATTTAGTCGATCTGGTATTATGTTTACTACTTGTATTGTAATAAGACCTTAATAAGTAATTAAGTAATGTGTCTTATGTACCAAAATAACATGTAGGCGACTTTAATATTACTTCAATGGTTCACTAACTACTAATTACTCTGTTTTTGTTACAAAAATAAAAATAAGTTAAAACTGTTTGATGTTTCTAATAAAAAAATGAGGATGAAGAAATTTCTAATTAATAAAAATTTTCATGCAACTCTTAACATAAGAACACAAATACCTAAGACAATGTTATTGAGGTTATAATATTATATGCTATGCAAGTATACACCAATCGTACAAGGTATGTAGTTAGGCAAATATTAACGGCTTCCATACAAACACAATGGCAGTTGTAGAGGTCTACGGTGCCCCTGGGAGCCATCCTCTTGTAAAAGACAATTGCGGTTGTTCAAATATTGCTACTTATTTCACCTTTGCAATTTTTAAATTGTTTGACCTGTGTAAGTTTAGGTGTCCATGCAGAGCATTTTTCCTGTTATATGAGTTTTGGAGTTATAAGTTGTGGTGTTTCTTCAACTAGAAGTAGAATACTCTGAGTAGGCTAAATTTTAGAGCCTGGTAGACAGCAGTCAATAAGATAATGATTGCCATTTGTGATACATATTGTCATGTTAATATTCGGATCCCAAGGGGTCAGGCTACAGCTAATGCTAAAGTGAAATAAAGTGATTGAGCGTTCAACATTTTCAACTTGGGAACTCGGGGTCATTTAAGACTGTAATCTAGGGTTATGTGGATTTTTTACAGTTTCTGAAAGACTAACTATGGTTTCACAGTACATGTGTCCAGTGTGATCCTGCATTGTTCTCGCATACTACATCCAATTTGTAAGGATTTTAAAAGAATTCGAAAAGATGAAAGGGAATGAAATGACGCAAAATAAAGCAATGACTGAATCTGTTTCGGCCTTTCTTTTCTAGAAATAATTAAGCGAAGAAAAGCCGACCTCGTCTAGAATAAGGTTTTAACTATTATATGTAATAGTATGTATATCCTTGTCAAATCTGTACTTTGTACAACTCCAAACACATGCGGGCACACGCATCCTCAGTCATTACTGGCCTACGTAAAGCTAACATAATTCTGCTATATCCATCCCATTCAACCTATTATCCTTCTTTGAAAACGACTTCTTCACAAAAGACGAAATAACCTTCGACCTTACGACATAATGATCTCTCAACTTTCCAATAGCAAGAAAGTATTCACTTCATACGTTGAATTTCTTCCCTAATATTCATCCTTATGCGTGAAGCATTTTTGCCGAGAAGTGTAACTTCGGTGAACTCTGATTAAACTTTTATAGTTTCTATTTAGTTCGGCGCGAAGTTTTAATTAAATTCACGATTTTCTGTTAGCTTGGCCCATTTTTGTCTGTCCTAGCTTTAAATTTATTAGAATGAAATATGGTATTGGCTATCTTTCTTCTGGCGTTTGTCTATATACTACCTACATAAATCTGTGCCATGTCCTCTCAAAAATAGTTTTTGCTCTAGACATTCTCTCAAAAAAGTCATTCGAACATTATCGAATGACTTTGTTGAGAGAACACTGGAGGTCCAATCATCAGCTCCTTCCCATTTACTAATTTCTCTCTCATAGCTGTCTCTAAGTAAAGAGCGTCTTGGATGTTTTCTTGATAACGTTCTGATAAAGCTAGAATATCGTAGTCCTGCCTAGAGCCATTGTTTTTGCCACGATTTTCTGCCGCGCGCTGGATTATTTGCTCTAGAAAACAATAAAAATAATTAAACCAACATCAACATATTTATTGCAAGCTCTCATTAAATATCTATTAAATGTCTAATCATACAACTTAAATAAGGATCGCATTTTGTCGCTAACAGAGTAAAAGTTTTGCTTAAAGTGGTTTAATTACCGTGACCTAGCAACTTACTATTGAGCGTGAACCAATCTTTTATAGTTTTTAGGTCTATCTAGAATGGTAAACCTATAAATATTATATCATTTATATTTATATTGCCTCTGAATTTGTCTTTGTCTATTTTACTATCAATTTGACCATTATTGTGGTGTGTTTTTATGGGTCATCATCTTTACCTTTTGAAACAGCTACCGTGAGAATGGCATTCTCGCATCCTATTTCATTGTGCTTCATCAATAAAAGGCGCTGGAAGGTGTAATCCTTTGTGACGTAGTTTACAAGAGCATCCCTGAAATAAACGGATGGATGTACAGTGCGAAGCTATGTATATGTCACAAATATTATTTTCTGGAAAATCGCGTTGGTATATGCGTTCATACGTAAAGTGATGGAAATAAGGCTTTATTTATATATTTGTCAAGCCTTATTTGTGTCGGTTTCTATTAACATCAGGACTTTTTGCAGCGCATCAAATTGGAAGTTCGGTATTTTTTTATATAACCTTTATTTAGAGGCTTTTCGTATTTCGTTAGACCATGCCAGCCCATCTTAACCTAAAATTAGCCTATGTATTTATAACTATCTCCTTAAAACGTTTATTACTTCCTTTTTCCCTCACTCAACGAAGAACTCAATTACCTTTGTGTTAAATTAATAAAAAATACACGATGAAATTATCCATTACTACTGAAGCCTGGCAATTATAACATCACCGTTTATTGCTCGAACGACGAATGCGCTTAAAAGTTTTTATTTTTATCGCTCCAGCTGAAATTCTTTGGCAGTGTAACAATTTATTTTTGGAAGTGGTATTGTTTCATTTCTCCGTACGACGCGTGTAGGTTTTCAAATTTGTTTCTAATGAATCTTTTCAGATGGAAACCTATTGTATTATAAATAATGAATTGCATTAAAATATGCGCATTTCTTTTACTTTCAAAAGGGAATTTGAAATAAAATATCTGCAACGCGATTAAATCGGGACATATTAATATTCATTTTTTTACAAGTAGGTAATTAACAATGTAGAACAGTTGCAGTTACTTAAAATGTTTGTTCAATAAATTGGCGATGAAAAATAGTGGCCATGAATTTTATCCCTCATTTTTCCTTGCCCGTGCACTGTGAATGTGGCAGTAACGAAAAATGTAGAATCTTTAAGTTATTAACTTGCACCAGAGACGAGTAAGAATATAGACTTACAAAGTCGAACAAAAAAATGTGACTCGATAATTCGTTAACATAAATGACGAAAGATGTCGCTACGCGTATCGAATCGAAAAATAATTAGGGCCAGATTTTAGACATTTTTACATGAGAGGCTACACAAGGCTTAAAATCATACTTAATTCTTTTTTTAAACCATTATGTTCTTTCATTACTTTATCTACATACAATAATTAATTATGCATTATAATAGCTTATTATTTATTGATGATATTATGTTAGTTATATACAGGGTGTAACAAGACCCTTAACGAAAGCTGAAATCCTATGTTGTACCAATCAGTACGAACATTTTTTACTTGGGCACTATACCTGGGAAATTACTGGTTCAGGAGATATTGAGGCTCAAAGTTAGTATGGAATTTCTCTAATTAGGTACAAAATCGATGCATTAACCCCCTCATATATTTTTTAGATGCCCTATAATCCCATTAATATGTAGGTATTTTGAGAATTGCACGCGCGCGCTTTTAATTGCAGTTAAAAAATGTGAAAACTCAAAAAAAATCGTTGCCCAGCTATTATTTTTTGTTAGATTCCACAACGAGTAGACTTCGGCTTGGTGATGGGTCTTGTGACACTCTGTACCCTTATAACCAAATAAAGATATTATGTTTATAACAAATTGTATGGTAACTGTATTATATATGTAGGTATATTATTTAACATTAGTTACATCTAAATAGTAAAATGCACTTACCACTTTCATCTCTGCACCACCTTAAGGTTGACAGGTAGAGAATGCCATATGGCATTATGTCCACCGATGTACACTATGTTTGTGCATAAATGATTAAATAAAATAAATAAATAAACTGTGCTTACATTAGTAAGCACAGTTACCATACAACTTGATACAATAATATGTGATATATTATAAAATGACAATCTATATAAGTTGTTTCACTTTCTTTAACACTTTCGTTAGCCAGAGTAGTAAGTAAAACGATTAAAGTTTCAAAAATAAAAACGTCTTTTATCTGTTTTAGAAGTACACCACAGTGATAACACTTGTCCACAGTAATCGTAGGACTAAAACACAACAATTAATAACAAAGTCATTCGTGGCCGCGGACCGCCTAGGCTCCATACAAAAATGCCCATTGTCCTTTGAAGGAGAAAATAAAAATGTAAAAAATTTGTTCCAGCAAATTGATTCAAAGAAAAATTTATGTAATGCTTTCATTATATAGTCTATTTTAATATTAGCTTTCACTTTTCTTCGAAACTTGTGTTTTTTTTAAATAAACAAGCTTCAAAATTTGGCATTTTGCCCAGTTTGCGTCCAAAAAATCCAAATTGCGTCCACCTGTGGACCATTTCGCATCCACCAGCTTAGAGAAGGAACATAAGGGTGATATTGTTAAGCCAATCTAAAGAAAGATTGGCTTTTTACAATTTCTACATTTAAGAATAAAGTTATAAAAAAGTCAACATTATTATCATTATTAAATCACTCTAAAGAAACTATAAACTATTTATTGTTTTCAACATCGATGGAACTTAAAATCAAAGACAAAAAAACATAACGATAGGTACATGTTGTCCAATATTGTGGTCTTCGGAATAGCATAATTTTTACATAATTATGTATTTGTCTTATCGATTTCTTTTCTTTTCACGAATATCACTAAACGCTTGCTTTATTTAATCAATCTTCTGTTTCAATTTTTTTCTTATCCTTCTTCTTTCTTGTCTCCTAAGAACTCAAATTGAATAGAAAAATATATGGAATAGAAGAAATTACGCATTTCATTGCACTAAATTCGTAAAAATCAGATTTTAAACTCAGAAAAAATGGACGCAATTTGCTATTATATTATCCCTTGTAGGTAAAGTTTGCGTCCTCGTGTGATCGATTATTTTAAGGATTGTATCTTTTATTAGAACTATTATAATGTGGACGCAAATTGGACATTACATTTGCATACTATTAATGTTAAAATAAACAATATCCTAATTTCTCTCTCATATTTTAATCATATAAAAATAAACAAATAAAGAAAACATAAATAGACGAGTTCGCGTCCATTGCGGGCGCAAAGTGAAAGTTTTATAAATTCGGTATTGTAATTCGCGTCCACCTTATTATAATTGTTAACTATAAAAAAACATGCTAATTCATATTTCATACTATTCGTATTTTCATTATTAATATCTAGAAACAGCTATGTATCCTAAAGTTCACATAAAACAATAAAATACTTACCGTCAAACACGCCATTGCACACTATTTTTAGGGTTCCGTAGTCTACAAGGAACCCTTATAGTTTCGTCATGTCCGTCCGTCTGTCCGTCCGCAGCTTAGCTCAAAGACGCCTGGTGCTAGAAAGCTGCTATTTGACATGAATATAGACATAAGATATTGCAACAAAACTGTAGAATAAAATTTGTAGAAAATAATTGTTAGACTCAAGTGTCCCCCTCCCCCTCTGCCGGCTAAACTATTAATTTGGAAGAGGTGAAAAAAATCACAAATGTAGTACATATAACGAATTTAAAAGGAAAACTAGACTAAGTAGACATCACTAGTTTATGAGTAATTGTCGGTTAACTGTTGAACGGTTGAGCCGTGTGGTTGACGGCATAGAATACAAGTGTCACCACCCCCTATCTTCCCGTGGGTGTCGCAAGAGGCGACTAAGGGATAACACGATGCAAATACCATCTTTGCGTAGAGACGGAAAACTCGACATCAAACCCTAAACGACTGCCTCGTTGCTCACGCGGCATAAATGTGCGCGTGGGATCGGGAGGTCCCGGGTTCAATTCCTGGGTCGGGCAGTGTTATTGGGTTTTTCTGTCACGAAATTCTCAGTAGCAGCACGGAGTCTGGAAATGTGCCCGGTACGGCAATAGGCTCGCCCCTTATTACGTGGGACTAAAGTATATCTGGTGAAAAGTGGGTTTAGAAATACACCTCTGCCTACCCCTTCGGGGATAAAAGGCGTGGCGATATGTATGTATGTATGTATCTTGGTTAACTTGTAAATACCAATTTCTGTGAGTTTGCATTGGGAGCGCTGGCTTAATCTTAAAGATACCCATTTTTAGGCCCATGTGAAACAGAAGTTATTATCAATAATGGCCATTATGGGCAACTATGGAACCCAACATTGCGCGTGGCCCTACACGCACTTGGCCGGTTAATTTTTATTTATATCCCGCGCATCTGCACTCTTTTGTTTGTTCAACCGAGATTAACTATTTTTTTTAAACAGGATTAGTTGGGCGCACGGAACGTTTTGTCTATTTGTGCGTGTCTCTTATACATAGAGATATAAAGGATAGAGTGGCAGAACATTACCTAACTCAATACTGTGGCGTGTCCGCCGGTGAGAGAGAGAACGCAACATTAAAGGCCCCCTGCATCTCTCTCTAACAATACATGCACAAAATCAACATTACGCAGTGGCGTGCCACCTGTAACTATTATTTAAATCAGTTTATTAGTAATCAATAGTTTAAAAATATATAAATATTTTTGTCACTTCAAACTATCTTCGTGTATCAATAATAACAACTTTTAAACTATTGATTACTAATAAACTGATTTAAATAATAGTTACAGGTAGCACGCCACTGCGTAATGTTGATGTTGTGCATGTATTGTTAGAGAGAGATGCAGAGGGCCTTTAATGTTGCGTTCTCTCTCCCACCGGCGGACACGAATAGGCCCCACTCTGCCACTCTATTCTTAATATCTCTATGCTCTTATACGTTGAGGTATTGGCGGTACAGACTTTTCATTTTATTAGTGTGTTAGTATAAGTATACTAACACACTATTTTCGAGCATTTTTAAAGGGAGGTCCGTAAATGGACGCGAATTGGGCGATGGACGCGAACAGGCGAAATGACCCTACACGCTCAAAGCTCTGCCTAGTTACTCAAAGACTATTAAGCATACTTTTATTGAATTGTTTTATTTTTTTGTTTTCTGCTATTTTGTTAACTGTAAAGTAACTAGGTACATTTAAAATAGTTTTACTACATACATTATTATTGTCAGTGCTTATGCATACCGTAATTGTCATATTATATCAGATACAATGCCTTTTAAGTGTTTACCTTAACTGTATAAATATATATGATGTGGTTGTGCTAATAAATAAATTAATTAATTTGGGACTAGATGGTGTTGTGTGAATGTGGTAGAATATTATATTATACTAGAGGACGCCAGCAGCTACGCCTGCATTTTTTTTAATTTACCCGTTTTGGCCGATCCCGTGGGAATTTCGGGAAATCCCTTCTTAGTGCACCCCTACGGTCCCCAAGGAACATACATGCCAATTTTCAGCTTCCTGCGCCCAATAGTTTCGGCTGTAGCGTGTCTATCAGTCAGTCAGTAACGCAAGGATTTTATATATTAAGATAATTATAGTTTGGGCTCGATTGAATTTTCTTGAGGAACACTTTACACCTAGGTGATAATAATTATGATACTACGATACTACCTATAGCCGTACCGGGTTCGATTCTAGGTATAGTTGCTTTTTGCATGTTCTCATACAAAGTACCTAGTTAATAAATAATATGGTCTCACTCATGGTATGAGTTCGTGCGTGCGTCCTTGAGGCATACATAGAACTCGTTCGTAGATGGTTGTTTACGAATTGTTACTAAATAAGTGTATCTACCTATAAAACCCGTAACGTACCATCCCATCTAAATAGGTAATTTTATTTTGGTTTAAGCGTCATCTAGTGAAAATTCAATGTAAACCGTTGTACATTACCTTTCGTTTTTTTACTACGCCATCTGTTAGTACACGTTCAAAAGTGATTAAATATGCACGTAAAATGAAATAGATAAATTAGCTTATTATGAGCAATATTACCAATTCTAAAAAATACTTAAACAATTTCAATGGCCGTTAATGAAAAAATAATGATATTTTTATGACTTGTCTGGCTGTAATTAACGTCGCGTGCTATTTGATCAGCGCCCTCTGGATATAGCTCGCGATTTGAGCTTTTTCCGAGGCACATTTTTTTGTTCGACTTTGGCAGTCTATATTCTTACTCGTCTCTGCTTGCACTTTTGACGTCCATAAATAAGCGTCACATCGTGACCTCAGTTGATTTTGTCTTCGACTTTGGGCAAACGTAGCGTTGAGTATATTTGATTTTCTTTTCTGTTGCTTTTGCTGTTAGAGACCACAGGCACAATTTTTTAACTGTACTAAGTACTGAAACCCAAGCCAATGCTTATCAGGGAAGGAAATACAAGGGAAACAGTGGGAGAAAAAAGAGGCTGAATGCAATCACGGTTCGAATTCAATTGGCTGACCGACTAAAACCAATGCTGTATCATTGATGTCCTGTAGAAGCGTCGTCACGTGAATCGCGGTGAGCTTACTATGCCGCGACCCGCGCCGTGAGTTTTAGTAAACCTATATCACTTAGGTAATAAGTACGTTATATAGAACTTTAGGAATTTCAGATCTAGCGATAATTTTCAATTAAGGGTTTACTGTGTCCATTAAGATCCCACATTCACTTTGTGTCCATTAAAAGCAAAACGTAGTATTACATATTATATGTATTTGTATTCTTCGCTTATATAAAGGTACTGAAAAAAAAGGCACTGAATAGATAAATTTGGGCATTTGAAATCTCCTAGACGTCAGTCAAAGTGGCGTAGCTGGATTTTAAATTATTTTTTTAGGTGCATGAGCCATTAAATATATATGTATAATCGCCGTGGTCACGTTTCTAGTCATGAGCGAGGCGGGAGCGTCTAACACACTGAAACTACGCATATCGCAGTGATCTAACGTTCCTGCGCACGCCTTGTAAGCGCGCTGATGGCTAGAGCTAGCCAAAACTAGAGAATACGCCGTGTTGGAGCTATGCAGTACCGTAGCCGGTAATTGTTTTTCATAACCCTGCTTCCACTCGCGTTGTCATCCAAATTGACTACAAGTTAAATCTTAGTGTGAGTTCGTCCTGGTGTTTTTACTCACCCTACCGCTACTGGTTGCGGCAGCATTTTTATCGCGTCATTTATTTTTCGCTGTCGCACACGCCCTCGCCTCCACTTTGGTTAAGACCGCAGCCTGAGAGCTATTTTTAGATAAAACCTCAGTCTGAACTCTTTGTTTTTCTCTATGTGGACGATTTTCTCATTAAAACTCTTGATCGGCACGTTCACAGTCATTCAGGCTCTAGCGCTTTAGATTAAACTGAAGCGCTGAAGCATTTCCAAGCAATTAGCGCTAGTTACAAAGTTAAATACTTCTGTGAAGCTGTATATTACTTTTAAAACTTTTAACTTTAAATATTAACTTTTTTGCATAGATTATATATGTACTTAATATAAAATTTTGTTTTAATTTAAGAATCTTTAAAGCAAGGATAGCTCAATAGGGAATAATTTTTTGGTAAACTGCTAAGTGATTCAAATTCGCTAAAAAAAATTAATCGATTCACTTAAGTAGGAGAGTAATATTCAAGAACGACAACATATTTTTTTACATCCACGATCGAAATTGCAAGGTTGTGAGGAAACCATTGATTCCTGGTTTCCCCCGTTCATATTAAATCGCTAAATTGTTACTATGCGTATTGAATCCTGACAGTTGAAACTGTTTAGAACAGAACTGATAATATCTTAGAAAAGCAAAAGTAGGTGCATGCCAAATTTGGCACCCCGTTAGAAATGTTACATCTGTTTTTCCTCTCTACAGACACATCCTTTATTTTTTCTCAATGTATCTTTCTTATTGTAATTTTAATTCGGAAAACTGTTTGATATAATAAAACAGTTTTTATCTCTGACGCACCCTTTAATCTCCTTTTCTCTGTCTCCTTCTTGAGGGCGTAAATGCATATAGCGCTCGGAAAGTCGTACCTATATCTGATTTATTAAGCACTAACCACACGCGTAAAACACTTGTATTTTACGCAAATGTAGCGAAAGCGACAATAAATCTTGCGTCTGAATATTAAAATGTGTTGGTGTGTATGAGGTATTATGCAAAGAACTGGATTAGTGGGCAAAATATTATCGTATAAATATACGAAGCTTATCTTGGATGTATGAGGTGTTTTGTAACAACTTAATAAATACGAATAGTGGTAAAGCAATGTTGTAATATGTCCGGATATAAACGGCCCAATGAAATCTTGGCAAACATAATAATATAAAACATTATTTAGTTGCCCTTGTTTGTATATCCCTTCGTTATTTACGTTCAATCGAGGCAGTTCTGCCAAATTCACCTTCAACACGATGCCGATATGTATTACTCTTAGTTTCTGATACAATTTTGAAGATGGTTCAGGTTTTTCTATGCCCATCAAAATTAATTTATCCGTTGTTCGTTTTGAAGTGGTGCAGCTCTTGTGTTGGAATTTTAAAACTGTTCGGAGGCTTCCGATATTTTACTTTTACTAGGATATTAGTTCTGTTTGGCTGGTTCTTTACAGGTAGTAGAGCCTTGCTGATTTCAGCTTGAATGGGCTGGCTCGACCGGGGACCCTCCACAGAAAATCGACGTAAAATAACAGTACTTAAACTGTTGCGTTTCGTTCGGTGAGTGAGAGTGCCGAAGGCCTTATCCCCTATGCCTTCTCCGTCATCACACTCATCCTATCCCTTTTTCCAACTCCAAGGGGCGGCAACGCACTTGTGACTCCTGTGGTGTTGCTTGTGTCCATGGGCGGCGGTAATCGCTTACCATCAGGCGATCCGTCTGCTCGTTTGCCGCCTATTACTATAAAAAAACAAGGCAAATAGTGATTTGCAAGCCTTAAACCATTATCCAATCAGAGGGTCCAAATAAATAAAGTAATGTAACCTAAATCGCCACTAATTGGATCCCCGAAGGTGCTAGGCGACAACCCGGAAGGCCAAGACGACGATGGGAAGACGAAATGGACTCGTACGCAGAACTGGCTTGTGCTGGCACAAAATAGAGATCTGTGGAAAAAGGAGAAGGCTGAAAATAAATAATAAATAAAATAAAATAACAATAGTTTACGCGGTCGCCTGGCTGTTTCTGATGACTGTTGTCGATTCAATCCGGGACTACAGTATCAGTAAATCACTATTATTTCGTGTCTGGTATTGCTCTGTTTAATGTTTGAAAAATCCCCTGTGGCAAAGTATGCATTCCCAGCGGGCACGTGTATTTTACTGAAAGCAAAAGATTAGCTGACATTAGGTTGATTGTATGTACTGTGGTCAAGTGGTCTCTAACCTCTAACCAGTGCCAGTGCGCTGGGTGCAGTTGGTTTGATACCACATGAGCCTATACTGTGATCCACAAATTATTTATCGTTCTGATTCTAGCTATATACATTCTGTTAAAAATTGAGGTCTTTTACTTTTTGGTGAAGCTCTGAATAATAGCAACGTTTGATGTCGAGTTTTCTGTCTCTTTGCAAATATACTATTTTTTTCTATGCACTTTCCTTAGTCTTACGCCAAAATGAAATAGTATGGACTTGTAACATTAGTGTATAGTAATTTTGTACATTTTATTGAATTTAACCTTGACTGCCCGACCCCGTGGGAATTTCGAGAAATCCTTTCTTAGTGCACCACCTCTTTTTTTTCGAGTGGAACCCTTCTAAAGGCTGTCTGGTCTCCTAGGGGGAGGCGGGTGCGATACGTGAGACGGTGTGTAATACACACACACGGTGGCACGTGACCACGTTCTTAGTGCAACCCTAAGGTCCTCAAGAAGCTTACAAGCCTTTCAGCTTGCTGCGCTTAGTAGATTTGGCTGTGCGTTGTCCATCAGTCAGTCAGTTAGGCAATAATTTTATATAAATACATAACAGTATGTATCCTCACTCTATCTTGCACGTAATCTCCAGCTTGCTTCACGCTTTTCAAGACCAAAATACCTCACACTCTAAGTCCCGCTATCAAAGGTTGTGCTACAAATTTGTCGCAGCGAGCAATTGCACCTAGTAGGTATAGTCTACCACAATCTCGCCGACACACGGAAATGTGTATATACACAAGCTGACCAAACGCTGACAGCGTCATCTTAGTCGGTAGATCTACACTGAATTAAGGCTTTGGTATTACTGTTCGCTTATAGCGAAGTAGATTCCATAAGCTATGATAATAGTTCTTACGGCACACTTTCAGAAGGAGAAAAACAAATTGAAACAACATTTTTTTCGTAAAAATTGTTAAGAATTTGACAGAGTTAGTTATACAATAATTATGTTGATCTGCATTTGCAAAATATTTTAGTAATACAAAATAGACATTATTCTTATTTTCACCTAAAATTATGGTCAAACAGTGGGCTATAATATAAGACCCTATTTTCAAATGTTACTTCAATACTAAATCAGAATAAACTGTTGAAAACTGCATAATAAGAGTCCACGGTAGGTAGGTACGTGTGCTTGTATGTGTTAGGTACCTGCAATGCGAGCTCGCGGCGATCAGCTGAGCCACGGAGACGGTCAATACACCATGATTTTTAAAATCCACGATTACGAAAAAGAAAATTTATGTTTTAGTGAATTATTTTTTCATGTACATATTTGTTATCAGTTAAAGTATATTCACCCCTGAAAATATTTTGGAAATGCATATCAACACACTGTATACCCAAGGTTTCAGCATGTGTGATATTGATCTTAGTCACATATGTAACTAGTCATGCTGCAATCTGTAACTCAACACTGGTGCTCACATTTTCAAAGCTTTATCTTCAAAATTGGCGACTATTAAAAACAATGTTAAAAATCCTTACTCAACGATCTCTTACGTCATAAAAGGAACCCTCTGTCCCAAATTCATGAATCATGATGACTCTGCGATGACATGTCAGTCAAGTTTTTGTATAATATATACATATAAGTACATAATAAATGCACAAAGAACATGCTCTACCTAGTTTGAAATAAATTCACCACATTTGAGTTATTTCAAGTTTTAATAATATATTGTTAGACAACTTGCTGAACACGCAATAGGCATTTATCGTCTATTATCGTCTTACGATAAGTCATTCGCGAAGTTTCGAAACCGCCTGCAACAAATATCGAATAACGTTGAAAGTCATGAGTCACGAATTATAAATAATAAACTACAATATCGAATTAACCCGAAGTTTCAATTACTAATCATTGGTTACAATAAATTTCTCTTTATCGCTTCAAATAGAACAATGCATTTACTTTGCAAGAATATTTTGCAGTTGCACAATCTTCAGTGAGTCACTGAAGTTTGGTAGAACTTTGTTTTGCGAAGTTGATTAACATTGGCTAACTAAGTTCTAGTTTGTCTTTGGGGTCACTGTTTTGTCTAAATAATGTTTCAATTTACTGCAGCGTATAAAATAATGTTCACGCATAAGATCGTAAAGTACTTAGCAACTGAATCTGTTACGTCATTTCAATACCTATATATTACTAGCTGACCCGGCAAACGTTGTTTTGCAATTTTTTTTTTTTTTGATAAATAAATGTTGGCCGATTCTCATAGATACCGGATACACAAAAAATTTCATCAAAATCGGTCAAGCCGTTTCGGAGGAGTATGGCAACAAAAACTGTGACACGAGAATTTTATATATTAGATTGGCAAGGGTTTAACTCAGAACGTAAACTATTGGAGTGAAGGAATATCTCTCGAACTTTTTTGATAGGAACGCTCGAGTAACATTGTGGTAGCTGTAGTATTTAGCGTCATGTCCTTTTTTAACCAGTTTTTCTTCAGATATTTGTCATCAAGAACATTAATTACTTGTTTATTTATCTTATCTTCCTTAAGAAATACATTTACAGGCATTTTAAACCTAATTGTATGTTTTATATCCACTTACTAATCTTCTAATGATTTCTTCTATAAACTGAAGTCTAAGATCGCTAATCGCCTACACGCTTGCAGTGGGACATTGCACCAATCTCTTCAGTCTGTCTAGTGCAATGCCTTACCTTGATTCGGTGTCGAGCTACAAACGTGGGAATCAGTCATGTAATTTTATTGCTCCCATAAAACGTCAGACAACTGGGTTTAAGATTATACAAACTATCCACCAAGAACAATGAACTTTAAGCTTAAGACTACAAAGTCGAGATTCGTAAACTTACAAGTTTGCAATCTCCCTAGAGTTTGAGATTGTTTTGTTAAGATTTTACAACAGTATTTCCAATGCAAATATATTATTGAAACGCTTATCAACTTGGTATCTAGGAGATAAAGGATTTTTTAAGTCTTTTTTTGAAGTGGGAACTCTGTAAATTGTGCCTTTTTATTTTCAGGCCTTTTTTTTTGTACTGCAGTCAAGATTAAAGGGACGGGTGGATATACATAAATATGGGCGTAGCAGGGTGTGGGT
This sequence comes from Euclidia mi, assembly GCA_944739405.2. Lineage (NCBI taxonomy): Eukaryota > Metazoa > Arthropoda > Insecta > Lepidoptera > Erebidae > Euclidia > Euclidia mi. Next base: position 26,847,521 of record OX123205.2, read on the forward strand.
TAATTTATTTATAAGTTGTAGGCTGCCGGATTTTTCAGACTAGTGTAGGTAGCCATATCTGATATAATTTAGGCTGGGGTAACTATTGATTTTGTTTTTAATACTGTTGTATTGAATGAAAAATGTATACAAAAGCAACTTAAATTATTCATTTCAGTTTTTTATAGTAAGATTGTAATTATTAAAAAAAATGAGTTTCTGCCAGTTTTCTTCTTTGGTGACACGGTGGCAACTCAGCTTACTATCTATCTAGATACTAAAAATTACTGCTTTATGAGATGTTTTTCATGCACTCAAGATAACAATTACTAGCAAAGAAATTGTAATTTTTTTAATATTATTTTCAGGAACGTTTCACTAAATTCCAACATACTTCCATGTTCATAACAATCCTAATTCAATAACATTACTATTGATATCAAAGCCAAAAGTATAAACTAAATACAGTTACACATCTGCAATACAATCTGTCCCATATTTGAGCTGAGCCAAAAATGGTACAAATAAATATCGGATTACACACAGGGCTGCCCCAAGGGACCGATTTATAAACACAAATGTAATATTTGTAAATCTCTGACTACAATGTTTGTAATGTAGCATAACTTTGCAATTTTTTTGATTGAACATGTCTCGATGTGGAATCGTTCAATAATGTGCCGGCAACAGATCAAGCAAGACTTTTTGACCTTTACACCACTCTTATGGCATAGGAAATAAATATCAAAATCTTACTGCAATTGTTCAGCTTAACTTGCCGCTGTACCTTACAAACTACAACAAACTACATTTCTTGATTTAACCCATCATAAATTATAAGCTTATTCTAAAGCTAGTCCCTCTAAGCCACTAGATGGCGTTGGCTATCCACCTGATACAGAGGGTGTTCCTAATTTCACCATAGACGACCACAAACGACCAGGGAGAGTGCCAAAACAGTTGCAACCACCTCGGTCATATTTTAACGGAGCTTTAGGTATTAATTACTTAATTGTAACATTGTAACTTTCGTGAATAAGTTACTGTACATTTAGTTTATTCGAGTTGATGTGTTACATACAAGATTTATTTTGTGATTTGTAATTTTTTTATATTGAGGCGGGAGAGGAATTCTCAAATAGCGTTTTTATCACTTGTATAATTTTCTGATTAAAAATCCGACCTAATTTTGTCTTTAGTACTTTTAGTAACCAGTAAAGATAACCTTTCTTATCTTAGGATTTAAAAAAAAATACTTAGCCTAAAACAAACATAACCCAACTTAGTTTTAGATTTAGATCTTGACGAAGATTTTTGCAAGAGGGTTTGCAAGTTTAACCAATTTGACGCATGTAGATGTACAACAATCGATAACTAACGTCTATTCTACATAGCTGCCCTTGATAAGTGATGTGGCCATAGTCTGTACTTTCATATAGTGAGAAGAGGCCTGTGCCCTGCAGTGGGACAGATTATAAACTATGCACATGACTTTGTATAAAAATAATGCGTATTTGATGCAAATATGACCAGCAAAATTAAACAAATTATATTTAATCCTTGTTTTATAATAAGGCCTTTCGAGTTTAAATTCTAGGAAAATATAGATGATTTGTTTGTTTTCTTTTTAAAATTGGACTAAATAAAGACTGCATCCGTGGTCCAGTGGATAGCGTATGCCACTGCTGATCCCTTCGATCATTCCATAAGGGTAAGGCCATCAATCACCACGCTCGCCAAGTGCGGGTTGGCAGACTTCACATGTCTTAAACATTATCGAGAACTCTCAGACATGCAGGTTTTTCTCACGATGTTTTCCTTCACATTTAGCAAGAGATAATTAACAATTTAATTCGCACATAACTTCGAACTGCCTCGTTAGTCTCGCGGCATAAATGTGCGCGTGGGATTGGGAGATCTCGGGTTTGATTCCCGGGTCGGGCAAAGTGTTAATGGTTTTTTTTCCAAATTCTCAGTAGCAGTACGGAGTCTGGTGATGTGCCCGGTATCGGCAATAGGCTCGCCCCCTATTACGTGGGACCTAAAAATTCATGGTGAAATATGGGTATAATATTACACCTCTGCCTACCCTTTCGGGGATACAGGCGCGAGTCTATAAAAAGAAACCTGGCATAGACAAATCAGTAACTTTATTGCAGCAACCACTGAGCGAAACTACCGTATTAAAATCATTTTGTCATACTACAAAAATATAAAAGAAGTATTAACTAACTATCCAAGAACATATATAAAATGCTTGTGCATCGTAAAACATGAATGTAAGTATGCAGTAGCTACTTCACATTTTGGTCAAACTGACACAGCCCGTTTCATTAGGTATATTTATTTTAGTCGTGGGATGAAGAACCAGCGGCACACCATATTAATTGGTAACTGGCTCTTGAAAGTGTCAACTTTCAAGACAGGAGAGAGATCAGCATCTCATTCTTAATACTGACCACGTGTGTGGTCAGGTTTATCGGCAATGACAATAGATTTATCAGAAGACACTGAGTATTGACACTCATGAAAGTTAAACTGTCTATGAACCCGTTACTAATCTAATTAGAAGTTCACCAATATGGTGAAGTTGAAAAACAATCTAATTCCCACTTTATCAGTATTTGACTGCACAGAAGGTGTATTATTGTTTCTAATCTGCTTTGTAGTATTCTTTGTGTTCGTTGTTTAAATGATGGAGATATCCTTTTAAAAAATAGGTGTGGCAGGCAAAATATTTATTTCTAAATGCTTTGAACACACACCATTCGACATAAAAGTTCTTTTATATTTAGGTAGGTCAATCTAGATTGTCACTCCCTTGTCTGCGAAATGAATGACCTGTTTTAAGGTTAGTCCATTTTATGTCTCACGTTTTACCTTTGCTATTTTAGTCGTAAAACTAGCGTTATCTGCATAATAACGTTGTTTTGAACTAGCACATAAAATAGCTAGAACTAACATTAAGCAAGTGACTTGAATATTGTTATGAGAGTAGTGGTAAATTCAGCGGTTATTACGACTTGGTTTACGCAATTTATCAGTACCAAAACCTTTTTAGTTTCTGGCCGATCCACCAGAAAAGCACTAGCCTTTAAAGTTTTGTAAAAGAGGATTATATATCTATACGCTGTTTTGTTTTAATCCAATAGGCTTACGCAGGGTTTTTGGATTACAGTGCTCAGGTGGATTGATTTTTTCGAAATAAGTTTGCGTATGTACTATTTTGTTCGCGTTAGGAACGGCAAAGTGAAGAATCTCCTAAGCACGTACCTACAGGAGTTGCTGTTATAATATAACCATAAAAATACTTTCCATTAAGTATATACAGCGATAATATGAAGTGATTGCAGACTGTAAATGTCAACTTTATCACATGAAATACTTATTAATAAACTCCTCCAAATACATAAACTCCTAATAATTCTACTTTCATGTGAACAATGTATTTTCGTTTATGTGGTATTCGATCTGAAATGAAATATTTTTTGCCATACTCAAAACTTAATCTAGATAACATAATCCTTTTACCTCTGGTTCGAGTTTTAGTAAAAACCTAACAGAAAGAAAAAAACAGTCAATATGTACAGAACTAAATTAACACCATTCATGAAACACTGCTGCCAACCCTGATGGCCCTGATATTCTACACGTGTCAAGAATATGACAATTGACATGTACTGGTGTTGTTTGAATTAACGGGATCAAGTCATCACTTACTAGTGATGTACCCTAATTGGATTTTTGTAGATATACCGTGCCGACGTTCGGCCGTCACAACTGGTTAGTGGCCGGCCAATGTGTTGATTTGTTCCGGCTTAAATTAATTTGACTGGAGTTGACTGGTTTGATCGGGTCACTGATTTTGTAAGTACTTGCAACATACAACGGCGATCTAATTTCCGAAGGCATAACCGGCGTTCGTATTATTCATGGACTATGTTAGCAGTATGGGGAGCTAACTATTATTTTTATTTATTTATTAACTTATGTGCAAAGTGTATTCTGGCGGATTTATTGCTTCAGGCATATCCTGCCAGGTTACCTTAGAATAGAGTATGGATTAGAAGTAGGCGTATAAATAGCACCATTACTGCCTACCTGCTGAAGCACTGTGCCTTCTTAATGACCCTCCAAATGTATTGTATCAGTACCACGCAAGGTGATGGTATTGTAATCTCTAGAGTGTAAGTGCTTTGCCATCTCGGTAGCTATATTTTGGCTTAATTCATGGTTGCCGACGAAATCCGTTTGTGTTCTATTTATTTTTTTTCATTACATTTCATACATATAAATAAAATTTTAGTGTCTGTGATATCTAAATAATTATGTTTTTCAAGTGCATGATTATAGTTAGTAACACGATATCAAGTCATATACAAACCGTTGTTTTTCTATTTTGTCGGTCTGTTTGACTTTCTCTTTGACTGGGATAATTTCTGCAAAAGCTGAAACGTTTTTAAAGGGACTTTCACTAGAAGATAAAAGACTTTGTAGGGCTTCGTACATGTCGGCTGTACTGATTGTTTGCGCTGTTGTCAAAATACCGAAAATAAAGCGAAAAACCGCTCGTAGAAATATTTATATAAAATTTTATTATACTAAAATATAGAAAACTTTAAAATAGCTAGTAAAAACTTAACGTATGATATAGATCGTGAGCATTTTATTTGATAACGTTGAGTTTGCATTAGAAACACTAATTTTATGAAAAAAGAGCGTAAGGATTCATTATAGTCGTGAATATTTTTTACCAGAAAACTGGGTTGCTTCTTAAAATCCTTGTCCTTGCTAAAAATAAACGATATTTTATCAAGTTTCCTTTTGGACCTATTAAATTCAAAATATCACGTGAAAGCACTTAACGTTGGTAAATATCATCGAGCTATTTTATTTGTTCTTTTAATTCATTCAGTTGATTTGTGCCAAGGAGAGTCTATTAGTTTCAGACTCACTCAAGTCGTAAAAAATAACTAAAGCGCAATGCAAGTAGTACGGTGCTTCAAATGCACTCATTGAATAAATAACAGATTACTTGAATAAACTGCATGCATTAAGTTTTATTGGAATTTAGTTTTATTGTAATAGAATAAAGAGTCGTAAAATTTTATTTTTTTAATAATGGTACCAGTCGGTGGCACGCTTGTATTTTAATTATCTTCACGATTTCTATCCTTTATTTCTTATTAAAATCGTTGTAACTACCGCTATTATATAAATGAATTTACTGTTGTTTATTCGTTAAATGCATACCTATAATAGGTAATTTGAGTAATTTGTCATTCAAATTATAATTTTCTAATACACTGCCGAAAATAATTATTTGGTCCTTCTAAAATTCCTATAAGTTCGAGATCATTGATTGAACTATTAAGCGGTTAGAAGTTAACTTAAACAAAAACTTATTCACTTGTTTTTCTACCCAAAATACAAAAGCAATTTCTATGATGTAATAAAGCAACTACAATGTGAACTTAATCTATTTATGGGTGCACTATCATAAAAACCAGAACAACTAATTAATCCAGTATCGACAAACAATAAATCTATGCTATGCTATACAAGCACATCACTATAATCCGCCACCCGTTACCCGCACACGGATATTGAATTACAAATGCGGACTGCCGAACAACACTAGATACAAAATTTATTCTGTTCATCTCACACTTATATTGATTCTGTATGTAAGAAAAGGATGGGATGAGTAAGGATATCTTATAGGTATAATATTTTTAATGTGTCAATGGTGTTTGTTTAATCGGCTGTTCAGTGTTCAAATCTTTGATAGTATTCCTTTTACTACGTTTAGGGATTTCTGGTTTTGCAGAAGATTTCTTTAATTTTATATTCTGTACAAGAAATATATTGACAACATAGTTATTTGCTTGAGTTTTAATATTATTTATATCACAAATTTTTATCACACTGATGCCGTAGTTCGAAATTGATATTATTATGTCAATTAATACTGATAACCAATCAATATACCTACGTTACCTACCTGTACTCTTTTTCTATTTAGTATATTTTGTCTATGCTTTTCTTGTTCTCTTCGACAAAACTAGATAGAGGTCATGTAAATTAATCAAAAACCGCTGAAAATTTGCAGCAACTTAAATTCCAAAACATAATAAGTGTAAACATTTGTTTATTGTAGTTTTGTATAACCAAGCACAGCAATTATAATTTTATGGGTTCACAAATCAACATTACAATCAAAATTTCACGGATATTTAGTCTTTTCATAACGAACCATTGATATAATCCTATTACAATGTTTTATGACGACATCCCTTCAACTTTTGTTTTCTTACGCAAATAAAACAAATTTGCCATAAAATACAAATTCGTTTGGCTAATACAATTTGGTAAAAGGCAAAGCAATTAACTGTCAAGAAATGGATACTTGTTTCCGTGAAACTCGAACGGGATCAATCATCAAAGAGGATCGTTAGTTGTAGGCACAATTTATTGATAGATCGAGTGTCGCTTCTAAGTAAAGCCAGGATCAAACCAACGCGTTCAGCTTGCGTCCGCGGTGGCGATCAGATGTTGTGTACGAACTTATAGCGCGGTGTTCACATCTACGCGTCCTCGGATTGCACGCGGCGTCCGGTGCAGCGTCTGCACGCGGCGGTGGCGATCAGATCGCGCTTATTACGTTAGGACGCTGCACGCAGCTATTATTTGTAGAGGAAACTGTGTTTTTGTAGATTTTAACTATGTTGGAAACGGAAGAAATTATAAATTAATTCCACAAATACCCATTGTTGTATGATACGTCATATTCTGATAAGGCGTTATCGAATGATGGTAGGTATTTACTTCGCTGGCACTGTATAATTATCATACCCACCTCAAGTTCACTTCTTGTTCCTCTTCGTCTTCAATAATAGCAGACAGAAGTAAAACTTCTTCAATTTCACTATCTGTATCAGACAGCATTTTAGTGACGCGACTACAGCGTGGTGAACGCCTGAACGAACGCGATGGTGTGCACAACTTTTGCACGCGCAATAATCGCCACCGCGCATTCCACGCGTGAACGCGTTGGTTTGATCCTGGCTTTAATTATCACTTTTATGTTTTTTGCCCTTTTTTTGTGATGGTCACGGAAAAATTGGACGAAACTCGTTAGTTTATTTTTACTTTTTATGTAAACTTGCCTCATTTAGCCCTTTGGCAGAAGCTTTAGTGTCGTATTGAATTTTAAATATCTATGTAGGCTATGTAGAGCAATATGTTATGTAATGGACTTTTTGGTAGAGAATATGTCTACACAATTCGACAGCCAGATTAATAGTAAACACGTTTTTATCTTTGTAAAGAAGTGCATTCTGTACCAAAGTAGTACTAGCGCGATATAACTTTACTGATTTGTTGAATTAGTCGATCTACCCTGAATCTTAATGAGTCTTTGTTCTTTACAATCTGTGGCCTATTGCCCTCAAAGGCGTCTAGTTCATCCCGCCATCTCCGTTTGGGTTGTTCTCATCGCCGCCAATAATCTGGTACCCCCATTATCTTCAACTTACTACGTACCAGCGTTGACGCGCTTCTAAGCTCGTATAGGCGCCATACCGACACTATATTACTATCATTTCGAGCGAACACGCCGAAATATACGCGTTTACGCGAGTCCGGCTTTTAAAAGCGCGTAATGTAGCGAGCATGTACCCTCCACCCTCTTCTTACACCACTGCATTTACGTCACATAAAAACTCAAATATTTTTTTGTAAAGAGCTAAAATAAATACCTTTTCTCAGTTCAGATACAGAAATCTGACTCCAAATGGCCCTCGGGTTTGAAACCACGCCGCACACAGCTATCTTTTCAGAGCTAAGTCCACGATTAAAATAATTGTATAAAACCCTTCCTCAGATATTTGTAAAAGTATGTGTTAATTAGGATTGGTTCCCCAATGTACACACAACTATCATAGTCATTGTTGTTTTTGCCTGTTCCTTGCTTGTGTATGGATTTGTTACTCACACAATTACAGTAGTATCCCAAAATAAATAAAAATATAATAAAAAACCTACCGCGCTTTGGTGGTAAGACATAACCCGAACTAACTAATAATAAATACCTAGCAACACGTCAACAAGACGACATACATTTTTTCCTCGAATATTTATATTTGTTTTATATCAAAGTTTGGGATTCATATATATATATTTTTACTACAAACAGGATTTCTATACATGATAAACATATTACTAAATCAAGAAACCAAAATCAAGAAACCATTTAATTAATTAAGAAAAGTATCTACAAAACATTCAAGATGACAACTAACGTCAATGACATATCAACAAAGAAAATTGTAAATAAACACTATAATATAAATAAAACGAGGAAATGAGATGTTGACGAGGGCTAGAGCTGCTGCTGCACGTAATACACCCCCGGACTCGTCGCTCAGCTCCGCCTCGCAGCCGCCGGCACCTACAACAGAGTTGTCGGCAATCACAGAGGCGTCGAGCTCGTCGAGCGACGAGTATTTCTCCCCGCCGACGTCGCCAACACCTGTACGCCGCTGTGGGAGAGGCCGGCCACCGCTACGCTTGGGACCCCGAGACCCACCGGTTTTGAACAGGGCCCCCGCTGCCGGTGGTAATGTGCACCGCATGAAATGGACTAAATCCATGAACGAAAACGTCATGCGGGCATATTTTGTGGCTACAGAGGGAGGTACCAACCTTACGGCGTATCGTGACCGCATGCTGCCTCTGTTTCAGGGCTTGGAACCGGCTGTCAACGTTTCGGCACAGCGACTGTCGGATCAAGTGCGGGCTATCCAGCGATGCCGCCTGCTGGATAACGACGCACTTGAGAGGCTACGCTCTGGCTTACAACGTAGCCCTCCTATCACTTCTTCTACGTGTAGCGATACACAAGTTCCAAATATTGTCACAACGCAAAGGACTGTTGAAGAGGTGCATAGTAGGGATACACAAGTAAGTACCCAGTACATAGATGAATTAAGGAGTACTTTGGAATGCACTATTCGGGAGTATCGTTTTGTGAATAGAGCAGATAGGCCCCGCTTACCACGTTTGCCCACGCACAAAAAAAATAGCACTGGTGTGTGCCCTGGATTCACTATTGTCCACGTATTTAGACAATAGTGAAGATCTTAGCGATACCCACTCGATTCTGTACTGTGCGGCTGTTACAGCGTGTCGAGTGGCAGGTATTAAAATACCAAATGGTAGTAATTCTGCCCCTCGAACCAATGCTGTACCGGCCTGGCAGTGCAGGATTGAGCGTCGTATCGCTGAGACCAGGGCGCTCATCGGAAAGCTAATTTGCTTCAGGTCAGGCAATACAAGACCGAGAGTGATGCGTTTTGTGACTCGAGCGTTCTCTGGCACGGGCCTTAGTCGCCAAGAATACGAGTCACGAGTCACAGAACGCATCGACTACCTGAAGCAAAAAGTTTGTGCGTGGGCAAACCGTATAAGATGGTACAAAAAGCGGGTGGACCGATACGCCCAGAATAGGGCATTCCAAAAAGATGAAAGGTGGGTATATAGAAGTTGGGAGCGAACCAATTCAAGTGTGGATGATGGGCGTCTGCCAGATGTTGAGGCAACGAACGCTTTCTGGCGCAGCATTTGGTCGATGCCCATTAGCCACACTGAAGGTGATTGGTTTGGGGATGTTAAGCGAGCATGTGAGGGAATACCCCAAATGCAGCGCGTAGCCATAGAAACAACAGATGTAGCTTGTGCAGTCCGTTCGTTATCTAACTGGAAATCAGCGGGACCGGACGGACTGCACAACTTCTGGTTGAAGTGGCTACGTAGTGCCCATGCTCGGTTGGCATCCCAATTCCAGGCATCTTTGGAATCGGGCTCGATCCCAACTTTTATGACAACTGGTCTCACTCACCTGCTCTTTAAGTCAGGTTGTACCACGGACCCCAAAAATTATAGACCAATTACGTGTCTACCGACTATATATAAACTTCTTACATCCATTTTGAGGACAAAGATGTTATCACATATTAGAAATAATAACATCATGTCAGTGGCTCAAAATGGATGTAAGAATGGGGCCCGTGGTACAAAAGAGCTACTCCTCTTTGACATGGCCATTAGCCAGCAGGTGCGCCGCAACCGAAAGGATCTGGCGACATGCTGGATAGATTACAAGAAGGCCTTCGACTCCGTGCCACATACATGGCTCTTGAGGGTGCTGGAGTTATATAAAGTCGATATAACTCTATGCGCCTTCTTGAAGGCATGTATGGGACAGTGGAGTACGGTCCTACGCTATCCAGAATGTCGGCAGATTCGCGATTGCGGTGCTCCTCTTAAGATCGAACGGGGTATATTCCAGGGTGACAGTTTGAGTCCCTTGTGGTTTTGTCTAGCTCTGAATCCTCTCAGCACTTTGCTAGAGGGGTCTGGGTTAGGCTATCGGCTGCAGCGTAGGGGTCAAGTTATCTCCCACCTCTTTTATATGGATGACCTGAAGTTAATTGCCCCCTCCACTTTCCAATTGACAGCGTTACTAAAAGTAACTGAAACTTTTAGTAATTCTATCAAGATGGAATTTGGTGTGGGTAAATGTGCGGTCATGCATGTAAAACGAGGTGGGATTGTGGAATCTGAGGGTATAGAGCTTTCAGATTCCACACAACTTAGATCTCTATCTGCGGCCGAGACCTACAAGTATCTGGGTATGTCGCAGGCCTTAGGTATTGCTGAGACTGCCATGAAACAATCATTGCGGGAGCGCTTCTTGGGCCGCCTGAAGAAAATACTGAGAAGTTTTTTATCAGGCGGCAACAGGGTGCGTGCCTATAATGGTTGGGCCATGCCAGTCTTAGCATACTCCTTCGGTATACTCAGATGGACTCAATCAGAACTGGAAGCCCTGGACAGAAAGGTCCGTTGTCTATTGACTGAATATCGGATGCATCACCCGCGGTCATCAGTAATGAGGTTGTACATCCCGCGGAAATGTGGTGGTCGTGGTTTCTTAAGTGCTAAGGACCTCCACAACCGCGAGGTGTACAATCTTAGAGAATATTTTCTTAAGGCTGATACGGGTGTGCATCGTGATATTGTTGCTGTAGACAACGGACTTACCCCGTTGGGTCTGGCAAAAGAGAGCTGGCGCAAACCTGTTGTACTTAGTACTGAAGAGCGCAGGGAAGTATGGAAAGGCAAAGAGTTGCATGGACGTTTTTATCGGGCCTTGCATGGGCCCGATGTAGACCTCATGTCATCAGTAGCCTGGCTACGGTTTGGTGATTTATTTGCAGAGACCGAAGGTTTTGTTTGTGCAATTATGGACGAAGTTGTCATGACGAACAACTACCGTAGGTATATTCTGAAGGATGGGACTGTTGACATATGTCGGGCGTGTCACCAGCCCGGCGAATCCCTCAGACATATAGTTTCCGGTTGTTCTCGTCTTGCCAACGGCGAATACTTGCACAGGCACAATCAAGTAGCCAGGATCGTCCATCAGCAGCTTGCCTTAAAATATGACCTTGTACCCTTTGAAGTACCGTACTACAGGTATGTGCCCGATCCAGTTCTCGAAAATGGTCGTGCCACTATGTACTGGGATCGATCTATCATCACCGATAGGACTATCGTGGCCAACAAGCCCGATATTGTGGTGATAGATCGATCAGAACGCCTTGCAATGATCGTTGATGTTACTATTCCCCATGACGAGAATCTCGTGAAAGCCGAAAAAGATAAGGAAATCAAGTATTTGGACCTAGCTCACGAGATTGTCGACATGTGGGATGTGGACTCGGCGATCATTGTACCGATAGTCGTGTCAGTTAATGGTCTCATTGCCAAGAGCCTCGACCACCATCTCAAGAGGCTCTCGTTAGACGGCTGGATCAAGTCCTCTATACAGAAGGCAGTATTGTTGGACACGACGCGCATAGTTCGGAGGTTCCTCTCTCTGGAGCCCTAACCACCGGTAGCTTGGTCCCTGTACCCGATACCGGTGGGTCTCCGTGGTTCTATTTTATATGGTTAATTTTTTTTATTTATTTAAGTGTATAAAATTCTACCATGAGAAAAGACGTAATAAAGAGGAATAATAATAATAATAATATTCTTTATTTGCATAAAATGTAGGTACTAAGGAGATGGAGCAAAATGGTACATAGAGCCAGTACGTTTTGTCGCTTTGCGACATGCAAAAACATCGTACATTTTATAGCTTTAAAATTAAATCAATGAAATAAAAAATTATAGCCAATGTCAAATATAAATAGAAGTCAATACAATCAATCATGAAACCACACATACATTATTAACAATATATATAGTCTACATATAGTTTCAATAGGAATTTAATTACAAAGATGTCATAGGTACATTATTTTGTTTTAAGAATTGCGATTTAAGAAATCAGTGACAGAATAAAAATTATTTTCTAACAACCATTGTTTAAATTTTTTGCAGAATTGATTCAGTGGTAGATTTTTTATGTTAGGAGGTACAGCATTGTAAATTTTTCCACACATTGTAATACAATTTTTCAGATACATTGTCGTCCTTGGTACTCTTTTTAACACAATTCTGTCTGGATTTCTAGTGTTTCGAGTGAATATGTTTTTAGCAGTTTCAAATCAACTTGGGTATAATTTAACAAATTTAGCTGCTTCTAATATGTACATACAGGGTAGTGTAAGTATTTTAAACTTTTTAAATAATGTCTTACACGATTCCCAGGGCGGTATACCAGCAATGGCTCTAATACATTTTTTTTGAGCAAGAAATGCTCGTTGTATTTCTGTAGAGTTACCCCATAAAATTAAACCGTAATTTAGAACAGAGGCAACACATCCGTGATAAGCTGCTAGGACCGTTTTTTCAGTTGAAGTCTTACGAAGTTTATAAAGGACGAAAACAAAACTGTTTACTTTATTACACACTTTATGGATGTGAGACTTCCAGTTTAGATGTTCATCTAAATGAATACCCAAGAATTTTGTTTCTTTTACTTGAGTAATGTTTTGATCGTTATAATTAATTTTTATGTCTCTGATATTTGTATTATATGTCCTAAATTGAATGAAATTTGTCTTGTCTAGATTTACCATTAAATTATTATCAGCGAGCCATTTTAATATAGATTGTATAGTATTATTTATGTCAGAAGAAAATTTATCCATGTCAGTATCGTTTTTACAAGTCATTATTAGGGAAACATCGTCAGCAAATAAAATACAAGGATTAGGAGTAATGTCAGGAAGGTCATTAATATAAATTAAAAATAATAATGGTCCAAGAACGCTTCCTTGTGGAACACCATAACTATTTATAAGATAGGTTGATCTATATTGTTCAAGCTCTTTATTTCTATTCACATTATCTATTTGTACAGCTTGTCGCCTTTCTTTTAGATACGTTCTATTCCAACTTAGTGCTGGTCCTCTGATACCATATTTATTTAATTTTTCTAAAAGCGTTTCATGACATACAAGATCGAACGCCTTAGACATGTCAAAAAATATCACAGTAACTACTCTATTATGGTCTATATTATCAATTATTTTATTTACCAAATCAAAACACGCTAATGTTGTCGATTTTCCCCTTTGAAAGCCATACTGTTCTTGTCGTAACACATTATGTTTTTTAATGAAACTTGCAAGAAGTTTATACATTGCAATTTCAAAGACTTTTGACAAAATTGGTATGAGAGATATTGGTCTGTAATTACTCATGCATGTTTTTTCTCTTTTTTATGCAATGGTTTCACAATTGAGTATTTGAGCACACTAGGGAAACACCCGTCTTTAAATAAGTGGTTAACTAAATGTGTAAGTATCGGACTAATTTCTACTGAACAGCTCTTGAGAATATTTGTCGCTATTTCGTCATAACCAACCGCATTACTATTATTCAATGACATAATTATAGAGAAAATTTCTTTACATAAAAATGGTCGTAAGAAAATGCTATTGCACGAGCTAGCCTTACATGTATTGGTTAAGGAACTAGTATTAAGATGTGATAAGTTAGCAAAATGTGCATTGAACTCCTTGGCAATGTCGTACGGATTATAAAGCAATGTATCATGTTTACTATTAATGCTAGTAATGGTCTTTATTTGTTCATATGATGTCGATTCTTTTTTAATTAAACGCCATGACGTTTTGCTTACATTTTTTGATTTAAGCATCATGTCACGGTTAAAAATTTTAATGGACTGATCAATACAGTTACGCAATATTTTCGAATATTTTTTATATTGAATCATTGTTTTGCTACATTTATTGTGGTAATATTTATATCGCAGTGAGCGTTTTCCTTTACAGACCTTTCCTTTGAAGGGGGACCTTGGCAGGCAGTGGGACAGTTAATAATACAGAACTGAAATTAATTACATCACAAAACTCAAGTAACAAAAAAGCATTACCTTAGAAGTTTGGATATCCGAGCTATATTTTTCAGATTAAATTGGAAATCTTAAGTAAAGAGATTCTATATCGAAATAGATATAAGAACAATTATTTAAGGGCAAGTCCGAAGCCTAATGTTTTTTCTTACGAAAGTTTTACTTTATATTATGTTCTGGTTTTGATTAAACTTTTCACGTAACCCCAATACTTAGAAGCGACATGTATTTTATTTTATTTTATTTTATTTATTTGGGACAAAAACAGTTATACATTGTAGTCTTTATAAACAATTTAGCACTTAAATATTAAAAACGTATAACCCACACCATTGTCTACGAAATTACACTTGAATTAGAGAAGATAACGGACGTGTAATGCAGAAAAGAAAATTATATTGCATCTAAGTTATGAAGGATGTATGTACATTATTGATCAGCAAGAAATTCGGATGCATGTTTTTTGAATTTAGAATGAGTGAGAGCGCATTTGTCTAAATTCATGAAATGTGAGTTGTACGTAGTCAATAAACGGCGAAGAGGCGCACGCTCTCCGGCATTAGTTCTACACTTTTCCGTGTAGAATAAGCGGGGTACGCGCACCTCCCTCTGAATAACAGTCCTGGGTACTACATAACAGAGCCTGTTCAATAATTCAGTACAATTATACTTATTGTTGCATTTGCCATACAGCATCATTATCATAAGTAATGTGCGTCTGTGATCCAAGCTTAAGAGCTTAAGCTTAAGATCTGCATAGGGAATCCTAGAATTAAAACATTTATAATAGGTAGTGCGAAGAAATTTTTTTGGACCATTTCTATCCTTGCTTCCTCTGCTTGTATTTTGAGTAAAAAGGGCTCCAGATAAGTACAGCATACTCTAACTGAGAACGGACTAAAGCTTTATATAAGGAAAGGTAAGTAACAGGGTTTTTAAAGTCTATACAGGAGCGCATGACAAAACCATACATCTGAAAGGCTTTGCTGATAATGTTGTCGACATGGATATCTAAGTATAATTTAGAATCCAGTAGTATGCCCAGATCACGTGTACATTCGCTTTTTTTAGCTGTGTGTTATTTAGTGTGTATGCAAAGTTAATGGGATTCTTGTTTTTTGTAAATGATATGCAGTGACATTTTGGTAGACTAAGGTGTAGTTTATTAACTATACAGTATTGTGAGAGCCTGTAAAGATCCTGTTGCAGTAAAATACACTCCTGAATGTTCGTACAGGCCTTATAGATTTTCATGTCGTCAGCGTACATGAGGAATTTAGAGTTAACTATACAAGATTTTATTTTTTGCACTAAACCACTCAGGGAAACCAGATGATCTACGGCGCGTGACTGGGACATGAGTTCGAATAATACCATACAAATAATCGTAGAAAACATCAACTGCTTGGTTGCTGGTGAGATGAAGAAATAGGTCAGTCCAATCCACACTGTTTAGCTCTGCAATTATTTCTTGATAATTGGCTTTATAATAATTGTATTTTTTTATACATTGACGTTTCATAGCCGTGTACTGTATCTCCAGCGAGGTCAGAACAGATAATGGAGGATGGTGAATATCCGGCTGGATTAGCGCAGTGTCTGACTTAATTTTACATTCGGTATTACTGATAAATAAGTCCAAAATACGTCCCAAACTATTTCTAAAGTTGTTATATTGTGTAGCATTCGTAGTGGAAATCAGATTAATTAAAAACCGGCTCACGTCGTTTTGCGCTTGTGTAAATAAGTGACTACCTATATCAGGCCATTCAATTCCGGGCAGGTTATAATCACCTACTAAATAAAATGATTCCGTGCAAGGATCAGTGACAATAGTTTTTAAACCGGACAAATGAGACAGATATATATTATCGTGCGTACGAGGCGGTATATAGCTAGCGCTAATTATATGGTGTCGGTTGCGACGCGCCGCAGGTAACTTTATTATTACATGCTCGATGCCGGTGAGAGAAGTACGTGTCAATATTCTCGCGGGCCGCAGCTCACGCCGCACGGCTATCAGGACGCCTCCCCCTTCGCGCTTGTTTGTAGCAATGCGGTCTCGGTCCTCTCTAAACACTAAGTAACGGTCGTCAATAAATTCGATGTCCAATATATTTGGTGTAAGCCATGTTTCAGATAGTATGATTATGTCAAACGATAGGGAAAGAATGTTGTTATATAGTGTGTGTAATTTAGTGCGGATTCCTCTACAGTTCTGGTAAAACAAAGATAAACTACTATTTAACATTGAATTCTATGGACCTACAGAAAAGTAAACAAAAATAATTATAAAATGTAGGTAAGCACTGATAATCGTCACATAAATGTTTGAAAACTTGGAGCCAGACTGATACAATGCAAGCAAGTTTATACGTAAGCCAGAATTATTAATATAAATAAGGTTATTGTTACGAACTACATCAGGTGCCATGTTTGATTCTAGTAATTGATAGAATAAAATTATTCTATATTGATTGAACAATGAAGCAAAACAAGTAATGTCAGTAATTTGCGATCTTATTATGTGAGAAGCGATATAAAAATAATTGTGAGATATTGTAAATGTAACAATTACGGTTTCCATTGATAATAATCGGTGAGCAAAATGTGCAACAAACAGGTTACAATACTTACATGTGCTGACAATTACGCACGCATAACAAAAATATATTCTAATCACTAGGTACACACTCGCTATTTTTTTTAATATCGTTGAGACAGCGTATGGCAAACGTTTTTGAGGTATCTGTGGCTTTAACAAGAATAGTGGCATTTCTAATCCATACATATTTAACGTTGTGCTTACGGGCCATCTCACGACATTCACGAAATAAGTTTTTATTATATAAAGTGAGAGAGAGTAAAGAGATTCTTTATCGAAATAGATATAAGAACAATTATTTAAGGGCAAGTCCGAAGCCTAATGTTTTTTCCTTACGAAAGTTTTACTTTATATTATGTTCTGGTTTTGGTTAAACTTTTCACGTAACCGCAATACTTAGAAGCGACATGTAAATCTATATATGAAAGTATAGAACTTTTGTATGCTTAACTTGGCTGTTATTTCACTTTTGGGTGTATGAATTATTTATATATTTATTTACAAGTCAGTCGTAATGTTATTATATTTGGAATATACTTAAATGTGTTTTCGTATACTTAAAAGGTTTTCTGTAAATCTTTGTTTACTAATGCTTACATTTTGGCCGTCTTGAGGATTTAGATTTGATTTCTGGCTGAGAAAAGGGCATGGTGAAGTTAATGAACGTCAAGGAAGCAATATAGAAGAGATCTATAAAATAAATTCTGAAGAAGTGAAACTGGAGCACGCGGCGTTCCATAGTCTCTGCATACCTCGATAGCTGACAGGTTCACACCTGTGGCTTATGATTAGGCATATATTTAGATAGAAAAAGGTATTGTAGTATATGTTCATTATGTTAATATAGCAAAGAAAGTATTTAAACAAGTTTAATTTCAAAAAGCAATGTTTATATACTAATGCAAGCTACAATGATATGCTCCAACCAACACTTCTCAAACTGAATTCTTCAAGTATATTACAATTTGTCTGTTACTGTCAAAACATGATCGAGACCCTGAACTCCATTTATCCCTCCTTCAAACTTTGTCTGCAAAAAACGGTCTCATACAAAAGTCGGCAGAATTTGATTAACAAAATACTCTGCCCTTCCAAGGGCGAAGGTCGAGGGCATACTAACAAGTTCTGTGACAAACACTTCGCTAAACCGTTTTATTTCTTATGTAATATGAAATATTGTAATAACATAGTTTTTCTGTAAACATTTTGTTGTTCAGTTTTTCTTTTGCTTGTATTATTTATTTTTGGAGTAAATATGTCTATGTTGGTATTATATTGCTTCAGATTAAACTACTTTACCTCAGTTCTTTTTATAACTGAAGTAATGTTAATTTATTTAACTGTAATTAGGTATGCAAAATGAAAAATAATTTATAAATAATACTACTCGTATTCTCCTTGGTTTCGATGTTTATACCGGCACCCTCGTCACGTAAATAACTAGAGTAATATTTTCTTTTCTGAGGCATAAAGTCAGAGTTATTGTTGCTCGTATCATACTAGTCGTATAATTATATAATTGTTTGGTAGTATTTGATTTTCCTATCGGTCTGATATTGGTACCTAGAAATGCTTCGACAGATGAAAATCAATTCGTATACATCATCGTCCTAGCCTAGCGTTATCCCTACACTGTCTTAGAGCGTGTACTCCGCTTTCTAGTCTTACCACATTTGACAGAATATTATTTACGGATTTTATATATAGATATCATGATTAAGACACCTCCTGCTTCTGCAAGCGTTTAAATACGATCACTCGTAGCTAAAAATATTCATTAATTATTATATAAAAATTTTTGCACAGCGAAAATTGAGCCAATACTCGATCGAGTGAGATGAGAGTTTATCCCACTGCACCAACCGTTACATCAAACTAAATACATACCAATTATTAACAAATAATACAAATTCCATAAACCTTTATCATTTGAACTGTACCAACAAGAGCAAACATGGTGTGCTGAATAAACAGAACACAAAACATTTTGCATGAGTTGGTATTTTTATGGTCGGCACTGTAATGAGCGTAATAAAGCGGTTAGTTCGTTTGTTTGTCTGACATATACGGATTTGTACAGACCAGAATTTATCTGTAATAATAATATTAACTATACTGCCTGAATTTATATACTGTCCCACTGCTGGGCACGGGCCTTTTCTCACTATGAAAATATTTAGGCCATAGTGTACCTTTCTGGAGACCGCGCCTTAGCAAACTTAATGTAGGATACCCTCCGGGTTAGGAGAGTGACGATATACACAAATTCGCTGACATTGGTTGGACACGAAAATCGATCTCAGTGGCGTGCTATTTGAGAGGGTTATATCCAGCAGTGGACTATGGAAGGCCGATTATGATGATACCTTCCTAGCTAAGAGCAAATTGGCAGTGTTCTATTGGAATACCTTACAGGATCTTTCACCATTGTCCTAGCGTTAACAGTCCGTGCCCCAGAGAACACATTAAAGCGTAGGTCCCGGCTGTCATGAAAATCTTTGACAGTTGTTACGGGAAGTCAGTACCCTCCAATAAACTCGTACTAGTCTAAATTATGGAAAATCGCTTTCCCGTAGTTTCGTGTAGGTCTTGGATGCAACCTGGATAAAGCTAGCACGATGATGATGACCCTGATAACCCTCTGCAATCATAATAGTTCCTTCATAGGCTCTTAATTTGGAATTTAATATAATAAGATGTACATATGTAGGTACGTATTATACGTATATCCTGCAATTCGTTGACGAATATAGAATATTATTTTTGGATTGTCATGTTAATTACAGTCAGCCTAATTCAAAGAGTAATTGAATTTGCTTCGTTTCTACATTGAAATATTTGTCTTTGATCTACTACTGTTTATGATTATATAAATAACATGTTTATTTACTTTTAGTAGTAAATATGTAAAGCTTCTGTATCATAATTATTTAAATTTCAATAAATGAATTCGATGTATTGCCAACTTGGAATTGGTAGAAAAAAGTGGTTTTCTTCGACTGCACGGTTGGCGTAGTGGTTTAAGCGGCCGCCTCGCCGCTTGACACTGCGCCGAGTCTTGCGGGTTCGATCCCCACATGAGACTACACTTTTTGTGATTCATAAATTGTTGTTTCGAGTCTGGGGGTTCATTGTGTCCGTTAGTTGCATGTTTTTAAAGTCCCCCGTGGGGGACAAAAACTTTCTTTTCGCGTGTGTAAGCAACTCTGGTTTCCAAGTTTATAGACTGTCCAAAGACCTTGAAACGACCTAACGATGTTTAGTTGATTGAATCAGGCGTTACTTGGCGGAACTCCATTGTAACCTAATGCAAGGAAAGAGGACCCCACCACGCACCCTCGAATTGACCACCCCAACTATTGCAACAGAAAAAGGTTGACAATATCGAACTCCTCTAAAAGGGTAAGGGATATAGGAATGGTATGGGTTCCAGGAATATACCTGACTTGCAGTATCCCGCTGTATGCGCCGACTATTCTTCGACACGTGTTTCGCCTTTGCACGAGGCATCCTCAGGAACGATGGGCAACGACTGAGCGCTTTCCAACCGTGGGCATGTCTTATAAACGATTGTACTTTCTAATCCCCTCCCTCCGTTGCTCGACTGATGTGAGTCATTATGACGGTGTGCGAATATATTCAGCAATGGGGACCCGTTAAAGTTGGTTTGATCGTTCAGTAATGTATGCTTGTCCCGCTTTAAAATCTCTAATTGTTCCAATACGCACATTCTAATACCCTTTTGATAAGTG
This sequence comes from Euclidia mi, assembly GCA_944739405.2. Classification (NCBI taxonomy): domain Eukaryota; kingdom Metazoa; phylum Arthropoda; class Insecta; order Lepidoptera; family Erebidae; genus Euclidia; species Euclidia mi. Next base: position 26,868,252 of record OX123205.2, read on the forward strand.
TGTATGACGTCAAATGAATGTCCGCTATTTAAGGTATGACCCGATTCAAGTAAATGTTCGGCAAAATGAGACTTTTCCGGCTGGTTGTTTCTAAACGCCGCTAAATGTTCTTTATATCTCAGCTCAAAACTTCGACCCGTCTGTCCTATGTACTTATTTTGGCATTGGTCGCATGTTAAGCAGTAAATACCGGACTTTTTGTTCTTGCATACTTTATCTTTACCATTGCAAAGAAATTTTAACGTTTTGTATGGTTTATAGGCTGATCTGATACCGTTCCTCCTCAGTATACGCGCCATACGGTCAGTTATGCTTCCAAAATAGGTAAGAACAGCGGTATTATTTATAGGTTCTTTTATAGAGGGATATAAAAGTGACTTGGCCATTCTAAGTTGTTTTCCTCTAATCATCTTGTCAATTAGGCGTTTACTATACCCGTTGGATTGAGCTATATGATAAATAATATTTAATTCTGTGAAAAAAAGTGAAAAAAAAGGGAGGGTACCTCACACTCATTTGAAATTTATCGTAAACCGACGTATACAGATAGTACAATACCAGCATCGTCCTGTCATCCATCGCAACACAAAATGGCAGCATTTCACAGTATGATTCATAGATTATTAAATGTACCACTGAATATAGAATCATATAACAAAGAATTAAATATTATTTATCATATAGCTCAATCCAACGGGTATAGTAAACGCCTAATTGACAAGTGGCTATTAGAGGACTGCCCTTTAATACGACACCGGAGGATGTCGAGGAAGAACTCCGCGAGCTGGGGTACGAGCCCGAATATGTGCGGAACATTCGGGCCCGCCGCGACAGACCGGGGTGCATCCTCCTCGCGATTATCAAGAGGACGAAGGACGTCACACCGGGGATCTTCGAGGTCACGGAGATGCTTGGCATCCCCGGTGTCAAAATAGAGAATTGGCGCGGGAAGAGAAAGCCAGCCCAGTGCCATCGGTGCCAGAAATTCAGGCACTCGAGCCACCAGTGCCACCGACCCCTGACATGTGTGCGCTGCGGCGAAGAACACGCCGCAAGAGACTGCCCGCGCCCAATCGAAGAGCCTGCAACCTGGGACGCACCCCGCCAACCACGTCCACTGCCCGGTCTTCAAGCGGGAAGCGCGGAACAAGAAGGCCGGGACTGTCGCGTTCTCCGGTGAGCCGCGCAAAGTGCCGGAGCCGGTAAAGCCTCAGCCACAAGGAGAGACCGCGCAAGGCGCGACGCTCATGGCTGAGGCAAATGACCCCACAGCTCGCGGAACCGCGGTCGCGGCAAAAAGGAAGAGAGGGCGGAGAAACCGCAGGCGAGGCAAGGAAGGCGCGACCGCGCCCGCCGCCGCGGAAGTACCCCCGAAGGACCCACCACCAACCCAGGGCGGCCCAAAGAAGCCTAAACGCAACCCGGCGCCTACTCAAGAAGCACCCCAGCCGTCCGCTCGCCCGGTCGCCACCCCCGCCGAACCAACTGCGGCCAGGGGCAAGAAGGCGAAGGCCCCACACCACAGTGAGGGACCAAGGAGCGGCGGCAAGACAACAACTGTACAGGCAGCCATCAATGTGCTACACGATGTGCTCACCGCCCTTAGCGCCGGGCGCGATAAGCAGGCCATCGTTTCTATCATCCTCAAGGGCCTGGCGGATCTCGTCATGAACGACGATGAATAAGCCCTTGAGGATTCTTCATTGGAACGCCCGCAACCTCCAAAAGAAGGCCGCCCTGCTCCGCCCTCTCCTGCAGGAACAGGACATCGACGTGGCGCTGATAAATGAGACGCACCTGGGACCTGCAGACCGACTACGATTCCCAGGTTTCCTCATTTATCGGAGGGACGAACTAACGTCGGACGGCATGCGCTACCGCGGACTGGCAGTGCTCGTCAAACGAAGAGTCGTACACCAACCACTACCCGTCAGAACACACAGCACCTTGTACACGCTGGGTGTAGAGCTGCACCTAGGCGGTGCGCACCTCCACCTGTACGCCGCATACAAGCCGCCCGCAGTGAACATTGACGTCACAGAACTGCGGACCATCTTACAAGTACCCCACCCGGTCGTCATTGCGGGCGACTTCAACTGCAAGCACCCAGCGTGGAACTCGTCGACCACCAACGCACCGGGTATACGACTCTTCAACGACGCCGAAGCTCAAGGTTACATCGTCGCGGGTCCGGAGGTACCAACTCATTACCCGGACACGCTCACATACATACCCGACGTCATTGACATCGTCGTCCATAATGACCTTTCGCACTGCCAGTTGCAACTTAGCCAAGAAGTACTCGACGACGAGCTACAGTCGGACCACCAGCCGGTACTCGTCGTCGCCCAGCAACAACCCACCCGCGTCGTCCCTCAAGCGCCACGTCCAACACCGGATTGGACCAAATTTAAGGACACGATGGAGACCACAACACCGACTCGCCCTATCAGCTCCGCAGCCGACGTCGACGCGCTCGCGTCCGAACTCACCGGCGCTATTAAGTCCGCCCTTGTCAGCTCCACAACACCCATCAACACCCAGAGGAGGCTAACCCCTCTGCCGGCACACATCGCAAAACTGATAGCTGACAAGCGGCGCCTAAGAAGACAGTGGCAAAGCACGCGATGCCCTACCCTTAAGACGCAACTCAACCGGCTGACGGAGAGAGTAAAGGGCGAGTTGAGGACTCACACCGCCGAGAGCTGGGAGAGACTGATCGAGGACTCTCGCGACGACTGACTGTCGATCCACCGGCTATGTCGTCGCCTCACGAACACCCCAGCTCCGGTGCGCCCGCTACTACACGCCGACGGAACACCGCGCTACAAAGCAGCAGACCGAGCAGCTATCTTAGCCGACCACCTCGAGGGCGAGTTCAGGCCTAACCCGATTGTGGACGCAGAACACGCCGCAGCAGTCGAGACACACCTTCGGGAGTACTTCGCCACGCCGATAGCTCCCGATGAGGACCCCATCTTCTTTTCACCCGGGATGGTACAGCGCGCCATACGGCAGACCCAGCCCCGGAAGGCCCCTGGGGCGGATGGGATACCGAATGCAGCGCTGCGCCACCTGCCGCACCGTACCGTGGCAGCATTGGCGCGCCTGTTCACGGGGATCGTCCGCACAGGCGCCTTCCCCGCCTGCTGGAAAGAAGGCCGCATCATCATGCTACCGAAGCCGGATAAGAACATCCTGAAGCCGGGGCGCTATCGGCCGATCACTCTCCTGCCCACGATCTCGAAGGTGTTTGAGAGACTCCTGCTGCGGCACCTCACACCGCACATAACACCCAGACCGGAACAATTCGGGTTCAGGTCTGAACACTCAACAACATTGCAGCTGTCGAGGGTACTGCATCGGATCACGGCGGCGCGCAACAAGCGCGAGCACGCCGTAGCAGTATTCCTCGACATACAGAAAGCGTTTGACCGAGTGTGGCACTCCGGTCTGCTGTACAAGCTGTCGACGTCCACAGCACCTCGCCATGTAGTTAACGTGGTCTCCTCGTTCCTAAACAACCGGACATTCCGAGTGGTAGTGGAACAGGAGCTGTCTGACATCCGCACAATCTCTGCTGGAGTCCCGCAGGGCTCATGCCTCTCGCCTGTGCTTTACACCAGGTTCACCGACGACATCCCCGTCGCCGAGGGTGCCGAGCTGGCGCTCTACGCCGACGATGCGGCGTTCATCTCGACGAGCGTCAACGCCGCCCACGCCGCCAAGAAGATGCAGCGTACCCTCGACATACTCCCCCGCTGGCTATCGCAGTGGCGACTGTCGGTGAACGTGGGTAAGTCACAGGCCATTCTAATCAGCAGCAAGCAGCTCCATCCACTGCCACTCAAACTCCAGGGTGAGTACATCCCCTGGACCCGGACGGTGAAATACCTGGGGATCACCATAGACCGCTCCTTGTCTATGAAGCCGCACGTCCGCAACGTCGTCGCTCAGGTACGCGCAACCAGGGCGCTACTGCGTCCAGTGCTCTCCTCTCACCTGCCTCTGCGAGCAAAGCTGGGTGTGTACAAGTCTTATGTACGCACCCGGCTCACCTACGCCGCGCCCGCTTGGTTCGCCCTCACGAGCGAGTCGAGCCGCATTCGCCTCCACGCGCAGCAGTCACTGTCGCTGCGCGCCGCCGTACAAGCTCCTCGCTACGTGAGGAACGATGTCATCCAGCGGGATACCCGCATCGAGAGCCTGGACGCCTACATCCGCCGTCTGTCCGTGGGGATGTTTGAGCGAGCCGACGCCTCGGCCTGGGACCATGTCCGGGACCTGGCCCTCTGGCACGCTCGCCCCCCGGACAAGAAGAAGCTGCCCCGAGACCTCATCATCGACCACGACGACTCTGCGGACGCTGCGGCTGCCCCGAGTAACCGCCGTCCCCTCTAACACGACAACCCCTTTCACAACTCTGTTGCAGGTGGCCGCCCCTTTCCGCGCGACATCTGCGCGTATCACGACCACCGCAACAGCGACGCCAAGGATTCGACACCCCATACCACGACGTCGACATCCAGCCAGATGTCGACCAACACCTCCACACCGCACCATCAAGACCTCCGCAGGCCGCACGTAAGTCGCCGTCCGCGTCGCTGGCTTCACGGAGCTGGGCCTCCCTCGGTTCGCCGGGGGTCTCACCTGGCTCGTGTTGACCGCCCGGACGGCGTGAAGATTTAGCGGCCTGCGCGCGCACGCGCGTACACGCCTTCTAGGTCCCTAAGGGCAACTACTGCCCGCCCCCAGGACCTGCCCTTATTAAAGGGCAGGAGAAAGAACCCGCTTGCGGGGGGCTAAACTGCCCCGAACAAGCCTCTGCACGCCCTTTACGGGGCGTCGCGACGATCTACGTTGGGAAAGCGCTCAGTCGTTGCCCATCGTTCCTGAGGATGCCTCGTACAGAGGCGAAACACGTGTCGAAGAATAGTCGGCGCATACAGCGGGATACTGCAAGTCAGGTATATTCCTGGAACCCATACCATTCCTATATCCCTTATCCTTTTAGAGGAGTTCGATATTGTCAACCTTTTTCTGTTGCAATAGTTGGGGTGGTCAATTCGAGGGTGCGTGGTTCCTCTTTCCTTGCATTAGGTTACTAACGATGTTTGTCTTGTGACAAGAAACGTTGGGTAGATTTTTTGACATGCCAAATTTGAAATAAACTACTTTTTAACTAGTAGACAGATAGGTGAAGGTCCTTCCTCTGTGGATCTTAGACTATATACGTATGTCCAAATCTCTCATCTTCATCAGTGGCACAGTCCAAATTAGACCGTCTCGAATAATGTATTGCAATTTCCATCTAATTTTATAGTAATTAAATCACTTTGATGGACTGAGTCGTCAATTTCAATTTGTAATTAATCAATATCCAATCTGGAATATATTTAGACCTGGGATTAATAGTTTCAAGTTTGTAATTTCTGTTTCTTGTCCTAAGCCTGGTATGCACCTGTTTTCTTAAAGGGTATTTTTAAGTCTTTATTGGTTCTTTTTTATATGGCTGTGGCAAATGATTTTTGACTTTAGATGCTGGTGAAACTTACTAGGTAGGGTGTACGCGGTGCTAATTGTAGAGAACGGTAGCAAATTTTGGAATCTATTTTCGCTGTCTTTTTTCTGTCTCCTCTTCATCCATAAGACAGGAAGAATAGGTAAAAGAAGTATAAAGGTTAACCCACACATAACTGAGCCGTGTCCGAGCTTCCTGCCGTACTTAGTCAGCATGTCCCGTCTCTAGCCCGGACAATGCCAATTGTGAACTCCATTTAAAATGACACCGACATTATTTTAGTCCCTGGCGGAGGTCGGCACATATATGTACCGGACACGGCCCTGATATAAGTGGAAAAATCTTAATATCCGTATGTCCAGTATCACATTGTGAGGCGGCTTCTTAAAACAAAGCGCCATCCAAGCTGGCAAAAAAGAAATGTTCCTTCAATCAAAAAGAGGGATTTCAAGCAAAGCCAGTTTTATCACTATTTCATCAAGCCAGGTAAAACACCAACACTACGTATTGTGTCATCGACAGCCATAAAAAGCGTAATTCACAAAAGGCAAACGACAAAACAGAACATTATACCCGGAAGTCCTAAATAAAAACGCCTACCCTAAATGGCTTACTTTCATTTGTGTGTGACTAAGCAAAAAAGCAAGTAAAATGAAAAAAATGCGTTCGTATTATAATGTTTATTACTGTGAACTGTGGCTTTGTGGAACTCTTCCCCTATTTTTAGTGTTTCGTGTTTCTAAAGGTAGGAACGGAATCGTATTATGGTGAAGTTGACTTACACCATAATATGGTCTCATTTTCATTTTGAATGGTCTCATGGATCAAATTGCATTTAGACTCTCGGCCAATAGTGGTGTCCGCTTCGGTAAAGGATTGTTGCGTTGAGTTTTTTAAATTCTCGGAAAAATGGAGTCTGGATATATAATATATATAAATATACATATCTTGGACTTGTCATAGACAGTAAATTTCACTGGAGCCACCATATTGAATATGTATGTACAAAATTAAGGCAATTCTTGGCAAATATTACAATCCTGAACAATCGTATTCCATTTAAAGTAAAGTTAATGTTATTTAATGCCCTAGTACAGTCTCACATACAATATGGACTCAGCAGCTATGGCCGAACATATAAAACATATCTAGACCAGATCTATAACTTGCAAGTAAAAATATTGAAAACTATTGTTTCTAAAAATATAAAATTAAATTTCAAAGATAATTATAATGGGTTATTCAAACACTGTAATATCTTACCAGTACATAAACAAGTTCAGTTAAACATATTAAAAGAAGATTTTTTTAATGAATCATTAAAATCACCAATCGAACATCCTGTATACACTCGTGCCATGTCTAGGAACCGGTTGCATACGTCACGCGCTAACAATGTTTACGGCGAGCGAACGACTAGCTACCTTGTACCTCGACTTATTAATAACTTGCCATATGAAATAGTCAATAGTGTAACAGATAAAAATATAAAATGTAAACTGAAACAACATTTCCTGAATTTATTGTAACAATTGTTTATTTAATTATGCTTATTAGTGGCTTATTTGAAAAAATAACTGTATTTTATAAAGTGTAAACTCGACGGCTCAAACATAAACCTTTGTGGTTTTCTCTGATGCTGTTTGTAACTGTATAATTATGTCAAATTGTTTATGTGTTAAACAAAAAAAAAAAAAAATAATAAGAAAACGGTTGAAGATCAAAAAGCATTGCGCTGAAAAGAGAATACTTTTATATGCTAGGCAGCGTATTTAGTCTCGAAACAAAGCAATAAGAAACAAAAACGTAGATGGTACTCTGACAACTTATCTTTGTAGAAAGTGTCAAGGACGAATAAGCTAACTTGAATAGGAATAATTCTATTCAAGTCTTTCTAGCTTCTTCGTCCACCACAATCCACATATCACTGACGGACCAGCGCCGAGCCAGTGACTATGCGAAAGTTACTCGTAGTGTGACGTGTATTAGCAGCAAATTAATCTTGCTGTTTACTATTACGTAAATTATGTAAATCGTATGAACGAGTACATACATATCCTTACGATCATACATTTTATACGTTTCATTCGGTGAATAAAAGAATTTTATTTGTCAATATTGTTAGAGGCCAAGAGAACACAATCGTATTTATAAGACAAGGACACTATTACATAATTAATTTGATGTCTCATCTGTCATTGATACCTTAAAAAAACAAGAATGAATGTATCTGGAAACAAATAAAAAATAGCGCCCGAAGCAAGCCTAGAAAAAAATAAACAGCTCTATATCGTCATAATTATGTTGCTTTTATTCTAGAATTCCATGCGCAAAGTGGGTTAAGTCTAATCCTAAGAAGTGGCGTCTGAGAAAAGTGGCCCTTATGCAGCCTGTCCTCGACTTTCGGTAGAAACAAAAGTTCTTTCAGAATTTTATATAAAACTTGATACCAGACGACTTCTGAAACTTGAGATAGATACAAATATAAGTAGAGTACAGTGGAATACAGAGATAGATAGAGTACAGTGGAATGCAGAGATAGATAGAGTATATATCTTGTTGTTTTATGTAAGGTGCACAATGAACAACATTCTTGTTCAAATTGTAATTGTTCTATGAATTGTGCTGTAATTTTATTTTGTTATACAATAATTTCAATGACCTTTTGCTGATTACTATATAATATTTCAAAATGTTTACACAAGAAGACTTGCAGAACAAAAGTTATTTGATGTCAAGAAAGTTTTTACTAATTTTCTTTTTTTTCTTTTCCAGGTACGTATATTTAATAATACAGCATCAGTTGTCGATGATGGCACCGCAAAATTTATATGGTAACTAGTATTTGAGAAAAATGTAAGATGTTCTTAAATTTTTTTTTGCACAATTTACAAAGAAAATGGAAGCCTTATAAAGCCCTTGAAATAACTCTGAAATTGATTGATAAAATTGGTTATTACAATTCAAAACTGGCTCTATCTAAACTTTGACCAATCCTCAAGTGTCTCTTCTATCAAAATAAGGCTTTCTAGTGACTTGTAAAGTCTATATATTCTGGCTCAAATAATAGGCCATTACATGGCGAGTAAGTTTCCATGTACTTCAGAGAAAAATGTAAAAAATGCCTTTATCCCCGTATAATTATATTCTTATAACGCTGAGTCGCAGCATACTTAAGGGACCATCCCCAACCCTATTTTGTTAGGTATTGAATTATAGCTTAAATGTAAAATAGCTGCTAATTTTGATTTAAGAGTGGGCTGCAGGATTCTGAGGTCCAAAATGTTATAGCTTTTCGATTACTAGCCCGTAATATTCGCTCCACTTACCTACATCAGTCAGCAAAGATTATCCAACCGCTTAGTGTTTAAAAAAATAAATAAAAAGAATAGCGACTTGCAATCGATGCAGTCAGTGAAATTCCAGTTCACATTGCCAATAGAGTCATGAGTGTCTTGGCCCTAGTAATTTGGTGTACATTAGCGATGGTTGAGTAGACAAATTGTTTAATTCATTATTCATTTAAGTAATTGTTTATTAATGAACCGTATTTCTACTTTGAAATGAAATGCATAAGATAAATAAAAATGACATGAATAAATTAAAAGTGCCTTTTTGGTGTCAAAATAAGAACTGTTTTCTTTTGGCCCTATTGTGCAATTAATTGACGAGTCATTAAGCCAATTATTTCTAAGTACGGAAATGGATAAAAAAATGAGATCATTATAATTTGTAACTGCTAAGTGCGGGACCAATCTAAATTTTAATTAGAGCAACACTTCATGCAAACTTTTTATTACTTGTTAAAATGCGTGCCCGCTGTACTTACTATTCAAAACTTTTGGGTTTATTTCATAAGGCGAAATAAGATTCCCATAACGATAAATGTTGCTAATATTATTTAAATATCTGGATTGCACAAATTAATAATCATTAGACAATTCGTCTCGAATAAATTTCTTATTTTATCGTTTGTTATTTATTGTTGAAAGAATATAATAAATTATAGACTGTAGACATAAATGGCAATAATATATGTTAATATTATGTTTATTATATGGCAATAATATATGTTAATATAGGTGAGTATATTATCAAAATATTTTTTTTGTATTTATCATAAAATATTATGTCTATGCAAAGGCCGCATAGAAATCACTCTGACCGATAACCACCATTCTTGCATTAGGTTTTTTTTAGCGACAAGAGATTAGTGAAGCGAAATAACCCAAACGAGGAAAACTAGTGTCAATTGTCATTTTATCCAAGTAACTGTAAAAAATATCATCTTATCTAGTACTTTTTGAACAATTTTCGTTTCTTTATACCGGTGTGGACGCTCCTTTAACATTGTACCTACACAATAAGTCTCCGGCTGAGATTAAAGGAAAAGTATTTACTTCTTTTTTTTTGTCTCTTTTAATTAATTACTTTTTTCGATCTTTTGCTGGCTGTACTAATGATATCAGGGAAGGGGATATAGGGCTTGGTAAAAATAGTACGCAAAGTGGCATTTTTATGTTAAAAGAAATTATTTATTTGTTTTTCGTGTGAGTGTGTGGCAAACTCAGGTGTCAGAGTTTTCAGATCGTCCGTAGGCCTCCCACGTGGCCTAACGATCCTTATCCTTAGACAAGAACCAGCACCGACAGCTTTACGTGCCCTCCGCAGCATGGAAGAGATATAATGGCATGGATGGTGAACTAACAGCTTATTAAAATAATCGTTTCTTTTTCATAGCCAGTGTCTCTTGGTCCCGTGACACAGATAATAGTTTATGTTTGCTGAGAGGCAAATATAGATTAGTAAATAGGCGATCATATTTTGACTCCGTCTAGACATACCCGTGTTAATCAAGGCTACTATGTGACTTAATATTTAGAGACACATGCGTAGGACAAGTAGTAAACCAAATGCTGCCGGGGCTTTACAATCATATAATTGGCGAACACAAAGAACACCCAGATTCAAAACAATATGTGGCTCGCACAAAAAATTGTCTCTTGTAGTGTGTAGAGATCGAACTCACGTCGTTCCAGGCAGCACAGCGAGGCGACCGCTTAAAACATTACGCTGTCCATATAGTCGCACAACTGTTTTCACACTCACGTAATAAATCATATTTAATCATAATAAATAATAATAATATTCTACCATTTACACACGTCACCATCTAGTCCCAAAATAAGCAGAGCATGTACTATGGGTACTAGACAATGAATAAACATACATCATTATATATATTTTTGTAAATACATACATATAGCCGCGATAGCCCAATGGTGTATGTAACGGACTGCCGACACTGATGGTCTCAGGTTCGATCCCCAGGTAGTACCCCCGGCACACACCTATGACTTTTCGATGTTATGTGTGCATTAAAAATATTGATTATCGCTCGCATAATAATGTGCCCGGTAGATGGAATGGGCTCGCCCCCTATTACATTGGGACCGAAACATAACTGTTCATGCACAGAAATGTTTGACATGAGCGGGAATCGAACCGCGACCTTCGGCTAGCAGTCGCTTAAACTCCCGCTGCGCCAATTGGTCGGTGATAAGTATTATAAAAAGATTGATAATATAAAACTTTACAACAAAAGTAATTGTATAATATTACACACTGCAATTATAGAGAGACAAAAAGGAAAAATAACATGTACAAGAGGTGGCCTATAATTTAATCCAAATAATAATACCTACCATGCCATATCCGATCCATCAACTCTTCAAGGCAGCAATAAATAATTCCGAATAATTCAAGTGGAACTTCCTCGGTTATATCCGAATGAGCCATATTGTATAAAAAAATTGTTTCTGTTTTAAAAACAACAGAGCTACTTTAAAAAAATCTTTGTTTTGAACAATTCTGTTCTCGTTGAAAACACTCCGGACTGACGAAAAATTGGATGGAAGTATTTAACATAGCTTTTATTGGAGATTGTAGATTCTGAAACGTTTTTGTAAAGTATAAAAGTAAGTATTATGGATACATTTTATAGCTGTTCTTTGTTTATGTTTGGAGATATCTTCGAGGATCAAGGTTGGATTTTATAATACATTGGTGTAATACCCATCTGTAGCTAAACTGAATAATTTACTTTGTGTGTCACTAAATTTAAAAGTCAAGCTTTGTTGTATTTTAGAATTCGGGATTAAGTACTATGCATTATAAAGGACTAGGATATCATTATAATGCATATAATATGCATTATAATGATATCCAGGATTCTAAATTGTGAGTTACATACTCTAGCCATTGATCTACAGCTACTTATTTACTTCCCCACATTTGCATTAAAAAGTCATTGTTAACATGCCTCAAATATTTGCTGGCCGCGTTCAATATCCTTGAAACATAAATTTGCCTTCAGCACAAAACGACCAATCCCTTATAATCCGTATAACACGACTCTTAACACGAATAAACTCGCAAGCCGACTTTACAAATCCTAATAATCCGTCTTTAGCAAATGTTTTCAAAACTCATTCATCGAATAGCATAAAAAAAGTTTAAAAACAAGTTTATATGCAATATAAATCAACACCTACGTCAACAATGCAGTAGACTCAAAAGCTTTAGTTCTTTTACCTTTTTTAAAAAAAGATAAGAGTTCACATTAGGCCAATCGCGCGTTATGGGTTGGACCGCCCGTGGTGATATGATTTTCTATAAATCGAATTAGAGTTTAGGTTAGGATTGTAGTACCTTTGGTTCGGGAATTAATGTTTATGTGCTATATGATTTCGTAGCTTTAATTTTAATTTGCTGCCTGACTGATGGTGAATGCGATTTACGGTTAGCGATAGATATAACGATGTTTATTTTTTGTCTTAATCCTGTATTGGCTATTGTATTTATTTCATAACAAACATGATTGGTGTTGGAAATAAATCCCACATCGTGGCGGCTTTTATAAGCTAGTTTAAAGGCAACAAACACAAGGGATCTAGATCTAGACTCAAAACAATACTTTTAGGGTTACAGAAAACGTTGTCTCGAATGTGGATGGAACCCACAACCCCATATGTGTGCTAATCTTAATATATAAAATCCTTGCGTTACTGACTGACTGACAGACACGCTACAGCCGAAACTATTGGGCGCAGGAAGCTGAAATTTGGCATGTATGTTCCTTGGGGACCGCAGGGGTGCACTAAGAAGGGATTTCCCGAAATTCCCACGGGATCGGCCAAAACGGGTAAATTTAAAAAAAAAATGCAGGCGTAACTGCTGGCGTCCTCTAGTGCATGTGTATGCCAGAAGACTTAAGTTTGTCTGACCTGAGTCTAGAAAAAGGTTGCTGAAAGAAACCACATTAATATTGTGTTACTACTTAATTAAAAGGTTACCCCATATTAATGGGGTAACATTTTAATTACTTGGTAAACTAAAGCGTACATTCCTGACGTCTATACAACGTTTACTGCATGGATGTCGTACAAATCTATCAAGAGCTTTTGGGAAAATCTTCCATTAGCATACTCGCCGATATAATCCGACATTAATTTAAAAAAAGTAATGATTTGCCCTAAATAAAATAGTCATTTGCGACCAAATACATTATTCTTATAACTAAAATAAGATGTCAAACTCAATTACTTGCTAAAAAATCTGTTTTATAGTAAATTTAGATATAATACAAAATTCCATTCGTTTTAAATTAATTTAGTCTGGTATACTCCGGGGAATCATTCTTGTTACAAAAAGATTTCACAGAGAAAATAATGTATTTATTTAAAGTAAATTATGTTTGCGTCTGTGGTCCAAATGTGTATTGTGATTGGATTTATCTGTGTATGTTATGTCCAGTGAATGACAATTGGGGGCGTGGATAGTCTCTGTAGCTTGAAGGGGGTCATATTTATTTGAAATGTTAGGTGATGTGTTTGGTTATTTCGTAGAAACTTAGAGGGCCGTGGCGAAGGGGTGTCTATTCATGACGCTACTTCCTAGAACTCTTTAACAATAAGGCAAAAGCATGAAATGTAACGAGTTGAAACATTCATGTAATGCAGAAATATATTATAATAATTCCACTCTGTAGAAAATCCCTGAAAGCAACATACAGCATTGTTAAATCACTCTCTCGACCTCGCTAGGACTAGAATAGGGTAATAAATATATTGAATAATAACTTATTGTTCAATTTGTTTGAAATACAGAATCATTATACTAAAAAAGATGGGCACCGGAAGTGGTTCCGTCAAAATAAGGAGACTAACATTTGCGTGGTACCCCGCTATTCTAGGTCGACCGTCAACGCCGGTTTTAGAGAGTAAGCCACAAACGCTTGTAGGAGAGAATCACACGCACTCCAAGATGATATACACATATGCCCCAAGAAGCGGAGGATGAGCCCGTAATTTTGCGTTTCAGCTGAATTAAAAAATACAATGTGCGGTCGTAGCTGCAGGCCTCCCCTAGTATAAAATAAGACCATACGTCCATGTCTTAAAAGCACCGTATACAGACCACAAGTCTCCTAATATCCCACCCAAACTCATATATGAAACCGACCGTTTAAGTACGATAAATAAAATAATTATTGCCACAACGTGAACTATATATGGAGCGACAAATGGGTCTCAGAGCGAGAATAATTTGTATTGGACAATGCCATATTATGTGTGCCATGTTACGTGTTCCTGTGCGTTTGACTTTATTTATGTTTTGAACGATCGTTGCGAATTTTATTGTTCAGAGAGAATCATATTCTCAAACTTCTATCCTCAAAGGAGTATTTTGTAAATAATTTTGTGTGTACTGGGATTGGCAAATGATCTGTTGCTATTCCATCTGATTAAAGTGACATCACTTAGACTGTTATTATAGTAATTAATTATTGGGCTTAGAGAGCTAGTAAAAAAACCTGTAAATAAATATTGTAACTAATGTTTTAAATCAGCACATCCAATATAACACTATGTTATTAGTGATGTTACTGCGGGAAAACCGCCAAATAAGATGCAGTGCAAAGCTTAAGTTGTCTTAAAACAATCTCTGTCAACGTATTTTGTATGAAATGTCTAGTAGAGTCGTTATGACCTTTTGGTGTCAAGTTGACTACTAATTTTCAATAAGTTGACCGTAAAAAATGTAAAATAGAGTATTAACAATAATTGATATCCGTCAATAGCATTTTTACTAGATAAAAGAACATAGGTATATAATTTAATTTAATTCCAGGCATCATCCCTATTAGCATGCGTTATAAATATTATCACAATTATATTTTAACCTGCCTTCGTAGGGCTTCAGTTCAACGCCAAAAGAGTTTCAGTTTTCAGGGCACCTACTTCTGTCCCTAAAGTCACAAGAATTCTGACAAAGCCAACCTATGAAACTAGGTAAATTTGTTTACCTGACTAATAAAACTGAAATTATTGATAGTTTAGGAAAGGAAAAGGCCTTTGGGTTCAAATGGACCAATTAAGATACGTTTTTTCACCATCAGCTCAACTACAAATTGGTCAAATTTTGACAAATCTAAGGCTAGCAGCAGGACACTAATATCATGAAAAAAACTAAGTCAGGAGGTATTCACACCTCGGGAACTAGAGTTTTACTTATGATACCCGTATTACAACCACAGTTTCATCATCCTCCAGCATTAACCCAGTTGTAACGCGAGGTCCGCTTACTAGTCTAACCACATTTTACTGAATATTAGCTTTTTACAGAGTGACTGCCTGTCTGAACCTCCGTAATCCAAAGGGTTAGCGTCGATAGATAGATAAATACACCAGAAAGTAAACAATATTACAATAAATATTTCGAGACACGCGGCAAATAATAATCATTGAATCGTTAAATATAATTAACGATTCAATTATTACAACCACGGTTTAGGATGTAGATATTACTTTCATCAGAAAGTTAAACGCCCCTCTGCATGTCTACAGACGAACATTATACGCTGAGCAGAGGATCTCGAGTTGAAATACATGCGCGCACCAATGATTTTATGAAGTTAAATGTGTATTATATTGTTAAGCAAGGCTTGCTAAACGGGGATTAGAAAACATCTTGAAGGAACCTGCATGTCTCAGAGTTCTCCAAAATGTTCTAGAAAGACATACGAAGTCTGCCACCCGCACTTAGTCAAAGTTGAGGACTATACCTTTCGTCCCATAACGAGAAGTGACCTACATATACTCAGCAGTAGGACAATGTGAAGGCTGATTATGAGGTTTCTGACCATAATTATTCTACGTGTCTTCTTCTTTTCGTCACCTTATCCCATTATCTGGGGTCAGCTCTCCTTGTCTGCCTTCTCCATTTTGCTCTGTCTTGAGCGGTCGTAGCATCTACCCTCATGTCCTTGAGATCTTTTTGGACTGATGAGAGCCAGGTGGCAGGAGGTCTTCCGCGGCGTCGCGTCGTTGTTGGTAGATGTAGGGCCACTCGTACCATTTGATTTTCCGAACGGCGGCATATATGTCCATACCAATGGAGGCGTCGCTCTTTTACCTTCTCGGCAATGGGGGCAACCTTGTAGCTTCCTCTGACGTGGATGTTGCGTACTTTGTCGAGCATAGTGACACCCGCTAACCAGCGTAACATGCGCATTTCTGTCGCGTGCAGTTTTGCCAGGTGTTGTTTAGTAGAAGCCCAGCATTCTGTGCCGTATAGGATGGCGGGTCTAATTGCCGTTTTAAACAGTTTGCCTTTTAATTTAATGGGCATTCTTTTGTCACACATTACGCCTGTGAGTTGTCTCCATTTCATCCAGCCCGTAGTTGCTCTATGGGTTACATCTCGCTCGATCCTACCATCATTGCTGATGATTGACCCTAGGTATTTAAAGTGGTCAACCGTAGGTATGGGTTCACCGTCGATGTGGAGTTGAATCTGATTGACTTGCGTGCGGCCATCGAATATACATGACATATGCTCTGTCTTTCTGCGACTGATCTTTAGACCGTTTTGTTCGAGCGACTTTACCCAGAGGTTGAAATCGCTTTGTAGGTCTTCTACCGAGTCTGATATCAAAACAACGTCATCTGCGTACAGTATATTCCATGGCACGGGTCTCTGGCAGCGCTTTGTGAGATAGTCCATGGTAACGTTAAATAAAAGAGGGCTTAGTGCTGAACCTTGATGAACTCCCACCGTAATCTGAAATTTGTTGCACGTTCCTGCTGGACAAACCACCTGTGTCGTAACACCATTGTACATATCTTGGATTAATTGTATGTACATCTCTGGGACATTTTGATCTCGGAGTGCGTCCCAAATCAGGTCTCGAGGCACGTGGTCGAATGCTTTTTCTAGATCTATAAAGATCATATGTAAATTGGTGCTATTAGTCTTCGATTTTTCCAGCAGTATCCTGACAGTCTGAATGGCATCTGATGTGCTTTTCTCGGCAACAAACCCGCATTGATTAGGCGTTAATCTTATAAGATTGACGAGTCTATTGTTTATGATCCTTTCCCAAATTTTAAAAGTATGCGACATGAGTTTAATGGGTCTATAATTATTACAGTCTCTAACATCTCCTTTCCCTTTATAAAACGGCATCAAAAAGCTATTCCGACAGGAATCAGGCATACGATCGCCTCTTATCAATTTGTTATACAAACTATACAACCAGGTCATTCCTGCTCCTTTAAGTTGCTTCCAGACCTCTATAGGTATTTCGTCCGGTCCTGTTGCCTTGCAATTCTTCATTTGTGTCATGGCTTTTTTTCAGTTCCTGGTGTGTAATAGCAGGTATTGGTCCAAAGATGGGTTTCGGTTTTTCAAAATTTGTTGCCCTAGGGTGGGACACGTTTAATAAGTACTTGTAATATTCTGTCCATTGATATCTAATATCTGTATCAGATGTAAGTAGTTTATTATTATTGTCTTTAATGAATTTAACTTTATTAAAATCTTTAGATCTATTGTTTCTAGTTTTTGCAATTTTATGTATATCTATATCGGTTTTTGCTGACTCTAATTGTGTATATAATTTATTGTTTGCTGCTTCTCTTGCTATTACCACTTTCCTCTTAGCCTCTTGTTTTGCTTTCGTGTATTGATCTTTATAAGATTGTTCTTTTGTAGCTTGCCATAGTTTAAAATATTCTTTTTTCTTCGATATAGCAGCTTTAACGCTATCTTGCCAACAGCTGGTCTCCTTAAATGGCCCTTTTCTGGGTTTCATCCTTCCAAGATGTTTTTCTGCGCATTTTCTACAATTTTTTTCAAATTTATCCCACATTTTATTTGCAGTTGTATCTGTTACATCCATTGAACTAGTCTTTTCCGCAAGTTCTTTAATCAGTGATATACCACAAGAATCATACAGTGTCTGCCATTTAAGCTTAGGGGTCACACATCGGCATATTTTTAGGGGGTTCGGCAGTTTATATACTGTAACTAGAAGTCTATGTTGGGAGGTTAAAGCTTCACCAGGTATGACTTTGCTATCTTTATAACGTCCTAGATGTTTGCGCCTGGTTAGTGAGTAATCAATCTGCGTTGAGTTTCTGCCACTCTCATAAGTTATGAGGTGGGTTTCTTTCTTTTTAAAGAATGTTTTTATGATGGCAAGGTCACAGGCAGCAGAGAACTCGAATATTCTCACCCCATCTCGATTTTGTGCTCCATAACCAAAGCCACCATGCCATCGTTCGAATTTCTCATCTTTTTCACCAGTATATCCATTGAGGTCTCCTCCCAAATGTATGGATTCATCTTGAGGTATACTCTTCACCAGTTTTAACATGTCATCCCAGAAGATCTCTTTTTCATCATCAGAGCAGTTAGTTTGTGGAGCATATGCAGAAATAATGTTAAAACATGACTGCTTGTCTAAGGCAATTTTAACGGAAATCAACCTATCGCTTATCCTCTGAATATCTACCAATCTGCTACTCAAATCTGCCGATAATATGACGCCGACGCCATTTTTATTGGTTTCAATTTCATAGTAGAGCAATTTATACCCATTTCCGATTATTTTAGATTTTGATCCACGCCACCTAGTCTCTTGTACACAACATGCATCAATGCAACGTCGAGAAAGGACTTCGCTTATTTCGGCACTCCTGCCTGTCATTGAGCCCACATTCCAAGTTGCTAATCGTAATACACCTGTGTTACTTTTGTCGTCACTTCGGGGGAACGCCCTAACATTATTCGCATCTCCGTCGCTTCGGGGGGACGCCCTAACATTATCTCCGTCGCTTCGGGGGAACGCCCTAACATTATTCGCATCTCCGTCGCTTCGGGGGGACGCCCTAGCATTAAACCCATTAGCTTTCTTATTCCTACTCATGTTCAGACAAGGATAAAAAGTGGCTATAAGTTTAATGGCCGGCTGCCGCCTGACACCAAGACGGTAACCTCCTTGGGAAGCTTGTGTGCCGCCGATGGATCTTATTATCAGACCCTCGCCGCCAACACTACTGCAACATCCCGCCTGATGCTGCAGACCTAAAGCAGCCTGATACCCCAATACGTTAGGTTAGCCTAACTTTAGGTTTGTGCCCCTTCCGCCTGCTCCGCCGTACCGATGATATCCATCTTCACCTTCGCAGCCGTTGAGGTCTTCGCCCGTAACCCAGGGCAAGGGTTCGAGTTATACCCCTCGAGACTGGGTCCCTGCTTAAACTTAGCCACCACAACCTGGCCTACTGAAGTGAGGGTTGCCCACCCCCGCGACTTGGGCGCGCTAAGCAGGAATTGCCCTAGTAGAGTGCAAGGAAGGTGTCCTTGTACAGTGACGAGCATAAATATATTACTATGGGCAGATTAGCAAAAATATCTGTCCCAAGAATGAGTTCAATAATATCTGTCTGCACGTACGCAGCAAAAATATCTGATATTATTAGGTAGCATAATGAAGTGGCATCAAAATTATGTGCTAAAATTTTCGAAGCATAAATATCTGATGTGACAGGTGCCAAAATGTTATGATCCTTTTTGGAAAGCAAATATATGTAACGTTTTATATTTCTGTAATTTGCATTGATGTCGCCCAAAATATGTATCACCTACTAGGTAGCAATAATTTCTGACATACAATTTATAAACAATAAAATATTTGATATTATGTATAGCGACGGTAAAATGGGCCAAAATGTTTTATTGTTTTGTATTTTGCCGGGCAAAGAATATGAACAAAAACCCGTTATAAATATTTTTTGTTTTTATTTGCCTAATCAACTGAATAAAATAATGACTGTAAGCGAGTATTTATGTCACCGGAGAATGACAAGAACCGCAAATTTATAAATTTTCTAAGAAATGTATAAAATTTTGTAGGATTCTAAACGAGAGATAAATTGTATTATTTTACGCCCACCTTTTCGCAAATGGCTTAACTTACAAATTCATGCGTAAAATAATAAGTAAACAATTACCAAACGCCATGTGGGCTCTGATTGGTTGAATAAGTCACGTGTTTTCTTTCCTGCCTCTCCACCGCCATTTTTCGCCACTTTAACGAATAAAATGGAACTATAGCGATGTTTATGAGTCTAAGTTAACGGAACCCTGCTTCGCAAGGCTCCTATTTTTCTGTTCAGGGTCACAAGAAAACCTAACATAACTTATTAAGTTGAATTGATGCCGACCTTCATTATCATCGACCGACCAAGCAGAGAGCAGTATGTTATTTGCCGTATTTTAAAGAAGCTTAAAATTGATGTGAAACTTCTGTGATTGGTTGAACCGTTTAGAATCTTACGAATAGATATCCGGTAGCTTATAAATTTACCACGAGACGTCGCAAATTGATAAATTTGCGAAAATATGGGCGTAAAATAATACAATTTAAGTCCCGTTTAGAATTTCCTAGTAAATTTATAAACTTGCGCAACTTTGTTATCTTCCAGTGAAATCTAATTAAACATAATGAATTAAAATCGAGTAAATCCACCATTTGCGTCATAACGCCCTGTAGCCTCTCTTGCGTTGTAGAACTATATTAACACACACTTGCGAGCCTCGGAGTGACTCCCAAATGTCAATGGTGTGACAACGTAGAAAATCATGGGTTCCAGCCAGAGTTGGATCCTATTGTTAAAACGTTGAACTCCACAGATTCTCAATGGGATTCAAATCAAGGCTATCTGAATGGAAATTGATTAACTTTAAGGTCTCTATAGTATTTTCTTGGATTTACGCGAATGTTACACATTGAAAAGGCCTCTCTTTGAATATTAACTTTTAAATCACTCACGAGTTATTCGAGAGCAATGAATGGAATATGTGCATCGAATAGTATCTGTGTATGTCTTCATAAATGGATACTGTTCGATAACTCATCGTCAATCCAAAAAATAAGTAAGGTCTGGGAGCCTGGTATATTACTTTAAAAACAATAGGAGATTGGACAGTATTAAAAATAAATTGCAAATTATCATTTATCAAAAACATTGTCTCAAATCACCACTATAAATATTCTTAAATTTTGATTTTGCTCTTACAGCAAATTTCATACAAATAAAACCATAAAATAGTAAAGCAGTTGATAAAATACAAAACTAGCATTTCGACGGGTGACAAAAAGTTACTGATTTGACTAGGCAGTCCGATACCCTATTCCTAAACTATTACTCGGCAGCCGTAGATAAAATAGATCTACCCACTACAATAATAAATAATTTAATTCGGTCGTAGTATTGGATATGCCTAGACATAAATACAGAGTGCCACAAGACCCATCAACAAGCCGAAGTCTACTCGTTATGGACATCATGCCAAGTCATACTAACCAAAAATAATACCTGGGAAACTATATTGTTTTTAAGGGGACACATTTTTTAATCCGCAATTAATAGTGCGCGCGTGCAATTTTCGGAAACCCTACTTATCATGGATAAGATAAGGCATGCATAGGACATCTACAGAACAGGTTGGTGGGGTAAATGCATCGATTTTGTATATCTCAATATCGCCTGAACCAGTAATTTCCCAGGTATGGTTCCGAAGAAAAAAAAAATCGTAGTGATTGGTACAACATGGGATTTCAGTTTTCGTTAAGGGTCTTTTTACACCCTGTATAGTATAAAACCTATATTAAAACAATGTAAAATAACATTTGTTGTATAAATTTTAAATTAAATTGAAGATAAAATAATGTCAGATATTATTGCCACCTAGTTGGTGACACATATTTATGCTTTTAGGGCGGAATCAATGCAAATTACAGAAATATAAAACGTTACATATTTTTGGTCTCCACAAGGGATCATAACATTTTGCCACCTGTCACATCAGATATTTATGCTTCGACATTGTCATCACATAATTTTGATGCCACTTCATTATGCTGCCTGATAATATCAGATATTTTTGCTGTATACGTGTAGACAGATATAATTGAACTAATTCTTGGGACAGATATTTTTGCTAATCTGCCCATAGTAATATATTATTGCTCGTGACTGTACCCTCTAAGGCCGAGTTAATGGTCTTGTATGATTCCACGACCAAAGGCTAATTATTCTACGTGTGTACTTCATATTCTACTATGATATTTATACAAAGCCAACGTATTTGTACAATGAAGTAACGTGAATGTATGTTAGTTTACTAGCATAAACAACCAGACGTATCACGTCGGGGTTGACACATGGTATGTATTGAGGTTTGTTTTTGTACCGATCTGAAGACAGGTTCAATATACAAGATGGACAAAGGTTCAATACACAATTCAGCATCTTGGTGGCATACAACGTCTTTGAATTGTTTAAGCTCGATTCACAATTAACCGGATTACTTAGAAAAGAATTGGTTGAGAGCAGTGAATCAAAATTTACTATAACTTAATTTTCATCTTGTATTATTAATTTTAATCTGCAAACATCATTCATTAAAGGCAATACGAAGTGACAATAAACACATTCCAATTTTGTAAGTTCTACATAAGCTAATATTAAATGTCGCTTAGCCGTTGGTCTCGGCTCTCATGAAATTCAAATTTAAATATATTTATTGCTGAACACAGGTACATAACTACTTGACATTACAAGATGTTGAGTGAATGCGCAGTTCACTATGTTCTGCCATTTCAGGCATGCAAAGATTTTTATTACGATTGATTCAATTATACGATACAGTGTCATAAATTAAAAATAAAATAAATTGAGCTTAGTAAGAATTCACCAAAATGTCAAGAAAAATAAAATTACCTATTAATATTACTATTATGTAAATAGTCTTTTATTGAGTAGTATGTTCTGTTTATTAATATATAATTTACTTGCCTTTTAAATATTTTTATATTGTTGCCTTCTAAAACAGTTTGTTATATATTTTGGGTATCATGCCTAAGAAGTTCCTGTTATATATTGTTTTTCTGTGTGGTCTCGTGTGAAGGTCTTTGATAGTCTTTATAGGAAGTCAGTACCTCTGAATAAACCGACTAATCTAAACCTTGAATATCGCTATCTATTTGGATTGTAGAGGCCAGACGAACAGTCGCACTGTGGAATAGCTAATATTCAGTCATATCCAACTGGATATGACTGAAGTACAACTGTACTACCCGGGTTGCAACTGGGATACCGCTAGATAATGCCGATATATTTATGATTGAATTACTCTCGGCAACACCGATACAAAAAGGTTTTAACATTCATTTTCAATTTTCTAAAGCTTATAATTCGAATTGAAAGTTCGCATTCCATCCACCGTCACAATATTATTAAATACAGTTAAGGTAAATACCCTGTTAAATTCAGACCGATAACAGTCAGGTAAAAAACGGTTTTTATCTCTCGTCTCATTACGCATAGTCATGATAAACGGTCAGGCAATGGAGGATTATTGGTCTATTGGGAAATCTAGGGATAGTAGCTATTAATATTGTTGATGATACCCCCGGGGTATCGCGCGGTTTTCAGTTTCAAAATACACGAAATTACAACCCTTATTTTGTATAATTTTTGTTCGATATCTTGGGTTTATTATTTTGGATACATCGCTTTCAATGGCAGATCCCGCAGATTAAATGCTGATTGTTTATAGCAAATCGACGGTCCCTACGTATATAAAGACATGTCGAAAATGGCAATTTTTTTTTTATTCCATCATTGGCTTTAGATTATCTATGCGCACATACTGACATACAATTTTTTTTTAAACTTTATCTATTTACCTTGTTTTACAAATCGTATAAAAGAACAAGTATTATAATTAAAACGAATAAACGTCGTAGATACGGACATCTGTACATAATTATCTTTTTATACGGTGTTTTAAAATGCGTGCCACTCGGTGCGAATGCGGTCTTGTATATGGGGTTGGTATAGGGTTTGTATCAAGTTTCCTTACAGTGCTGTTCTCTGCATAATATGCTCCCTCTGTCGGCTCTTACGACACCCATTGGATGATATGGGGTGGTGACATTCCGTATTCTTAATCCGTCACCGCACGGACAGCGTATAAAAAGGTGTAATAGACATGACTGACATTATTATCGGCGTAGAAACGGTAATCTATCAATTTTTGCGAGAAAACGTAAAAAAAATGGTGTAAATAGCATTATAAATCTCTTTAAAACTGTTAAAATATTGTAGAAAGAAAATATTTATTATTGGTCATAGAACTATTTCTAGGGCGTGTTGAACACAAATTACGCTCTCCTGTAAACCTCGATTTTTGACTTGACCTTATGTACGTAGGAACCGTCGATTAATATTGGACTTTATCGTTTTCGCTTAAATGCATTAAGTGGTCATGTTTGATTTTATGCTCAGGAATCAAAATTAAGAACATTCTTTCCGCAACTGATTTCATACAAATTTTAAAGGTCACAATTATTTTTTACGGAATGCTACGTATTACCTAAAGTTCAAGATGCTTATAAAATGTGCATTAACTACTTAATTTATTATCATACTACTTTATTTATTATTAAAATTAAAAGCGTTTTATAATACACTCCGGATTCTGATAGTGGCAAAAATTATGCGTGTGTATTTCTATCCAGAAGCACAGGTGTATCAATTTTTTTTGTGTTTTACTTTGAAAATTACTACTCTTTCCTAATTTTATCCTCTTAAGTAAAATAAAAAACAAACGCTTTCCTTACCAACATAAGAGGCAACAGCTGCCAAAAATATCTTGTTTGAAGCCTCAACTCTTTACTGATCCCTCAGGTAGGGTAAATTATACATAGGTACTACTACTTTGATAATTTAGACCCTATCGAGAACAAAATTAAGAGACCGATTACATATACGGTTACCGTAGCGCTCATAGTGTGACTTAGGTTGCCGTTCGTAATAGGTCGGCAAAGTTAAGTAATTCTTGCAGAGGTCACCAGCGGTTGGGTGATGCGGAAAGAATGTTCTTAATTTTGATTCCTGAGCATAAAATCAAACAAGACCACTTAATGCATTTAAGCGAAAACGATAAAGTCCAATATTAATCGACGGTTCCTACGTACATAAGGTCAAGTCAAAAATCGAGGTTTACAGGAGAGCGTAATTTGTGTTCAACACGCCCTAGAAATAGTTCTATGACCAATAATAAATATTTTCTTTCTACAATATTTTAACAGTTTTAAAGAGATTTATAATGCTATTTACACCATTTTTTTTACGTTTCTCGCAAAAATTGATAGATTACCGTTTCTACGCCGATAATAATGTCAGTCATGTCTATTACACCTTTTTATACGCTGTCCGTGCGGTGACGGATTAAGAATACGGAATGTCACCACCCCATATCATCCAATGGGTGTCGTAAGAGCCGACAGAGGGAGCATATTATGCAGAGAACAGCACTGTAAGGAAACTTGATACAAACCCTATACCAACCCCATATACAAGACCGCATTCGCACCGAGTGGCACGCATTTTAAAACACCGTATAAAAGATAATTATGTACAGATGTCCGTATCTACGACGTTTATTCGTTTTAATTATAATACTTGTTCTTTTATACGATTTGTAAAACAAGGTAAATAGATAAAGTTTAAAAAAAAATTGTATGTCAGTATGTGCGCATAGATAATCTAAAGCCAATGATGGAATAAAAAAAAAATTGCCATTTTCGACATGTCTTT